>CM076966.1:10100643-10230643 GCA_039105355.1 Benthosema pterotum
CCATTTGGTTTCATGTTTACGCTCTCAAGAGTTAGAATATTCATCATCTGAATTACCTAAACTCTACACAACCAGATAATGTAAAATAATGGTCATTTTTTTATCTTTGTTTGCCCGTTTTGTTTCCCAAATCCAGCCTGGTATTGTGGACAAAAACGAAACAATAACAACAACAAAAAAAAAACTTTAGTTTTGGAGACCGTGGGGCTAAAATGTCAAATGATGGTCCTCTGTGGATCAATTACTGAATAAATAGAGGGTCCTGGTGTCAAAATGGTTGGTCTAACTATTAACTTTTACGTTGAAATTAAATTAATATTATGCAGACTTTAGTTCAGCCTTTAATCTTGGCCCTCCACAATATTTTATGTATCTCATTTGTCCCCCCCCTGGGAAAAATAATTGCCCACCCCTGCTTTACGTTGTCACGGATCTCAAAGGAATTCCACAGACTTTGGGCTGTATGTATGCCAGGAAGGCCTGGTCAAGAGATATAGAGATCTCCCACTCTGTCTCTATTGATCGATCGATAGATAGATATGGATCAGGGGTGGGAAGCCTATAAGACCAGTCAATACGGAGCAAAACATGAATACGAAATCTGTCTGGAGCCGCAAATATATCCGATAATGAGTCAACACCGACAGAACATGCAGAGAAACACAAGCAGATGATTTTTCCTGCGTCGACCCTCAATTACCGGAAAGAAGAAGAAGTGATGATTCAGTAAATTACTGCATTAAGGGTTTGTAACCTGACTCTGCCAGATGGAAGACGCAATGTTTCTTCCATCTGGAATCACTGTAAGACCAATCACTGAAGAAGACATGGCCCCCTTTTTTTCCCCCCAAGCCACTTGGCAGGCTATTGGCAGATGCTGCTGCATCTCTGACTCCGCACAGTGATCCCCTATGGAGCCTGTGTTTGTGAAAACTGTGAATCAATACAGTCAGGCTAATGTGTTTAGGCAAGGTCTAAATATTTTACCGATCCATACTGCACCATGGCTGTCCCTGCATAATCAGTTTTCTACATTTAATCTTTCTAAGGTTCAAATCAATATTGTCTGTTATGCCTCTGTCAACACTTCTTTTGCTGGGTGTTATTTTTCATAATAAAAGGTGCTAGAGTGCCGTGCAGGTGAGGCAGATTTCCAAAAAACGGGGGTGTAAAATTGTACCTCATGCTACCTTGTCTAATTTCTCTCTAGAAGTGTTAAAGGGGCTCAACCATGAATTTAAAATCCAATTTATTTAAAGGTAGGGGAAGTGATTTGAAATTCATGGTGTAGTACCAGCCTGGTGCACTAGGGGCCCCCAAAAGTAGCTACACTATGTGAACCTGCTGCTCTCTCCTGATTGGAGGAGAATTGTGGTGACCTGGGGAACTTTTATTAGCTCCTCTGCTAACGTGGGGGAGGGGGAAACTCCATATGTGCTTTCCACACCTTGTAATAGAGCATTTTAACAGAAAAAAAATTTTTTTTTTGGGTGATATCTGACAAAAGTGAAATCACTTCCCCTACCTTTAATAAATGTTTCCCTTTATTACCTCTTTACTAGACAAGACTAAAAAAAAACCACTCAGATCCATTTGTCTATTCTCTCAGGATGCTATACCACAACATTTCAGCTGCAGTACCACAAATGTCCACACCTCAGGGGGGTCGCCCTCACACCGTTCTCCTCACCACTTACCACTGCCATTGAACCACGGTGGGAGGAGGTGGGGACTGATCCATGTATACCAATGTCTTAAAGCAGTGGTTTTCAACCTTTTTGATACTAGGGCCCACTATTCATTTAGAATTTGAGGCACGAATAACCATGTAGACCTGGGCTAATTCACATGAATATTTTAACTCTGGAGAGTTACATCTGGTTAACCAACTTTACATCATTTAGCCTGGGGACCACCTGGAACCCTCTCAAGGACCACTGGTTGAAAACGTTACGAAAAGTTAAAGGAGGAGGGGCCCTGAATATGACATCACATTGGGAAAGAATCTGAGAAGGACCAACTTTTGCGGGTATAAAAATACACTGGGGAGGCTAAAAAACACCAAAAATCTTAGTGGGGCCCCGTTAGTAATCCAAACTTGCTGAAGTCAGAAAAAACAAGACCACAATAATATCATCATCACAATCAAAGCCACGAAGAGTGGCATAGAGTTGGGGTGTGAACAAGCAAGTGTATGGCAGTGTGCATGTGTGAAACAACTGAAGGAATAAAGCCCATACAATACAAAATAAATAAATCATAAAAAGGGTTTGATACGGTTTAAAATGACTCAAGGATGTCTATACACATCTTTTTTTAAGGCAAGGTTTACATATTTCACCGATCCATATTGAACCAAGCCTCTCCAACATAATCGTTTTTTTTTTTTTTTTTTCAGTTTTGCAGTTGGACTAAGGTTCAATCCATACTTTTTTCTTACTGTATGCCTCTATTAATAAAGAGGAAAGCTCCAATGCTGAGAGACCATTCAAGGCCATGAGGCACACTCACTGCACTACATGCTGTGTCTCCATATAACGGAGCAGCAAAGACAAACATAGTTATCATTGTTCATGAAATATTTATGGAAAATGACGCTTGGGGTATAAACAAAACAGATTCTGGATTCTGTGGTTTGCACCGACATCACTTTGGAACTTCACTAAGGTATGTAGGCCTACATTTTGCTGAAAATAAAATAAAATATTGTGGAAAAATCTTGGGTCGAGGTAGGAAATCAAATTACACATTTACTGTACTGTGTTCATGTGATTAGTTTACATGGTCCGTAATCACATTTGCCTTCGTGCCCTGTCCGAGAGAGAGGATGTGATGTGCTGGATTCATTGACCACAGACGCATTCTCTGATTTATCGTCATATAATAAATATTGTTAATCGTCTATGGCAGGGGTGGCCAACCGGTTACAGACTAAGAGCCACGTTTTTCACTGTGTTACTGCAAAGAGCCACATCAAACGGTCACAACGGTTAGAAAACAGCCGCGACGGCCGTCACGGTCGCAAATAGATTTCCCTCTCCTGCCATAAGACACGTGCATTTCTGTGCAGGTGCGCACTGCAAACACACACTATTAAAACATATAGACATGTATTTAGAAACAGGGTTTACAATCCAAAAAAGTATATGACAAGTCAAAAAACATACACCTACAACTCCACGGTGGACTAGGAATCAGTCCTTGGTCGAGTGGCTGAGCACCACTGTATAGGGCAGGGGTTTTCAACAGGTGGTCCGGGACCACCAGTGGTCCCTGAGAGGATTCCAGGTGGTCCCCAGGCAAATGATGGAAAGTTGGTTGGACAGAAGTCTACACAACTATAGAGAATGAAGAAGATTAATGGTAATCTTGATCTGTATGTTTGACTGTTTTGTTTTCTCTGAAATCCAGCCTGGAATTGTTGACAAAAGTAAACAAAATCTTTAGCTTTGGGGTCTGTGGAGCTAAAATGTCATCAAATGGTGGTCCGTGGCTCAAATTCTGAATAAATGGTGGGCCCTGGTATAAAAAAGGTTGAAAACCACTGGTATAGGGAATGCATAAGTGCACCAGTCCGAGCGTTTTTGACGGTTTCATGTGGAAGCCCCTTAAGAGCCGCATGTAACCAGTTGAAGAGCCGCATGCGGCTCGCGAGCCACGGGTTGGCCACCCCTGGTCTATGGCAATGTTGTATTTGTATGTAGTTACATTCAATCCACACCCGTGCAAAACATTTTATTGTATCACTCCAGTTTTAATGGACAATATACGTATAGGTATATTAAAGTAAAGGTAGTGTTGGTGTGCTTTAGTTTCCCGAAGTCCTAGTGAAATGTAAGATGTTTTTCACACTTTTGGAGCTCATCTGTGGTCATTATATGAGCATATTATGTAACAATGCATGCAAAACAAATGGGAAATGTTTTATTTTTGTCTCCATAAAAAATGAAATTGTTACTCCCTGAAAACAAAAACATGCTGGATGATGACACGATGACGTGTCCACATCAACAAAAGCCAAAAGAAATGAACCTGACCTGTTTTTTGGGGCCATTTATGAATTGTTCTCCAAACACAGGTGGTTTTGATTACGCAATTAGTCCATTGTCTTATGTATGTGACATCCAGACAGTGTATTGTTGGGTTTAAAACGCAATCACCAAGCTACAGATACAGTATGTATCTGAAAGGTTAAGAAATAATAGGAAATAATAGGTTAGAAATAAGTGTTTTTTTGTAAATAAACACACCATGCATATTGTGTGTAGCATAGCTGCCAACCGGTCGCCTGATGAGATACGGCACTCTGATTGGTTTAGAAACTTCATAGCCAGTGTTTGCGGTGTTATTCATAATAATAAAACGCCGCTCACTAGTTTAAAGGGCCAGGTTTCCGACTGGAAGCCATTATATCAGCTCGGATATAATCGGATGTGGTCGATTCATTCTCTCTTTACCTCTGAGTGGCGTGGCTGCATCCATTAAGTCACTCATATGACCGATCTGACCATGGAGTAGCCTATACGTGGTTTTGACAAAAAAAAAAGCGCCATCCGGAATAAGGATTAGGAGATACAGGCGATTGAAAGAAGTGGATAGAATGGATGTCTGTGGGCGCAATGCGCAATCCTGTTTTACTGACAACAGCAGCTAGCAAGACAAGGCTAGCAATGCTAACAGTGAGTAGCATTGTGACCCAATTAAACAAGAGGGCTATTAAGGCATGTTTGCCGACAATCTTTGGCAATGGCGAGTGGTTGTAACTATTGATTAATTAACCAATTAATTGAAAAAGATTCAAGAGTCAATGGCGGATTAAGGGGTTAAAATGCCTCGTTCCAGCCTTATGCTAGCTCATAAGGACTAGCAGGAAGGTAATGCAATGTAATGTAGGGTATACAGTAAAGGACCAAGGTGACGTCTGGCTCTCTGGGCACCGCGTCTGAAGAGAGGCACTAGTGCTGATGGACCTGTCAATCTCCATCCCATCCGCTGATTGGTGAGAAATGGTGCGGGGGAGGGTGTCTCTCTCTGGGGTGTGTGTGCATGTTTATGTATTCTAGGTGATATGGAGAGGGAAGTGGTTAACACGGCGGGCCTGGCTTCTCGGCAGTGTTGCCAACTTGGCGCATTTGTCGCTATATTTAGCGCTTTTCCAGACCCCCCCTAGCGCCAAAATTAGTGGAAAACTCCTGGAGGAAAATCTAGTGCTTTTTGGCTGGTGAGTTGGGGTGAAATTGGTTGACAGGCGCCAGAGATAAAACCCTCATTTTTAACCATTTCTCCTCCTATGACAGTGGTTTTCAACCAGTGGTCCCCAGGCTAAATGATGGATAGTTGGTTAACCAGATGTAACTCTTTGAGAGCGTAAAAATGAAACCAAATGGACCCTTACGGGTCCATTTGGTTTCATTTTTACACTCTCAAGAGTTAAAATATTCATCATGTGAATTAGCCCAACTCTACACAACTAGAGAATGTAGAAGATTAATGGTCATTTAATGGTCATATTCCCTTCCAGGCAAGCATCTAGCGCATTCTAGTGCATTTTGGAAGTGCCACTAGTGCATTTTGGATTTTGGCAGTTGGCAACACTGCTTCTCGGCATGCCAGTGGCAGAGTGACATCGATCCACAAGCGTCTCTCTCTCCCTCTCCCTCTCTCTCTCTCTCACTCTCTCCATCAGTCTCCCTGACAGAGCTAACTGGATTGTTCATAAAAATGGAAATTGAGCCGTTTCCATTCTGCCTCGTGTAGGCACACCATAACACACTCACGCACTAGACGCACAGCCGCGCTACATCAAACAACGCACGCCCGTATAGTCTTGTGTACTCTACAAACAAAACACGCAGCCCTCGAAAAAAAATGCAGACAGGATGCCCGGCCAGCCATTTTTAATACAACCACAAAAACCCAAAGTGGAAGTATTTCCCTCTCTTGTGTGTTACTCTCGCTTTTTAAGCAGAAATATAACCTCAAGCCGCCGCCGGGGGGAGGCGAGGCGAAGGAAGCGTACCCTTTGTTTGATCAACAGTCGGCCGTCATGTGCGTGTCACACAAACGGATAAACGGAGGGGGAAAACATTTCCAAAGGACTCGGTGGCGGCTGCGTGGAAGTGCAGGGGTTGATAATGACTGCTGATAGAAGACAACGGGTAATTAGCATCATTTGTTAGCGTATAGCAGCCTTTTAGGTGTCACACGCCTTGCTAATTAGCACGCAGCCAATAGCACAGCAGCGTTGTGGTGTCGCATACTTGCTAATTACCCACACACAGCCGAACGTGAGTGGATGACTACTGCAGCGGTGTAGGGTATGCATATAAGGATATCGCTGTAACGCCACGGTAAAACAGCGCGGCGGATGCTCGACTTGTCAAGGTCAATGCTTTCCTTTTAAAAAGGACAATTCCACCCCAAAAAGGCTTTCTTACATCTATTGCAGTTGATTTATGTATTTATTATTATTATTACCCTTATTATTTATTATTATTTATTTTATTTCAAAATACATGGCCGAGTTTTTATTTTGTGGGGAAAAAAATCCTTATTTTTATGGCTTAAACCACTTCCCCTGCCACCCCCTTTTGAGAGGGCTGAACCACAGCTGAACCAAAAGTGAAAGGGTCTTTCGTCGGGGAGAACACGCAAAAGGGCCTTTTGCATCTTCTCCACACGTCCCCTAGGAGTAGGTACCCTCACAAAAACATGCAGTAATCCTGGGCTCTAAACCTGCCTCCCTCTGGCCAGCTGGGGTGCCTGATGGAGGGGACAGGAACTGGTTGGAATAACGTGTTCCTTCCACACGATACAGTACGTCCAACCAGGGAAAATCCCCCCTGTGAGGTGGAAAGAAGGCAGCTTGGACTCCTCATGCATTGAAGGAAGCATGAGGCAAGTCCGCTGCCTCCCCAGGTTGGCGATGGTGCGTGGAGCCCAGGATCACATTAGGAATTGGCACTGGGGGGAAAAAATGGGTTATCTTGGGGGGAGAAAAATAATAAAAGAGAAAGTGAGAGCGTCAACACACTACTGATATGGTAGAGAGACAATATCAAAAAAGGCACTTTAGATTTATCTAAATAGGTGAATTTTAACAACATGGTAGGGTAGGGGAAAGAGCCAAAAGGTTTTATTTTTTCACTCTTTATCTGCACGCAGGCAAGCACGTTTGTACATGAATATGTCCTCCCCCCTAAGCTCAAGCACTCTGGGGATGAGTGTGAGAATGAATTGGGTATTCGAGGCAGATTGTACAGTGATAAAGTGATAGAGAGACTTGGAGAGTCCATGTGAGAACTAGAGAGAGAGAGAGTAGAGACTAATCTGTTACTGTAATTTGCTTACAGTAGATAACTGTGTCTCTGTTTCAGCTGCAGAGTCAGCTGAAAAAGGCAACAATTTGCCATGGGGGCTCATTTGATATGATCGCCATGGCAACCAATGTCCCAGCAGTGCATCATTTCTTGGCGAGTTGCTGCGTTTGCCTGTAACACGGCATTAACCTGCAGTTATAAACTCCATTTATATATCTACACGGTACTGGCATGTAATACTAGTTACTGTGTGTCACACTCACAGCACAAGGTACTGCCATTTATAATTAATTACTGTGTTTAACTGTACACAGTACTGACATTTATAACTAGTTATGTGTGTGACTGTACACCGTGCTGACATTTATAACTAGTTATGTGTGTGACTACACAGTACTGACATTTATACAGTAACTAGTTATGTTTGTGACTGTACACAGTACTGACATTTATAACTAGTTAATGTGTGTGAATACACAGTACTGACATTTGTGACTAGTAATGTGTGACTGTCCACGGTACTGACATTTATAACTAGTTACTAGGTCTGACTGTACAAAGTACTGACATTTATAACCAGCAACTGCGTGTGCCTGTACACTGTGTGGGCATTTATAGCGGTTTCCCAGTTAACAACCGTCTTTTTATCGGTGCAACAGGAAATCAGCCGTGGAAGTCGGATGGACTCGAATCTGACAATATGTATACTAGCTGAAAGGGAAAGATTTTCAGTTTGACATTGGGAGCAAAGGTACTGCTGTGGCATCCGGGTAGTATATTATGTGTGTGTATGCTGGAAAGCGTGCATGTGTCCGCACGCGTGCGCATGTGCATAGTTCTGATGTGATCAAGATGAAGAAAGACAAAGAAAACGGTGTCGGATATTAGCTGATCGCATACGGACAGACGGACAGGGTGCAAAAAGTCTCGGCCAAGCCTTCGTCCTGCCAGAGACTATAAGCCTCAAGTTTTCCTGCATAGCAATGCTTAAATTGGAGAGAGAATAGGAACAAAACAAACACAGAGCCTGGAGATAAGCTATAAACCAGCAGAGCCTCTTTGAAGAACTTCATGGCTCATGGTCCGGAAAAACAAAAAGGATTAAGAAGATTAAGATAAAAAAAAGAATTGGATTGTCATTGTTTCTCTTTCATTCCTTCTCATCTGGCAGTTAAAAGCACAAGAGACTCTTAGACAGCTGGTTAGTCGCTGTAATCCTTCTTATTGAACCTGGCAGGTTTTCAGTGTCTGGTCAGCTGTTTTAGGACTGATGACAGTTTGTTACAGAACGCTGACCAAACTGTCCTTGACCCTTAGAACGGTCGGCTTACTGTCCCTTTGTTGTGCTTCCAACTGATACTGAGAATAAACACTAACCCTAAGACATATGTCAATGGATATACAGTACATATATAAAAGCCTGTTAATTATGGCACATTTTGTTTGCATCATTGATCATCGTGCTAAGCACGGGTATACACCTCTTCTCGATTAATGGATATACAGTATATATACTGTATATAAGCCTGTTAATTATGGCACATTTTGTTTGCATGTGCTGCACGATCATTGTGCTAAACACGGGTATACACCTCTTCTCGATTAAAACCGGATGTTCTTTTTCAATTATATCAAACAGGATCGCTGTAATCCATTTTTTGACAGCTTCCCGTTTCTAAGCAACGCCTTGTTCAGAGCTCCCGGACAGGACGTGTTTTCTCTTCTGCTGGTCGATAAAAAACCTCCTATTATCTGCTGCTATTATGTGGTTTTGATTAGAACGCCAATGTTATAATTGTCCTAATTTCTGACGTGCAGGGGGGCTTCAAGCTGGAAGACGGTTAACGTGACCAGAAGGATAAAACAGCAGCAACCAGGCGGCTGGCGCAAGCTAGGAGGAGAGAAAAAAAAAAAGCAGGGCTTTTGCGAGGTTGATATCTTCTGACCTGCGATAACGGGTAGCTGGTCTGACAAGGACAAAAGGTCAAAGGTTAGGTCAGACATGAGATTATTCTGCCTTGGGGCCCCTGACCCCGAGGTTAGCTCATTCCCTGCCTGGATTCAGAGTGGTTTTTCACCTACCTTGAAAACATGGCAAAACAGTTGAATTTATTGCAGACGCAGTGAGCCATATACTAGTTCGCCATGTACCATGAAAGCCAGGCAAAAAATGTCTGGAAGTGAGTGATTGCGTCACAATCATACACTCCAAATATTCAGTATATATGGTTAGCAAACAGTTTTTTTTTTTTTTTTGAGAATTTTACATTTTCATTGAAAATGTAAAATAACTGCCATCTTTTCAAACTGGTTGGATATGATCAACAGGGAATGTGTAATCTCCCCCCGGATTATTCTGCCCCATTTCCCTATGGCCAACCAAGCTTGACTCAACCCACAGTAACAACCCACAGTCAGCACCATAAATCAGGAGGTATAGTTGGCCGCTTGGAAAGCTGAAAGTTCCGAGTTCGATCCCCGGGATCCCACCAATCTCTGCAAAGCACCATGGATAACAGCAATATAATAAATGTGCCATTTACCATAGAGTCAGCACCACGCATGTATGGGGTTGTGACATGTGTGTCAAGCTTGTTGTCCACAGGAAAAAACTGCGTGGGCTGGCTGTATGGCCTCTTGAGCTTACACATGCCCTGTTGGAACTGTCTACAGCCCCAAATGACCAATACCACAGGAGGTAATTTCACAGCAGTGTGTCACCAGTTTGCACTTCAACATCCACTCTATTCGAGACGGCTGCCAACATGAAAATTGGCAGCTCTCTTGAACATTCAATGGCAAAGGCAAAAGACATGTTGTTGCCGGGTTCCGTTGAAAATGCATGATGGCTCCTCATCTTATGATTTTGACTTTTATCGCAAACCAAATGATTGTTTTGGTTGCCTGCTGCACTAATTAGACCGTTTCCTTTCAGTGACAAAAGCAAATATAATTGTGGAACAACAAAGCAAGCCGTGAGACCCATCTGGGAGATGGTAGACGAGATGATGCCATCACTAGATGTTCTGTATCAAGTGCCAGAGAGTAGATTGAGCCAACTAAATGGAGTAAAGAGCTTATGTAGGGTGCTCAATAATCCATTTACCGTGGCGTTTAACTCTCGTCATGGCCCTAATTTCAATTACATGAACACCACAGAGAGACAGAGAGAGAGATGAGTGGAGCAGATGCCTATAGCAGAACCGAGCAGCCTGCAGGTGGAAGGGAGTAGAATGCACCACCGGTTCCTTTTGGTATGCGCATTGGGCCCGATAAGGATACCGTCAGGTTACGGTGAGGACAACACTGGAGGGGGAGCTCGCCTTTGCTGTTTCCTCAAAGACATCTTTCAAAGTGGAATTGCTGCTCTGAGATTACTGGCTTGATGTTTGCAGTCCTGTAAGCTGCAGTGTGATTTTTTTTTAAAAAAAAAAAAAGTGGGCTACGGAAACACTGGATCCCATCCCGACTCTTGCTAACCTTAAAATAAGACTTTGGCACGGGGAGAAGAGCGGCAAGATAATTCTGAAAGTTGAGGAGCTGATCCGAAGAAAAAAAACAACAACATTTTGTTAAAGCTACATGTAGTTTGGGAGATGCGTGTGTTGAACGAAGTGCACGCGGTGGTAAGCTTGCCCTTTACATTTCTGTCTAATAAACTATTCAATCAATGAAGAAAAGACCTGGATCTAAATTAATTTCTAAATTTGAGCAAGAACGGTGAAGCACCAGTTGGCTGTCAAATTATTTTAGCTACGCTTACATTTTTGCTACCACAGAGAGAGTACAAGAAATGAATAGCTGAGGGGAGGGCTGTCCGCTGTCTGGATTATACAGTGTAAAACTATGATCGATGGTTGTATTTATGTTTTTTATGTTTTAATTGAAACAATCTTTTTATTGTATTTTTTAAAGTAAGAAATAATTTGATTATTTTTTTTGTGAAGGCCAATAATGGCCTTTATCTCACTGCCCTGTATGAGTTTCATGTCATAATGTCTATTTAACAGAGATACCATTAAAAAGAAAGTGTCAGCGATTGTTGTAAGCCGTGACATATGGAAAGACGTTTTTCTGGCAGAGTTGTCGACAAGTATAATGAGACAAGGGTCTCCCTTTCACATCAATCTAGTGTGTGTGTGTGTGTGGGGGGGGTGGTATGACTTGGTACGCTTCAATAGCACGCGGCCAGCTCTGTGCTCTGCTGCGAGTTCAGCGAAACACAAGGAACGCTCTGGAGTCTAATGTAATATTCATGGCGGCATGCGAGAGAGAGGAGAGGAGGAGAAGGAGAGGGTTGAACGCAAGCTGCGTTGTGAAGAGGACCTTCCGACCCGCTATCGGGAACAGCTGTGGCTTATTGGACTCCATCCAGTCAGTCAGTCCCTCCTCTGACTGCGGCGTTGAGTCTTCATTCCACTCTCTGGCCTCCTCCAAGCTTCTCCGCTTGGCTCTCGCTCACGCATACATTTTTAATCGTACCTTAAATGTCTTGCCTTGGCAGCATGCTGCGGCGGCAGCGAGCGAGCGAGTCAAGGGCTCTTGTCTCCGGTTACGTACGAGGTAGGAAGCAGCATTTAACAGATCAAGCTCGCCTAGGCAAGGCGAAATGTACAAGCAAGAACATAAAGTACTGCTGCTACTACTGCATTAGAGCCAGATTGCAATAGACATAAAACTGCTACTATGGATTTTGTTTAAATGCTGGACATTATTCCGTACACTTTAACCAAAGCTGATTTTTAGATGCACACTTTAAACTACTAGAATGTTTTTCAACCAAACTCGAAGAACACAGCACTTGATCGATTCCATTATTTAATCTATCTTTTGATCTGAATGTATTGCTTGCCAATCGGTGTTTTGTTGCATTTCATTTGGTACAAAATGGGCGCCGCCATTTTGAAAATGTTATGCCCCTGCACCCATTCTATCCTGCATTCGAATGGCAATATATCAGATGCGCCCCCCTCAATGTCCATGTTCCCTGCAAATCAGCTATTTCCAATGGTAAATAAATAAATCCGGTTTTGGAGTTCTGACGCTTAAAAAACAGTTTTGATGGTGAAAACCGGCACAGACACGCTTACGTAATGCTTGTGTTCGGCACAGAGATGGTTAAAGTAGCATTCAATGATTTGGATGATTTTGGAAACCCTCCGGAACTTTTGTTTTCATTTTAGCTTTTGCAAAATGTTACAGATTTCTTTACATTATCCATTACCCAGAAACCACGGAATTACATGTGGTCACAATAGTTGTTTTTCATGTGTCTGAACATACACATTGACTACCACAGGGCTCCCAACTACGCCTTCACATTCAGTAGATCCTGTGAACTTTTGTGGCCGGATGTAATTTCCTGGGGTGGAGTGGGACTATTAGCAAATAATAATAAAGAAATCGCTGTAAAATATTGCAAAACCAAATACATATTTAGCCATTAAAAAGTCTAAACTAAAATAGCTAAAATCCATCAAACATGGCTCCTCATCTTATGATACTACTTTTTTAATAACAACCGAAAAATACGCACCTCGACTTAAAACCTCCACTAACAAAAACAAAGTTGTCCTGTTAGGAATGACTGACATTCGGGGGGTAGCATAATGGAAGACTTTGCTGCCTAACAATCAGACAACTTATTTTGCCCTAAAGAAACAGTTCAATAACTGCACACGGGGGTTCAAACTCATCCTGAAACAAGTGCCTGTGAAGTCATTAGACCCAGATTCAATAACCCGACGTGGACAGGGTTGTTGTGCGGAGGTGGAAGTGGCAGCACTCTGGCTTTCCTCTGCATTATTTATTTTCATGTCGGCTTGGTCTCTGAGCCACTCCGCTAACGTGGAGTCACGCTCTGGTTGGACTCCCTGCCTGGATCACTGCTCACGACACCACTGCCGCACACATGGAGAGTAACTAAGCAACATGCACTTAAAGGGACATTCCTCATAGTTTCAACATTTAACTGTGTTATTAACACATTGAGTGCCTGTGAGTCCACTGACTCACAGGTCCCTCACAGGCACTCGATGTGTTAATAGAATAATGAAATAAAATAATAAAAAGGTTCCTCAGAAAGAATGGACAGGAAAAAACAAACAAATAAAGAACATTAGTCAATCCCAACTTGATGCTATCAAGATGTGGATAATCCTTTCTACAGTGTTGCTGACCATATAAGGAGTTCCTTCCTGTCCCCAGTGAGCCACTGCTCTAGGAGTTAGGTTGTTTTGTTTGCTCTCGTATCAATCGGTGGGATTTTGCCCGCGATGCAGTCAAAAATCACTACAAGGAAGGGTCCTTTTCACAAAAGTATGGATTTTTTCAAGAAAAGTTTTTGTTTTGGATCCCAATGGAGTGGAGGCGGACATTATGGGATACGAGACGAACGGTAGCAATCTGCCTAACAACCGAGACGTTGTATTGGTGAGTCTGAGCCGCCGAACGCTCGTTTATATACTGTACATAACTAGCAGATGCACACACACACACAGGGCCCTGGAGTCAGGACGGGTGGAGGCGCTAGAGCCGTGCTCACACAGTTATAGTGATTATGTGTGTTAAGTCGGCTACATCTTGTGTACGTACAAAAGTTTTGTGCTGTTACTCAAGTAAACGTTGAATTCCGGAGTGGGTACTCTTTCCACCCCTCACACTACACAGTCTACACATGCATGCACACACATTCACTCACCTCCCCCTGGATCAATGGTCACCCACACAGGGGTCTCTGTTTGCTTAGACTTCACTTGACTGTAAAAGTCAAGCCTTGTTGACACATCTGCGTGCTTGCCCCCTCTCTCTCTCTCTCTCTCTCTCTCTCTCTCTCTCTCTCTCTCTCTCTCTGACTAATGTCTATCACATGTGTCTGTTTCTGACATATGTTAGTAATGTAGACATGTCCATGTGTTAGTAAAGTGTAGTGAGTTTGTTGCGTTAAAACAATGTTCCAAAGAATGATGGACAGTCAGACAGTCAGCACGCTGTACTCGCTCACACATACAACGTGAAGGATCAAGGCCTCGTCTGTCCATCCTACGTGGATCAAACAAACAAGGTCTGTTTTACACGGATTTTGGATTGAGAAATCTGCCGTGTTTTTTCCCTCTCGGGTCATTGGACGACCACGAGCACTATGTGTGTGTCTGTGAGTGTGTGTATGTGTGTAAAGGGATAACATAAGCTACTTGAACGGAGCAAATAAACAGCCCTCATCGATCCCCGATTCCAAGGCCTTGCAAATTAACCAAAACAAGACTGCAGGCTAAGCACAGTCAATGCTAGCTCGTGCACGCACGCACGCACGCATACAGGCACGCACGCACAAACACTGCGTGTAATCTTTCACTAATCAAGCGCATTGATCATTTTCCAAGCCACATCTGCCAACCGTCGCCGCACAGCACTGACCCCGATTGATTACTTTGGCAGGCATTGTGCAGAGAGAGAGAGAGAGAAAGAGAGAGAGAGAGAGAGAGAGAGAGATACGGAGCCAGAAACTATGTAAATGTAGTGGTGAAAACAGAGACAACTGACAACAATCGAGGAAGCTGCTGGGAGTGCAGTGAACACGTGAAACCATGACCCCCCCCCCCCCCCCCCCCCCCCCCCCCCCCCCCCCCCCCCACACACACACACACACACACACAGAAAAACACAAACACGCACTTTAATGCTCTCCAATGTAGTGTGCCAAGTACATGCATGCTGCATGACAAAGACCAGACCAGAGGTGAAAAATCAATTGTTAGATCTCCTTTCCCCCTCGTTTTTTTTCACAAATCAATAAATGGAAATGTACCTGCCTACTTATCTGCGGTGCTTTTGAGGTTATGGACCCTTTAGCTCCTCTGACATTGCTCTCTTAATTGCTCCGAAAGGCTATTGAACAACAAGGCCTACAGGAGGAGGAGGAGCAGCTACTGTAGCTTGGGATCAGTGGTTGCTGCTGTTAGGAAACTGATTTACAATCTCTTGACAACAGGAAATCCCTCGCAGATCATAGACACTCCTACACAACTAATGACTGTAATAATACGACGATCAAGATGAACGGTTTAGAGCGCTGAACGGTTTAGAGCTCTCCCGCCTGCAACAACTTCATAGATTGATCGTTTTTGCAGAGATAATTATCCCTTCGCCATGGCCTTCCCCAACCAGTCCTTTAGCCATCGGTTACTAAGAAGGGATTACTAATATGAGACTTTAAATGACGGTATTTCTCCATAAATGATTGATTGATTTCAGCAAGAGCTTCAAAATGTCTTCATAGCAGTAGGCTATGCACTGAGATAATGTGCATGACATTATTTCAAGAAAATCAATGGTCATTTTGATCTGTATGTTTGACTGTTCTGTTTCCCAAATCCAGCCTGGAATTTGGACAAAATAAATCTTTAGTTTTGGGGG
This sequence comes from Benthosema pterotum, assembly GCA_039105355.1. Taxonomy (NCBI): domain Eukaryota; kingdom Metazoa; phylum Chordata; class Actinopteri; order Myctophiformes; family Myctophidae; genus Benthosema; species Benthosema pterotum. The sequence continues at coordinate 10,116,378 of CM076966.1, forward strand.
TTTGTGGGGCTAAAATGTCATCAAATGGTGGTCTGTGGCTCAAATTCTGAATAAATAGTGGGCCCTGGCATGAAAAAGGTTGAAAACCCTTGGTCTAGTGTGAGAAATTGCATGACCAAGTTCAGTGCTCTCTCCCTCTCTCTCTCTCTCTCTTTTCTCTCCATTAACCGGCTGACAGATCAGTAATAAACACAGGCTGTCACCTTCAAGGCCTGCCTCTCTCCCTCGCACTGTATTCACTGCTCTCTTTCCCTTTTGCCAACTTGGCGCATTTGTCGCTATATTTAGCGATTTTTCAGACCCCCCTAGCGCCAAAATTAGTGAAAAACTCCTGGCGGAAAATCTAGTGCTTTTTGGCTGGTGAGTTGGGGGAAATTGATTGACAGGCGCCAGAGATAAAACCCTAATTTTTCACCATTTTTCCTCCTATGACAGTGGTTTTCAACCAGTGGTCCCCAGGCTAAATGATGGACAGTTGGTTAACCAGATGTAACTCTTTGAGAGTGTTAAAATGAAACCAAATGGACCCTTACGGGTCCATTTGGTTTCATTTTTACACCCTCAAGAGTTAAAATATTCATCATGTGAATTAGCCCAAGTCTACACAACTAGAGAATGTAGAAGATTAATGGTCATTTAATGGTCATATTCCCTTCCAGGCAAGCATCTAGCGCATTCTAGTGCATTTTGGAAGTGCCACTAGTGCATTTTGGATTTTGGCAGTTGGCAACACTGCTCTCTTTCCCTTTCCTTCAAGGCTCTCATTGCAACCTGCTCTCTCTCTCCCCCTCTCTCTCCACCTCCTCACACTGTATTCACTGCTCTCTCGCCCTTTCCCACTACCTCCCTCTGCATTCCCTTCATCCACTGAGGCTCATTGGAGCCGAAACCCAATTTTCTTATTTCCCTCTGTACCCCAGATAGCCCTGGAAAATAATAAATAAATAAATAAATAAAAAATAAATAAATAAATAAAAGGCATGAATATTAAATGGAAAAGCCATGAATAAATTACCACAAAGGACTTCCTTCCTTCCGTCTATCTAACCACTGTGAAAATGACAAAGAGAGAGAGGGAAGAAATCCATTCATCCATCCATCTTCAGCCGCTTATCCGTAGTTGGGTCGTGGGGGCAATGACTCCACCAGAGAGGTTGAAAATTTTCCTCTCCATAACAGCATTAGTAATGTCCTCCTGGGGGATCCCAAGACACTCCAAGGACAGAGAGAGTCGATGTAATCCCTCCACCTGTGGCTTGACCCGCCCGGTGGTCTCCTCCCTATAGGGAGATGCCCAAGAGGCTTCCTAACCAGATTAGAGCCCGACTGATGCCATATTTTTGGGACTGATGCCGATACCATTTTTTTTAAATGTCACAGACGTTACCAATGTTTTGGACCAATATCTAATAATCATAAAAAAATAATTAAAAATACATAAAAACGTCTAAACTTAATGTACATTTACCTTTGTGAAATAATTCCACACCCTGCTTTTCTTTCTTTTTCTTTCCCTGTTGCAGGCATTTCTGTACTTATATCACTCATACTGTTGCCAATATTTATTACAGGGCTTGAATGAATGCTCCAATCAGAAGCCAGAGTTCTGGTCACGTGTGCGGTTCGATATGTCACAACAACAGACTGCTCCGCTCAACAACAGACCTCCTAGCCCGGATGAACATAGCCTACACAACTGCAGATAAATAAAAACAGCCTTGTTATGTACCATTTCTGTCAATTAGTTAGTTATTAATGCATTAATCCATGTGATAAGTGGGATAACACCCTTCAAAACGGCCAGGTGTTATCCCTTACATATCGGTGGGGTTCTAAACCAGATGCCTTAACCACTTAAGCTGGCTCCTTTCCAAGTGAAGAAGAAACAGCGGCTCTACTTCGAGAAATGGAAATGGGGGGGAAGAAATGTAGGTAAGAATACAAATAATATCTGGGGAGAGAATGTGGGGAGCCCAGCAATTCTGGGTGGGCCGCCGGTTAGATAACTGTCTTTCCCTGCTCTGCTGTGTTTGTGTAAACACAAAAGGGGTACCACGGTGGGGTAACAGAGTGCAGAGGAGGGTTACTAGAACAGCATTCTACATTCTACCCCACGGTGCCTCTCTGTGGGAAATACACCAGGACCAGATCTGACATGTCAAACCCGAAGGATGAAAGCCATACATGTATTAAAATATCATGCGTGAAAAAAACAACAACATGTAAATGACATTGAGGAAAACAGCTGGAAGGGCAAGCGCACCAAACACCGGATACGATGCTAAACGCGGAGCGAACAAATGAGTGTATCATTTGTGGGCGACGTGTTTTTCACTAGTCCCTGCTGGGCACACGTGCACGTACACACTCACACACGCGTACACACACGCGTACACACACACGCACACACACACACACACGCGTACACACACACGCACACACACACACACACGCATACTAGCTGTTGAAAAGGAACAAGTAAATATAGATTAATTTACACCCCCAGGCAAATGAATATGTATTGGATTATTACATCTCAATAGGTTTATGTGTAACGACAGCATATAGATGTGAATACTGAATAGCAAGTACTACACTCTGTGTGTGTGTGTGTGTGTGTGTGTGTGTGTGTGTGTGTGTGTGTGTGTGTGCGTGTGTGTGTGTGTCTACAGACCAGTGAATGCTCTGATTTTACACTTGGTTGCATGCAGAAAATAGCCTATCGACAAGAGACGCGCTGTGAGCTTGTGCATCTGCTATTTTCAGCACGCAACCAACCAAAGAAATGACTTATGTTTTAGTTGTACTGGATCTCTTCTCCACTAGTCTCCATTTTGCCAAAATTGTTACAACAGTCAATATTATACGTTGTCGTCAGTATGGCTTCATTATTAATTTTGTTTTCATTTACTGGATGTCAGTGGGAAAAAAGGTAGATGGCGATCATTTTTCGGCAAGATTTTAGGAGAAATAAGAATCGTAGGCAGTTTAGAGTAATAATCTTCAACTACATGTAACCACTGAAAGGATAAGTCTCTCCCGAGATCTAATCATCGCCAAATAAATCAATTTCTCCCAAATAGATGTATTTCTCCCCAAATCAATCTATTTCTCCCCGAGGAAAGATCTGTGCAGAAACAATGTTCTGTAGATGTTAATGGAGTAAGCTACGGTTGATTGCAGAGAGCTGCTGCTGTTTTGGATCAGTTGACTAACAATTACTCTGAGCTGACATAACTATGACTCAGCAATACAACCTGATAAATATTCAGCAATGACTCGGCACTGCAACTGACAAACATATAAATGTGCACTGACACGGAAATGGAGAGAGCCAGCGAAATCCAAAAGCGACCTCGCCCGCGGGCGCCCGGTTTCAAAAGCGGGCGCCCGCTTTCACAAAAACGGGCGCCCGGTTTCACAAAAACGGGCGCCCGTTTCACAAAAACGGGCGCCCGTTTTCAAAAGCGGGCGCCCGTTTTCACAAACTAGGCTATGCCTAAACCTAACTCTAACCCTAAACTTAACCTCAGTAAACCTATGCCTAAACCTAACCTAACCCTAACCATAACCTTTTGAAAAGGGCGCCCGTTTGTAAAAACGGGCGCCCGGTTTCACAAAAACGGGCGCCCGCTTTTGAAAACGGGCGCCCGTTTTTGTGAAAGCGGGCGCCCGCTTTTGAAACCGGGCGCCCGCGGGCGAGGTCGCTTTTGGATTTCGCCCCTGCTGGAAATGGAGGCCATTTTAATTTTGAAGTTTCAGCCTGAATTTCCCTGAAACGCTGATTCTGAAGTATCTGAACCCATGTTGTTATTTTTGTTGGTATTGTTGGTGGGAGTGACGTGGAGCAATTCCAGGGGATTACGTCTAGCTTACTGTACACACAACCAATACTTCAGCGTGATGATTAAGTTTAAACTGAGTAATAATGCACTGTCTGGAGGTTTATTTCTGTTGGCTTTTATTATAGAGATAATGGATACGTCATTACGCAGCACATGTTCATTTTCAGGGAGTAATTAACATTCGATTCTTACGGAATTTTGATTTGATTTGATTTTGAATTTTGAAAAATACGCAAAGGTGAAAATGTTCCAAATGTTTTGGCATGTATATTTGGGTATGAACCCTATAATGACCATGGATGTGTTATCTAAAAGTGTGAAAAACATTAGCTTTAGTGTATGGTCGCTTGCTACTTCTGGGTTTCCCGGAAAACCCCGAAAAACGCCTGAGGGTTCCAAGCGAAATAGAATGACAGTCTATGGTGGAGTTAAAAACCTTGGGTGAGTTACGAAAAGGGCAGACAAATGTTCTCTCACTCCATTGATGTGGAAATATCAGACAGCAGCATAAACTGTCTCTGTCTCTCTCTCTAGCCTTTAGAGAGAGTTTGAAATATTAACAGTAGAGCTTGCAGGTACATCATTTTGCAGCGGTGGCAGGTGGCAGAGAGGGGAAATATGTCCTACAATAAAATACCCTGTGTACACAAAACCCCAACAACACCTATGGTAGCCGCGGCTTCTACTCCAGGCTGCGTGATAAACAAATCATGTCCTAACATAATGGCTCTCGTGGAGGAATTGTGTATATGTGTGTGCCCACACGTGTGCATTAGGAACGTAACGTTTATGATCGATTTGACTGGCGACAATATTAAATTGTTCGTCTAAATAATAGGATCTCTGTAAGAGAATGAGCCCTTTGGGGCGAGTTTAGTCTCTGTCCAATGCCAGTCCAAATAGCTTAGCAACTGTTGCTATGCAGGTCAAGCTTTCCTCTTCTAACGTGCCTATTGGACAAGGCCGGATTGGGGAGGGACTTAGTGAAGGGCCAATTATTACGAATAATTTTCCATTTCCTGCTGGACTGAAAAGAGTACGAGGGAAGAAAATGTAAAGAGAATACTGTGTTTTAGCATGAGATAAATATTATGGCTGTCTAACTAAACACAATGATAATGTGTTAACGCTAATTCCTTTTCACAGCTTGAGTTTGATTTCAGCAAGCAAAACCCTGTTACTTGATGATTCTTCCAAGTGCTTTAGCATTGTGCATTGTATGTTAGCATAGACAGGGGTTGACACTAAGGTCTCGGAGGCACTTGCCCATCGGGCAAGTGCAAGTCAGGTTCTACTTGCCCTCAGCTCATGGTCACTTGCCCCCCAAAAATATATTGTAAATTTTGCAGATGTAACTCTTGAGAACGTAAAAATGAAACCAAATGGACCCGCAAGGGTCCATTTGGTTTCATTTTTACACTCTCAAGAGTTAAAATTCATCATCTTAATTAGCCCAGGTCTACACAACTAGAGAATGTAGAAGATTAATGGTCATTCTGATGTGTATGTTAATTTGCCTGTTTTGTTTCCCAAATCCAGCCTGGAATTGTGGATAGCTAGAAAGCAGGGAAAGACACAGAGGCAGAGTGCAATGACTGCCTTCAAGACAAAGTTATCTTGTGTTGTGTTATAGTGCACTAAGTTGCACACTTGCCCGATCGGGCAACCAGGTAGCAGTCTTCACTTGCCCGACCATTTTTTTTTACTTGCCCCGGGCAAGCGGGCAAGTGTTAGTGTCAAGCCCTGATAGAGAACTATGCTATCATCAAAACAGTCAAAACAATCTATTCACTGTTTATCTTCTTGTTCTTTGACCAACAGTGAGCCAAATTCCACTGGCAGCCTGTTGGGTTAACAGCAACGATGGCCAACGGAGTGCAAGTGGGTCTAAAATGTTTTGAAAAAATGCTGCCCAGCCCGAAAATAAATATTCTCCATGGCGACCTGACTGGGTGAGCAGGAGTGGCGTTCATCTCTCCCTCTCTCTCTCTCTCTCTCTGACTTTGAGAGCAGGGATGTAAAACTTAAATACAGAGTGGGCCAAAATTTAAAACTGAACAAAGCTGCAGGGCTAGGTTCCAGGTGGTCTCTAGCTAAGTTGTTTAACCGGATGTATAACTCTTGAGAGCGTAAAAATGAAACCAAATGGACCCGCAAGGGTCCATTTGGTTTCATTTTTACGTTCTCAAGAGTTACAGTTAAAATATTCATCATGTGAATTAGTCCTAATCTACATAACTAGAAGAACTAGGTCTGAAGGGCCAAAATGTCCTTGAATGGTGGTCCACGGCTCAAAAGCTGAATAAATGGTGGGCCCTGGGATGAAAAACATTGAAAACCACTGCTGTATATTACAGAGCAGACGGCGAAACAACAGCAGAGCATTATGGGATTTGTTGTATTAGTGGTGAATGCAGTGTTACAGTGGTGCCACGGCTGTATAATACCTGCGGACCAGCTCTAATGTTAATTTGATGTTGCCTCAAGGGCCAAAGAAAATTACACAGCAGGCCAAATTTGGCCCACGGGCCAGAGTTTGACACCTATGCCATAGAGGTCCTCGATTTCTGATGCAAAATACAAACAAACAAACAAATGAACCAGAAAGACTCACAGATCTTGTGCTTTCCCTTCATGGGGAACTTGACCATCAGCTCCTGAGGGTTGGTGACGATGAAGACGAAGGGCGAGGAAGACTCCTCGCTGACGCCAGGGAACTGCAGGGGTTAAAACACAACGACAGTCACCATGACAGAGGAACTGCTAGTTTCACAGAACAAAAAAAAAAAGTAGTGCATCAACAGATTCTCATCAGAGTTTTAGTCGACATTTCTAGGTGGGGAAACAGCCTTCAAGCAAGCAAAATGTCTAGAATGTCCATTTAGCTGATCCTTGGATAATAAGACAGATATGCCACAAAACGTTATACTTGCCATTAGAGATGTCCGATATTGGCTTTTTTACCGATATCCCCAGTATTGTCCAACTCTTAATTTACGATATCAACCGATATCGATATATGCAGGGCAGGCTTTTGTGATCCTGATGAAGGAAGGTTCCCCATATATTTTTGCCCGATTTTGATTTTAAAAGCCTTTATCGGCCGATAATATCTGTATGGCCGATATATCTGCCCATCCCTACTTGCCATATATAACTAACAAATTAAGAAAAAGACCTAAAATATGAACTAAAATAGAGAATCTGTCACTCAATCGGGACTGCTCATGTCACAGGTTGATGATGTTACATGTCCATGTGTGGACATTTAATAATAACAATATATTGATTTGATGCTCAAATTAACAGATGCATGGACATGTGACATCATCAACTTGCAACAGGAGTAGTTCCCATTCAGTGAAATAGTCTCCAATTATGAAAGAAATAAAATATTGATGGTGTTTTTATTACCCAGGGATCCTTCTAACATCTCAATGCTCAGGGGAGTGTGTTATTGTGATTATTGATGAAGTTCTGTTAATTGTGTTTTTGGCATTGGATTTTGGAAGATTATGGGTTAAGAATGGATACATAATTATGAATGAAGACATTTGTGCTAATCTCTTTAAAGGGGAACTTCACCCATTTTCAACATTTTTTCTGAGAGCGTACAAATGCAACCAAATGAACCCGTTAGGGTTCATTTGGTTCTATTTGTACACTCTCAGAAAAAAGAGGCGTCTAAAGAAATCCATTAACATGGTGAAAATACATCTTGATGAGGTCATCAAGATGTTTCACCATGTTAGTGGTTTTCTTCAGACCTCCATTTCTTGGGAACACAGAATGGGGGAACTTTTTTATCATGTCCACCCAGCACCTCTAGAGTATACTAATGACATATTAGAATGTTGAACATGGATGGACTTCCCCTTTAATGTCAAAATAATGCACGTGATGTTGTCACTTTCCCGTCCGTTTCACATGCTATATAAACAGACCCGTACAGAGGCCTTAGAAGGGACCACAGTTTATTGATCGAGACAGAGACAGAGACAGAGAGAGAGAGACAGAGAGAGACAGAGAGAGAGAGAGAGAGAGACACAGAGAGAGAGAGAGAGAGACACACAGAGAGAGAGAGAGAGAGAGAGAGAGAGACAGAGAGAGAGAGAGAGAGAGAGAGAGAGAGAGAGAGAGAGAGAGAGAGAGAGACAGAGAGAGAGAGAGAGAGAGATGGTAAACAGGTGACATTTCATGACAAAGGAGTCATCTCTCCATCTGGGTGGAGGCTCTCTCCCGCTCATCCAATTTCCTCCGGCGTTATCAGATAGTGATCCTATGATTGTGTCGTAGCTCCTTCGTCCAGGAAGCCAAGGCTTTTCATGACGTCCCCCATACTTAGCCCCAAGTGACCAATTCAGGGCTTTTAACCCCAAGTTTTATTATCATAATTACCATTACTTAGCATTATTACCAATTGTTACCATTACTTAGCATTATTAGCCTTACTTACTTAGCATTAGCAATACTTGCAGCATTACCTACTTAGCATTATTAACAATACTTAGCAATAGCATTACTTATCATTATTAGCATTACTGAGCATTATGAGCATTACTGAGCATTATGAGCATTAGCATTACTCAGCATTATAGCATTAGGTAGCATTACCTCCTCGCATTATTGGAATTACTTTAGCTATTGGAAAAAAAAATACCCCACAGCACGCCACTCCATGGCCACGCTATGAGCTTGTAGATCTGATATTTTTTGAAAATGGTGAAAAAGTGCCGGAAGTCTTTGAATTATTTTTCATTTCTAAACGGGTTAAAGGGGAATTTCACCCACTTTCAAAATTTTCCTGAGAGGATACAAATGTGAACCAAATGGACCCTAGCGGGTCCATTTGGTTCCATTTGTACCCTCTCAGGAAAAAGGGGTCTGAAAAAAAAAATCATTAACATAGTGAAGTACATTTTGATGATGTCATCAGATGTATTTCACCATGTTAATGATTTTTTCATTCCTCCATTTTTTAGGAAATACAGAATTGGGGGAACTTTTTTTATCATGAAAATGGGTAGAGTTCCCCTTTAAGGGATATGTTTGGCGTTTGTAGAGCAGTTCCTCTCTAGTGGTTTGTACATGGTAAAAGATGTGCGTATATACAGTATATACTGCATATTACATTCACACACCGATGGCTGAGGAGACCATGCAAGGCACCGACACCCACATTGGGAGCAATTAGCCCATTCTGAACGAAAAAAAAAAAAAAATTAAAAAGATTTGAGCCACATTTTCACCACTTTCAAAAATATCAGACCTACAAGCTCATAGCGCGCCACTCCGTGGCACGCTATGAGCTTGTAGGTCTGATATTTTTCAATAACTAAAGTAATGTTGATGATGCTATGTAATGGTAAGTAATGCTAACTAATGCTAATAATGCTAAGCACTGCTAATGCTAAGTATTGTTAATGACGCTAATAATGTTAAGTGATGCTAATGTTACGTATTGTTAATAATGTTAATTGATGCTAATAATGCTAAGCAAGTAGTTCTGCTAATGCTAAGTATTCTAATGCTAAGTAAGTAAGGCTAATAATGCTAAGTAACGCAAATTATTCTAATAACGCTTTGAACACCAATGCGCATACCCGCGCACTGTGTGTTAGAGGTTCAGTGCCTTGCCCAAGGGCTCCAACTCACCCCCAACTCACCCCCAACACACACACACACACACACACACACACACACACACACACACACACACACACACACACACACACACACACACACACACACACACACACCCTTGTGTTGAGTTGTTGAGCGTCGTACTCGGTGAAACGCAGCCAGTCGCCTCCATGTGTTCCTTCATCCTCCATTGGGCTAATTAGTGGTTAAAGCTGTGGAATATATACCGACACCCTCCCCTCCCCCCTCTCTTTCCACATGTAATTATTTCCATACCACGCTAATAAAAAGACACGATATATGGCAGCCGCGTGACGAGTCAGCTTAAAGAGATATTTCACTTAGGCTGGTGTGAACACCGCAGACAGTTTTTACACAACCTGATTCAGTATTTAGATACCTGATATTCATTTTAGCTGCCCCGCCCCCTTCCTATACAACCACATATAAACTCCATTATAAACATGATAGATTCAACAAAAACACACAACCTTTTTTTTCTGGTGACTGATATTGTCGTCCTAATATGTGAGGGGGCGGAATTTCATTTACAGTTTTCATTTATCTGAATAAAGCAATATTTTAAAAATGAAATCTCAAAATAAATGTTTGAAGTTATAATGGGTTTGTATAGGAAGGGTTGGGGAAGCTAAAATGAATCACAACCATCTAAATACTGAATCAAGTAACACACACACGCGCACGCGCGCGCACGCGCACACGCACACACACACACACACACCCCTTCTTTAGCTAGGCCCCTCCCCAAGCTGCTATGGTCCAATCACAGTTAAGCATAACATGTGGTTGAGTCCTGGGTCAGAATTGCCCAAATGTGTGTGACACGTACACACAGACATGTTCTGTCTGGCTTCCACAGTAAGGGCACACTGCATTCACAATCCGTGTGTTAAGCTGTCAGGGCCACCGAGAGCGCACCGGAAGGAACAGTTGCCCGGTGGGACCAGTGAAAACAACGCCTTGATAGTAAAAAACATTAATAACATCTAATAATAGTCACATTACTTCCCTGTAGTGCAAATCAGTGTTTTCACCTATAGCTGCACCGATCTGTGTAAAACCTTTTATATGCACACTCCCTAGAGGACAAGTAAAACCCTTTATTCGCCCGGATTTTTCCCACATCTGCTCTTTACAGCTCCGTCAGGAGACCGACTTATGTGGAACACTTGTTTTTATTTCTGATTTCATCCAAATTCCACAGTAACCGCTACGTGATCTACTGTATATAGGCTGCTTTTTTCATATCCCATTCTGTTTTGCATTGAACAAACATAGTTTACAGGAGTGGCCTGCTTTGTACAAAATGCCGAACATCATCAACGCAACATCCGATTCCATTGAAACTGTCCACGCGACGGGAAATGTTTGGAATAGTGTGTTCCTTCCACGCACAATGTCCAACTTTCCTATGTCAGGTGAAAAGCTTGGACTCCTCATGCACTTAAGGCAGCATGAGGCCAGTCTGCTGCCTCCCCAGGTTAGCGGAAGGTGTGTGCAGAGCGCAGCAACACATTGCGTGATTGGCACCGGGTGAAAAATAAACATGGGTTACAAAATCGCGGGTTCAAAATTAAAAGGCCAGGCGCATGCCACATATTGGCTTTGAGACTAGTGGAAAGTTGAAACCTAGTTCAGTCTATCTGAACAGCTCATGACTCCAGACCATCTGAGAGGATATACAGTATATATAGAGAGAGAATGACAATGAAAGAGAGATCTCACAGTGTATCCAATAGGTAGACCACATATCCACAATAAAGCCCTACTTCTTTGGGGTTTGCGAGTGTGCCTGTGTGTGTGCGTAACTGCGTATGTGTATCTTCTATCAGCTCTCCAGACCTCACTCTTTCCCAGTGCGGTCCAAAAGGCAGCGAGTTAACTCATTGACCGCGATCGGATCTTCTTTGTTTCCTCTCCATTGCCGCGGCTCAAACCAATTCGATCGGTAAAAAAGCCCTTATTTTGAAGCTCAGATCTCCTAAACAGGATGTGCTGTTTCTGTTATGCTGTGTCTGTTGTCTTGCCTAATCGATCATCTGGCGATGTACCCAAAAACATCCGGGTCACAAGTCAGGAAGAGCTGTGTAGCCCTGGCTGCTTAACCATGCGCCAGCGACATTGAGGGGGCAAACCGGAGGAGAGCCGTTTGAATGCATTGGGTTGAATGCATGTCAATGGGACGGAAAAAAAAAAAGTTGTCCCCAATTCTGTCCCAAATGAAAGTCAGCAACGGGATGATCATCAGACGATGCGCACGGACTAATAGTTGGATTAAAGAATGAAATCTACATTTCCGCGTGATACGAGCCGTCCGCGTTTTCGGCAGTGGGGTTCTCCACGGGATGTCCACGAGCAGCGCGTGGACGGCAGAAAAACTATTAAGAGAGCTGCAACAAATTGAGGAAAACAGTAAAAAAAAAAGAAGAAAGCCAACTATAGCAGCCCTCTTGCCGTGAGCGTTCGACAAGCGGGAGAGCCCCCCCACCCCACCCCCCAAAAAAACCTTTGGAGTCAAAAAGCTTGTCAAGTTAACAGCTCCACAACAAGCCGGCACTGTTTCCCCCCTCCTTTTACACATAGCTCTCTCTCTCTCTCTCTCACTGGCTCTTTTCAGCTGCTGTCGGCAATTAAGGGCAGGAGAGACAAGTAATGTCCTTCTGGGCTGTGTGGGGGCCTCAGCGGAGCAGGCATGTGGAGCAGAGCTGGCTGGCTGCTGCCTCAGTCCTCCTGGCCTGCCTGCCTGCCTGGGCTGCTCCATAGCTGCTTGCTTGCTTGGCTGCACTCAATCTCTGCCCAATAAAAAAAGGGCCCCCTTCATTGGAAGTGCGGCGGTTTGCAAACTGAGCCAGACAAGGAAGGAGGCTGGGCTGCCTGGGAGAGAGCATGTGGGGGCTTTTAAAACATGAGGGAGCTATAGAGGGCTGGGCCGTGGGGGGATGGAAGCGTAGAGATAGAGAAGGGAGAAAGAGTGGGGGGAGAGAGGCGAGGAATCGGATAAAGACAAAGGGGACACGTCGGGGAAGAAAAGAAAGATATACTTGGATGCAAGGCAGGGTTGTTTTTTTGTCAAGCCTGACTATAACTAAAATGACTTTGTCGGAGCCTCTTTTATTAGGAATAAGACTAATGTTGACAAGTTAAAAATATCCTTTATAAGATGTTCACTAAGACTAGACAAAACTACCGTGAACAGAAATGACAGAATTACAAAAATGTAATGAAAATGCTTAAGCATTTTGTCTTAAAGTGTAAGACTGAGTAAACCTAACAAAAAGCCTGCCAAAAAACAATGCTGGTGTTGCGTTTGCGAGCAGGTCCATCCTGAGAACACTAACTGTACCTTAAATACACTGTCCTATTTATTATTCTCTGGCTTCATTAAACTAGTTTATATACAGTAAATTTGTCATTGTTTTGGTTTTGAGTTTCCGCCAACTAAATCCTTGGGTTTCCGTTCCGCTAAAACTAGACAAAAGCCATCAAGAATAGAAACGGCAACATGACTAAGACCAATTAAACGTATAGTAAGTGATTTCACTTAATTCAAATATTGTTATTTTTTCCCCTTCTTTTTTGGCTAATACTCCCTACTATAGTGTGCTGACCATATAAAGAGTTCCTCCCTGTCCTCAGTAAGCCCCTGGGGTAAAAAAAAACCCTGAGTTTCAGTTTGGGCTTTGGGAGCAAAGTCTTCCTTTCAATCAAGATGAGAGAGGCCTTCCTCCAATCAGGATCAAGTGGGGTTGGGCCTTGGTGTACAGTACTTGGTGTGCTGTTGGCCTGTTGCACTTCTCTCCACTGTAGAGTGTGTGCAGGTGCAGGGGTGGACCAAATCACTCAAATCACCGAATGCTGTCCAAATGCCTAACATGTGACTAACACAAAGAATCGTTTCGACACTAAGACTGAAAAAAACACCAGCCAAAAACAACACTGATACGAAGAGCGAGGCAACAAAACATACAGTATAAGACGCAGAGGTTTCGATAGATATGTAAGCTAAAGAAAAAGCAAAAAAAAAACTGCCTCCCCGCAAGATGTCAAAGAAAGTCGGAAAAAAACATGAAATACTGCTTAGCTGACTCGATCTGTCAAGGTTGGTTTCACCCGGGAAGGGAAGAAAACAGATGTGTTCTTTCTGAGCCCATAAGCTCAGAAATAACAGCCTGCAGCGGCAGCAGCAAAGCGGAGGGCCGCGGGGTTGAAGAGTGTCAGGAACTCAACTGTAGTATATGTGGGGCTACGATGTAGTCGGTCTTGTTTTCACCCAATCCGTCCGACAAATGTAAAACCTTTTTTTTTTCTGGCAGCTGTGAAATCTTGACGGCAGCGCGGCGGCGGCGGCGGCAGTTCAACTTCAAAAACGTGTGCCTCCCCGCCGGTTCAGACTGTTAAGACCTTTAACAATCTTATATTTCATCTCACTCGTACATATGGACGACGGGCGCTGCGCCAGAATGCTGCAGTATGTACAGTATGGGCAGCGCTAAACGTCAAAGACGTGCCGAGAGTTTTAAGAGAGGCACGGGGCTGAAATCCCATGAGATGGCACTTTGACGGAAATTGCGAAAATAGCTCACAGCGCGTTGTGGTGCAACCCAGCGAGCATTAGCTAGTAGAGATGCGGTGTAACAAGTAACAACATGGATTTAAAATCAAACGTGTTAAACGCAAAATTATGTGGTCAATTTCAGGATAGTTTTCAGGAGAAAAAAGGCAATTCTCCTTAATGCTGCCATTGTAAAGGATTGGTATTCGCAATAGACCTTGCTGTAAGCCCCTCCCCAAACTGCTATGGTTAAATCACAGCTACAAGCATAATGTGTCACACACATTTTTCCACTGCACTTGGGAGAGAGAGATTCGAAGGACTGGTTCCAAAAAAGTGAGCCAGTATTTAACGAGTAAGGTCCAATGATGCTTACATTGGAATGAAGTTGGACGCTGGGGAGAGGGGGCGGGGAAGGAAAGGTCTATTCTTTCACACTAGTAAACAGCTTCATCCGTGGTCCTGGAAAGGGCAGCTTATTATTATTATTTTTTTTACAGACAAGTAAAAGGGGGGCAGGGAGCAATTATTTGAGAAAGATGATAGCAATTGTTTTGTTATACAACTCCACCAGTATTTTAAACTAGCCAACATTGTGGAACGGCAAACTTACAACACGTGCAGAGGGCACAAATGACTGGCCGCTCGGTGACCACTCGGTGTGGTCCAATGAGCATCCAGAGGGCTGTTTGTCGACACGGTCTGCCGACAGATGCTTTCCTCCCACTTTTTAACGAGCCACTCCCAGGCATATTAAACCGTGCACGACGCTGAACGCAAAACACACTCCACCGGTGGTGTCAAGTTGGAAGAGAGTGAACATTACATTATTTATGAGTGTCCAACCTTGGCTATTTGATTTTGCTACATTATTGATGCCCTGGATGCAAGGACACGCTCCATTATTGGAAGCTCAGATCCAGAGTAAGGTTTTTCTTTTTCCCCTTTTTCTTTTTTTTTTTATTTCTTCCATCCATTGCGTTAAGCAGGAATTATGCCGTGATAAAAACTAATAGCCTGAGTTAGTACTTGCTCAGCCCCTACATTGTGAAACGAGAGACAGCGATATAAACCACGGCGTGTTTAACTCGAGCACTTTGCGACAAACTACACATTTTGAAACACCAGCGGTCAGATTCCCCTCACAATGGAATTTGGATGGGTTTTTACTCAAGTTCAGTTTTAGTCCAACTGGCCCCTGTAGCGCGCACACGTTTCGTATCATCGCCACTTGGTTGTTTCTTAGTGGTCGTGACTAGGCATGTCACGGTGTAAGAATCTCGACACCGGTTTTATAGTTTGCTTTTAAACCGGTATTATTGGTTTTATAGTTTGACCACTAGATGTTCTCAGAGTCCTCATGGCACATGCAGGACAAATCCTCAATCAACATTAGTAATATATACATAGCATTTTATCCCCGCAGACCAAAAACGACATATTTCTTTTGCTTTTGTCCACAATTCCAGGATGGATAGGGGGGAAACAAAACAGTCAAACATACAGATCAAAATGACCATTAATCTTCTACATTCTCTAGTTGTGTAGACTTGGGCTGATTCACTTGAATATTTTAACTCTTGAGAGCGTAAACATGAAACCAAATGGACCCGCAAGGGTCCATTTGGTTTCATGTTTACACTCTCAAAGAGTTACATCTAGTTAGAACATGCAATATTGAATGAATGGGCGCATTTTTTTTCGGTACATTCGGTGGGCAAGCAAAGTACCGGTATGGGGCCCCATACCGATAATACCGGTATTACCGGATACCGTGACATCCCTAGTCGTGACTACTTTCTTACTGGTTGTGCTAGTTGGACTAGTCGCTTGTGGTGGTGACTGGCGAGCGACCAATTACAACCTGGTCGCGACTATTTACTCATGCTCGCGACTAGTTTAAAAGGTCAAGGCTTAAGCCTAAGCGTAGCCGCGAGCACGGCGCAGTCAGTGCATGTTCACGAACCTGGTCGCGACTACTAAACAACTGGTCGCGCGACGGGATGCTATAGCGGTAATTAGTCGGTAGTGGATTTGCCCCTGCAAATGTCTTTTTCAAATATCTTAAATGCCATACTGTTATATTTTCTGGTTCTCAAACTATTGCCATATCATGGACACCCAGAATGATTTGGCCGCCGTGAACTCCCATCTGAAAATATTTTGGTCCAGGGTTAGTTAAGGTAATATTGATATTCAAACATCATTGTGCACGCAAATGAAATCGGTGCCAAGTACGCTATGCGCTTGTACACTGGCTGCTTCTCAAAGACACAATTTTTTTTAATGGTTAACAGCTATGAGGTGACACAGGCACATTCTTCTGGGTCTTAACGACTTAAAAGTTATGGTATGTTTTTATTGCTCGACAAAAAAAACGGTGACTAAACTTCCAGGAGAAGAAAACCTCGGTTAGGGTAGCGGTTGACGCATTAGCCCCGTTTAGCTATATAGCATTATCGATGACAGGTGTAGTGAAGTCATGTGTTTTCACAGCCTGGGGGATTTACACGGGGCTACGCTCGCCCTGCGTCGCTCAGCGCGGTTCCGCTTTCCCATGCAAGCGGCCGTGATGATATTTTTTTTATGACTTCAACCTCCTGCGGTGTGTGGGTCTGTGTGGGTGTGTGTGTGCCTCGGGGCGAAAGGGAAAACAAGAGCGCCTCGCAACAGTCAGGGCCTTTTAGGCTCAACAGGCTAAGTGACTGGCTGGAACCTTTCCCTGGGTAAAAGAGGCTTCTCTCTTTCTCTCTCCCTCTCGTGTGCACACAGATATGGCTCTGTTTAAAGAGAAGTACAGGGTGCTTGGAAAGTGTGAAGGAGAAGAAAAAAAAACATGTTTTAAGTGTTGCAACATGGGTACAGGAAAAGGTACTTTAATGGAAAATGAAATGGGTACAGGTTAGTGTTTGGTAGAAAACATGGTTTCTCTGGTAATCTCTGATGGCCAGAAACAAAGCACGGTGTATGCATGCTTGTTTATGTCTTTTGTCATTTTCCCTCCCCATCACTGGCATCAACAGGCATTTAGCAAATGGATGTCAGCGCGTGACACGTGTCTTTGTGGACCAGAACGGGGTAAAGAATCATATTTAGTAGGGCAGCAGTCAACAGGAAACGACTAGTGTGCAAGGCAAGATTTTCAAAATGTCATTACGCTTTATGTAGCATGTGACGTGTCAAACTAGGGGCTTTTCGTCATACTAAATTCAATCCAAGCATTAGTTTTGCACAAAAAAAACAAAAAACAAAAACATTTTTGATGACGGCTATGTCTGTTTTTAGACCCTGGAGTGGTTCGAATGGAATGGATTCAGAATCATGACAAACCCTAGCCCTGGTCCAGTGCTTAGTACAAGCGAGTATTACAGCTACTGCCGTGCATTGTTGTTTTGGGCGGCGAAAATAAATAAACAAAACAGCATAACTGCTAACTGAAACAAAGCTTTCTAGATTTTGGAGAAGGTCTATTCTCGAGAATGGGAATTCTCATGTCCACAGCTTCTCTCCAAAAGGCACTGTTTTTGTCTTGAAATAAAGTGCATCCAAGTGAATCGGCGCAGACACAACCCGGAAATGCCTTAGTAGAAGTGACTCTGTCCACTACATTACTTTTACTAAAAATGCACAAGTGCACTTTAGAGAGAATAGAGCCTTCACTGTGTCACTGTGTCTAGAAGGCTTGGCCTTGGTTGAGGAGAAGGCTTCACGATTTTGCCTAAAAATAAAGGCTCATTTTTTTCTCTGAAACCTTGTGTGGGGTTGTGTGGGGTGAGGCAGCGTTTTAGCCAATTGCAGCACAGCAGTCTCCAGCAGACTCATAATGAGCCAATAGAGTGGAGGTGAGGTGGAGTTAGACTTTGTTTCAAACAAAGCTGTTTACAAACAGTGTTTGTACACACTAAAGATGCCTCAATTACCTTTAAACTTATGGTCAGTTGGCCTCATATAAAACTGTATTAAAATATGCTCAATTGGCAAGTGGATTCATGAATGTATATAAGGCAATACTTAGGTATTATACAATAATATGACAAAAATATCATGTATGCTGCATAGCACCAAATGTCACATTCCCAATAAGCCTATAACCACTAAAACAGATGTTTGTTTTTTTTGAGCCCTTCTCAAAAACACACCCTTTAGAGTAGGCTTTAGTCACTGTCCAATGACAATCCAAATAGTTTAGCAACTGTTGCTAAGCAGGTCAAGCTTTCCTTGCAAAGCTTTCCTCTACTAACATGCCCATTGGACAAAGATGGATTGGGGAGGGGACTTAGTGAAGGGCTCATTCCTGCCAATGCATAACAACAACATCATCACCCGCGCTGCCTTTGCACAACAGACTACACCACTCATGCATGCACGCACACACACACACCCTTCATTCAATCCCAAACAGGAAACTGGCACAGACAGACACACACGCGGGGCTCACAGGGTGGGGGAGCCATTTTGGGGGCATCAACAACAAACAGCAGCAGATGTTGGAGGACCGGGAGAGAGATGACAAACATATTGACTGTCTGCTCCATTCCAGCTCGTTACCATTTGGCCCCGCAGGCAGAAAGGCACCGATAGAGAGACATTTAAACTGACAGAGGTCTCCTTTTTTCCTCTCTCTCTCTCTCTCTCTCTCTCTCTCTCTCTCTCCCTCTCTCTCTCTCTCTCTCTCTCTCTCTCTCTCTCTCTCTCTCTCTCTCTCTCTCTCTCTCTCTCTCTCTCTCTCTCTCTCTCTCTCTCTCTCTCTCTCTCTCTCTCTCTCTCTCTCTCTTTTTCCTCTCTCTCTCTCTCTCTCTCTCTCTCTCTCTCTCTCCTGCTTTCATGTCACACTGTAACTACAAGATTCAATTACCGGTTTAGATCAGGAAGATAAAGGAGAAAAGTCACCTCTGTGTGACATGTAATAAATGTAAACATGTTAAGTGGTGCATTTATTCAGGGCTTTCATGCAAAACGCTGTAGATAGTGTGCACATTACAATTACATCCACCCATTCACACACACATTTTTGAGTTGTCCCGATACAATTTTTTCATTTCCAATCCAATCCCAAAACCACAATTATTGTGATAGCCGATACCAGAGAATAATATACTATATATAATATTACAAAAAAAAAAAGTGAAGTCCACCAACTGGAAATAGCAGACTCCTCTCAAAGGTGCAGTTGGGAAACTCCAAAGCCAACTCCACATGGCCCAACATTTTTAGTGTCAACCCCTTAGCCCTGTGTCTGATCACTGGTTAGACTGGCATATTCACCATAGTGTCGACCCCTTACCCCTGTGTCTGATCACTGGTTAGACTGGCATATTCACCATAGTGTCGAACCCTTACCCCTGTGTCTGTTCACTGGTTAGACTGGCATATTCACCATAGTGTCGAACACTTACCCCTGTGTCTGATTACTGGTTAGACTGGCATATTCACCCTTATGTCAACCCCTTGCCCCGATGTCTGATCGCTGGTTAGACTGGCATATTCACCATAGTGTCGAACCCTTACCCCTGTGTCTGTTCACTGGTTAGACTGGCATATTCACCATAGTGTCGAACCCTTACCCCTGTGTCTGTTCACTGGTTAGACTGGCATATTCACCATACCCCTGTGTATGTCCTCTCCTTAGTCTGGCATATTTGCCAATACCGATATGCCCTGATAATGACAAATAAGGGCCGATACTGATACTTTACCGATGTCGATACAGTATTTGCCGATACCGATATGACAAAAAAGGGCTGATCCAATACTTTTTCCAATACCGATACAGTATCTGGACATCCCTACACGCATTCATAGGCATTACATGCACCCATTCACATTCATACGAAAGCCCGACTGATATGGAGTTTCGGGGACAATATGACAAAGGTATACAACCGGCAATAACCGATTTGCAAAAGATGGTGTTCTTTTTTATCGGAATAAAAACAGGTGAAAAACAGGTGAGAATATGATTATGCAAAGGTACAGTCAAATCAACAGTAGTAGAAGAAGGCTGCCTTAGCTGCTACTGTCATGAAGTATAGCGCGATTTTCTGTTGCCGGAAGGAAAAAAAAAAGAAAGATTGTCCTAGCGCTGCTAGTACATCGGACAACGTATTTACATATACAGTACAGTACGTGCCCCGTCTATCAGATGTGGCCCTATGTATTTTTCATGTTGTAGAGACCTCTGCTCGCCGTCCAGTAGCTGACGGTGCCCCACACACACACACACACACACACACACACACACACACACACGCACACACACACACACAGGCCTGAATGCATTCTACACACGGCTGCAGAAATCACATGCTGTCCGACTGACCTCCCTGTCATGGCAAACTGCCCAGCACGGAAAAGGGAGGAGGAGGGGGGGAAAGGAATGTGTATGCGTGTGTGTGTGTGTGTGTGTGTGTGTGTGTATGTGGGTGGGTGTGTATTACGTGGGCGAGCCTCATGTCTTGTATGCTGGGAGAAAGAGAGTGAGAGAGAGAGTACAAATTGTAGCGTTCAGCAAACGGCTGGTTCCACCGTGAGCGAAAATAGAATTCTACACCTTCTTCACAGTACTGACAGGAAACACAACACCGCCGACGAGAGAGAGAGAGAGAGAGAGAGAGAGAGAGAGAGAGAGAGAGAGAGAGAGAGAGAGAAAGAGAGAGAGGGATAGATAGAGAGAGAGAGAAAGAGAGATAGAGAGAGAGAAGTGGTGGGGGCCGAGGGAGACCACTGTAGAATGTATCCACATGGGAAGTCTTGCCTCACTTCCTTTCCGTTGGAATGTGTCCAATATATCTTGTGAGTGTGTGTGTGTGTGTGTGTGTGTGTGTGTGTGTGCGCTCGCATCCGTGTTGGCAGGGAGGGACTTTTCGGCATATAAATAAAAATCACATGCAGCATGCAGGAGGATTTAAAAAGACATGTAGTAGAATTGGTCGTAAAGGGTTAGAAGGTTGTTTTTTTTTGCCGCCTGTCGTGTGCCTGCCTCCTGACCACCACCTCCAGGGCGGCGCTGCGGTGTTGGTGCTGCTTTATGCATTGTCCTGAATATACTGTACAGTAAGACGGCTCTGGGTGTAAGACGGTCATTTTTTCAAGACTCAGTTTGCGGAAAACAACATCGAGGGGGAGGTGGGTACAGAGCAAAGACAGGCAGTGGTCCCCAGCACGGAGCAAAACAGGCAGTGGTCCCCACCACGGAGCAAAACAGGCAGTGGTCCCCACCACGGAGCAAAACAGGCAGTGGTCCCCACCACGGAGCAAAACAGGCAGTGGTCGCCACCACGGAGCAAAACAGGCAGTGGTCCCCACCACGGAGCAAAACAGGCAGTGGTCCCCACCACGGAGCAAAACAGGCAGTGGTCCCCACCACGGAGCAAAACAGGCAGTGGTCCCCACCACGGAGCAAAACAGGCAGTGGTCCCCACCACGGAGCAAAGACAAGCAGTGGTCCCCACCACGGAGCAAAACAGGCAGTGGTCCCCACCACGGAGCAAAGACAAGCAGTGGTCCCCACCACGGAGCAAATATAGGCAGTGGTCCCCACAACAGAGCAAAGATAGGCAGTGGTCCCCACCACAGAGCAAAGATAGGCAGTGGTCCCCACCACGGAGCAAATATAGGCAGTGGTCCCCACCACAGAGCAAAGATAGGCAGTGGTCCCCACCACAGAGCAAAGATAGGCAGTGGTCCCCACCACAGAGCAAAGATAGGCAGTGGTCCCCACCACAGAGCAAAAAAGGCTGGCAGTGTCCCCAGCATGGAGCAAAGAAAACTGGAAGTGTCCCCACCACGGAGCAAAAAGAGACACGCATTGTCCCCACCACAGAGCACAGGTGACGGGGCAATACGGCAGTATAGTAGGCCCAAGAAGAGAGAGAGGCAAAACCAAACCAAACCAATTTAGAATCAGGCCTCTGGGGAGAGCAGGCTGTTCCCAGTACATCTGGGTCCATCTCCACCCCTGTGCTGAGTGAGAGGGGGCGAGGTGGGGGGCGAGGAGGCCGAGCACAGATCATAATGCCTGGCCAATTATCAGCAGCAGGGGGGTGGGGGTGGGGGGTGGCTAGGAGGGAGGGAGAAGTGAGAGATTATGCGGAGAGTGGATCGATAACGGCAGTCAGTTTCTAATGAGTGGAAGGATGGCTCCGAGTCAAGCAGATGGAAATCCTTCCTGCTGCTGCGCCCTGAGGCGCTCCGTGAGCTGCTGCTTCTCTCTGCCTCCATGCTGACAGAGACGGCGGGAAATCCATTAACCCGCTCGCCCACCGCCACCGCCATCTGGTGGGCCGAGTGGATACTGCTCGAGGACTGCTCATTTCAACGAATTTCAACGAGTCTTATTTTGAAAGTGGCTTCGGCTATGTAACATAGTTATTTAAAGAGAATTTGTGACTTTTTTGTATTATTATTTATTTATTTATAGGTTTTCTGAGTTCAATTGCGACCAAAAAAATCCTGAAATGTTCACATTCAGTAGATTCTCTGGGGTCTGGAGGTTTTCTGGCTCTGACTTTCCTGACGAATGTGATGTCACAGCCTGCGAATCACATGTACCGAATGTCAATGGGATTTGCTCTCAGAGCAAATGTTTGGATTGCAGCTCAAAAGCCTTCCAAACCACGCAGAAAAACTCCACTGAATGTACAAAGTTCAGGTTTTCTGGGAGTAACTGAGATCATAAAATCTAATAAATAAATAATTGAAAGTTAATGTCATGAGACCTGTAACGGTCTCTTTACTGAACTAAGACAAATAAAGATCTCAGAAAGACCATAACTTAAGACCTAATTTGCCTCAAAACATACATTTTGTAACCTCAGATCATAATGCTAATAGAAATTAGCTGGAAATCAAATTCTTTTTGGAAAGACGACAAATTAAATAGATTCTAAACATAATAAAAATATCCCACAGACATTTTTTTCTATTTACTTGTTGCAACCGGACATAAAAAAAAAGAGTTGTGAATCGCAATCGATATGTCCCCCGTCTCCATATGTCTGTCTCTACGTAGGCTGTACATGTGTACGTCTGTAAATGCACATAACTCAAGAACCGTTTGCCCTCATGGCACCACCCTAAAATTGCCAATGCGTGTAGCGCTGCTCTGGTTATGCCCAGTCTCGAATGCACTGACGACCGGAACCGCCACAAAAGGCTGGAGCTGGCATGACGGTTAACATGACTGGAGCGGGGTGTTTCTTTTTCCCCGTCTTTCCAACGCACAGCACACTTTATACCGGCACGCAGTCTCGTTCTCCGTCTTTAGATAATTCATCAGTCACTGGAGGCAGATTTACAAGCGCGCGGAGTGGGAGAGGAACCTTCGCCCGGTACCTCCCTTTAACCCTTTAACCACCCACAGCTGCCACAGCAGCACAGGACATCGTAAATCCTTGTTCCTCCAGACCCTCTCTGGGCCAATCGGCCGGCCCCGGCACATGCATGCTGTATGTGCTCTCCTCCTCTGGGTAAAACGCAGGCAAAATGGGCAGGGGCGGATCTAGGCATGGGCATGGGGGAGCAATGCCCCCCTAAATGCCCAGTCTGCCCCACCAAACACGATGGCATGCAAAACAACCCAAGATATTTCAAATGAAAGTGCTTATATTTAAAATGATTTGAAACACTACTACTGCTACTAACTACACCTGTGGCACCATTAAACCAACAGCATTTCATCATTAAAAACAGAAAACTCTCTGAGTCAGACATTTAGCTTCATGCATGCTGCGCGTCTGTTGCAACTTCAACACTAGCTGATGTTATTATTGACGTTTTACTTGCTTAATAAGTCCTGTAACCGAAAATGGTATGGGTGCGTTGCTTCGCGCCGCGGGCGATGAAGTCACACCCATACCATTTTCTCCTGCCCCTCCCATTGGGAAATGTTACATCCGCCGCTGAAAACGGGCAAAGCAAGGAGGAACGACTATAATCGCTGAGCGTAAAAATACACCACGGGGGTTGCAACGTTGTACACTTCAGTCGTTCTTTAGCCTGCTAGTCTACCATTAGCAGCCGTAGTGCTGCTGCGTGTTCTGTTGGATCGACAGATTCCTCCACCTAGTGTAGGATTAACAGCCGTGTAGCCATAGGCGATTTTAGGCTCTCCCAGCAGGGGGAGGCATACATATACTGTAGATCTGTAACTCTTGAGAGCGTAAAACGAAACCAAACGGACCGCACAAGGGTCCGTTTGGTTTCGTTTAACGCTCTCAAGAGTTAATCAGTAGTCCTATGCGTTTCATGTCAATGTCAGTCAGGTAATGTTGCAAGTACTCATTACTAAGCTGGAATGAAAAATATAAATTTGTTTAAATGAGCATGACGTTACGAGTGAACAAAATTACAACTAACATTTTTTCAACCTTTCTTTTTGGCCACCAGGGGAGTAAAGTGCCCCTCTGGAACCCCCCTAAAAACGCCAATGCATGTTTGACAGAGATTACTCCACCTAGACTAAGATTAGCGGCCGTACTAGTGCTGCCACCGTTCTGTGTCGACAGAGACTCCTCCGTCTTTTTTTTACATCTGCCTGTCTTTCTTCTGAGGAAACCTTTGTGTTGTTGGTGGGGTAGCCCTTTAATTTATGACCGCTCTAGCAACTGTGCAAATGGACACACGCGCGCGCACACGCACGCACGCACGTACACAGAGAGAGGATGAAAGGGCAGTCGCTCAGCCTGCAAACATGGTTTTACAGCCCTGGTGGAATGAGTTTCTCGACAAGGGAATGAGGCGAAAGCCCATAAAACGTACAGACAGGGCCCAGCAGCGGTGGAGGGAAAAAGTAGATGCACATTTTGTTCCTTAAAGTGAAAAAGTATCAGTACTGCAATGTACAAATGCTACATAACATGTGTTTACTCGAACAAGTACAAGGCCGTGATTCAAAACTTTAGTAAAAACAGAAAAGTATCGGTATCAAAATGTAGCCTACTTAAAATGTAAATTACAGAGTGTATTGGTCAGATCATCGGTTGCTTTATTTATGAGAAAGCTATAATACAAAATAAAATGTCTGTAAAAATAATCATAGTCAAATGCATTTTTCTAAATTTTGACAACAATGAGGGTGAATGGTAGGCAAATTGTTTACTTTTTATCTGTCTTCTATTCTAACAACGTAGCATCACTCACTGGGCTGGTTTATCCCTCTCCAAACAGCATAGCATCATTGTTGGGAACGTATGTATCAAAGCTCCATATTTGGGCATGAAACCTGCGCTCACTTCACACCCGCAAGTAAGACAAGCAGCGTCTTACTTGTCTGTGTCTTAACAACCTAGCATCATTCATACAGTGGTTCATCTGTCTGCTAACAACCTAGCACAGGGGTTTTCAACCAGTGGTATCTGAGAGGGTTCCAGGTGGTCCCCAGCAAAGCTGGTTAACCAGATGTAACTCTTGAGAGCGTAAAAATGAAACCAAATGGACCCTTGCGGGTCCATTTGGTTTCATTTTTACGCTCTCAAGAGTTAAAATAATCAACATGTGAATTATCCCAAGACTACACAACTAGAGAATGTAGAAGATTAATGGTAATTTTGATCTGTATGTTTGTCTGTTCTTTTTCCGAAATCCAGCCTGGAATTATGGACACAGGCAAAATAAATGTTTAGTTTGGGGGTCTGTGGGAATAAAATGTACTCAAATGGTGGTCCGTGGCTCGAATGCCAAATAAATGGTGGGCCCTGGTATCAAAAAGGTTGCAAACCCCTGACCTAGCATCATTCATACAGTGGTGCATCTGTCTCCTAACAACCTAGCATCATTCATACAGTGGCTAAAAGCGCAATGTCATAAACCACTGCAAAGACCATGTGAAGTGGCGTGTTGTGCATGAATGTGTTAACAAGGCCGTGTGACAAAATAACAACAGAAACAATCACAACACACACACACACACACGCACACGCACGCACACACACACACACACACACACACACACACCTCCCCCCACCACTACACTCCCACGCACGCACTCAAACACGTCAGCTTAATAGCAGCTAATTACATTTCTCAAAATCAGCAGAAAGGAAGCATGTGCAATTTCCAATGTCAATATCTCATTAAAGCTAGAGTCTGTGTGCACATGTGTGATGCGTGTGTGCGCATTAAAGGCGGTATTACGGGGCTGTTCTCTATGCATTACTCCCGAATCTCCCATGAATGTGTACGGTATGCTGATGGAAGAGTACAACAACGGCATAGTGAGTAGCAGCTTTACATTCAATACGTCATAGTTAGTTACCTAATCTACAACATGTGATTACGCCTCACCTAATTCTGCTCAATAAGTAGAACATGATATTCAACTTGCTCAAGACGTCTCTCTCTGTGGCGACATAGACGATTTAGTTGGCCCAACTGCCAAAAAATGGATGATGCTTAATATGAAAAGGTTTGAAAAACAGCTGTCAACTGTCAAGAAAAACATTCCAGGGGACAAAAATAGGACTAAAACCCATTTTAAAGTAATTCAAGAGAGTATGCCTAAAACTATAACGTAACTGTGCTGTCAAAATCAAACCGGGCTGGCTGAAGGTCACTTTTAAATAATAATCCCAATACAGTACAATGTACTTACTAAAAAAACGTCAGTAACATGCTCCGGGTTACCCAATTAAATAAGTAAAGTAGCAGATTACTTTCAGTTATGTTTGGATTTAAGCAACACTCTATTTAAGTAAATAAATAAAACATGTGTTTACATTTATACCCAGATGTGTAATCATTTTGTGCTTTAGTTGTTCGATTGATTATTTTATTACTTGGTGTTTTAACTTATTTGTAGCCCTAAAATTGATGTGTAATCCAGATTATACCTTTTAAAACCTTACTGTTTTTTTGTAATCTGATTACATAATCCCGTTACATGTAATCCGTTACTTCCCAGCCCTGTACGCAGCAGAATGGGTTGCTGTAGCCCAGTGTGTGAACATGAACGCTAGCCTGGAGGTTAGGGTTAGGTGCAGTGTGACATCTGGTGGTCAGAACAGTGAACTACATCATCGGTTTTAGATGAGCAGAGCTTTTAGTTTTAGCCATAGTCTTTTTGAATAACCATTTATTCAGCTTTTAGTCATAATAGTATTCATTCAACTGAAATGTTTTAGTTTTTATCTAGTTTTAGCATATTAAATGTCATGAGATTTTAGCTAGTTTGTTATTTCACAGTATTTATAATAATGGGTTCCGATTGAAACAAATGCACAAGTCAAAGACACCCACAAAAAGTGTTGCTGTGGCCATTCTGCGTCATTACTACCTTCTATTTTTGGGATTTTAATAAACTTTTTTTACACCAAAAACGGCTTCCCTTGCTTACGTGATGCGCACAGACACACACGCAATGCAATATCTATCCAACTACCGGTAATGTGGCATCACATCTGTGTGTGTCCAGCAACACCACAAAAGGCTCTGGTCAAGCTCTGCCAGTGGACCTAATGAGCCAAAGTCCTCTCACCTTCCAACTTCCAGCCACTTTGCAGGCCCAGGCAGGCCAGGGGTTGACTCTAAGGTCTCCGAGGCACTTGCCCATCGGGCACGTGCAAGTCAGGTTCTACTTGCCCTCAGGCCATGGTCACTTGCCTCCCAAAAATATATTGTAAATTTTGAATTTAAGTTTACTTTCTACTTGCGTGCTTTAAACCAGGGGTTTTCAACAGGTGGTCCGGGGACCACCAGTGGTCCCTGAGAGGGTTCCACGTGGTCCCCAGTTAAGTTGGTTAACCAGATGTAACTCTTGAGAACGTAAAAAATGAAACCAAATGGACCCTTGCGGGTCCATTTGGTTTCATTTTTACACTCTCAAGAGTTAAAATTCATCATCTTAATTAGCCCATAGTGGTCACAGACCCAGTGGTCCCTGACCCCAGCAGAATGATAGTTTGGAACCAAATGAACCTGGGAGAGATAGGTAGAGATAGCTAGAAAGCAGACAAATTTATCTTGTGTTGTGTTATAGTGCACACTTGCCCGATCGGGCAACCAGGTAGCAGTCTTCACTTGCCCCACCATTTTTTTTTTTACTTGCCCCGGGCAAGCGGGCAAGTGTTAGTGTCAAGCCCTGTACAGTATATACAGTATGGACACAAAAAGGGACAGAAGAAAGATAAAATGGGCACTACGGTGCACCTTGAAAACCCAATACCTGTGGTATTATTAGGTTCTCAAGTTGCATCGTTCCCAAGAATAGTAGGTTGGTGGCCGTACGGGTCACGTACAGATCTAATATAATCAAACTAGGAATATATACTATATCTATATAATGTGGATGTGTGTAGTAAATAGTAGACAGGGCTGGTTCCAACACTAACCTGCTCTGCAAACTGCTCCTGAGACAGACAGTCGGTCATGTTGACACAGCCCAGCAGACAGCCGGTGGGATAGTCCTTAGGAAACCTGGGCTCTGCACACACACAAAACACACACGTATCAGTATGGACATCTGATTCTACAGTGTGTTTTTTTCCCCCACACACAAGTACTGGACAAAATATTGGAGAAAACATGGACAGAATGTAAACAAGAGTATTGGAGGTATAAGGTGGCATCAATGCTTCAATCCCATTGCCTGAACGAACCATATAACATGTTACAGGCTCTCTATAAAACTATAAACCAATATGGGCTCGGTGCTCTACGGGTGCAAATTGAACCCCTCTAGCCCATTGTGTCCTGATCAGATTCTAGTTTCTGATGCTTTTCACAAACAGCTTAAAAACACCAAAACACGTTCAGTACACAAACCGAACCCCTCTAGACACGGGCTCGGGCATGCTGCCGTGTCCTAAGTGTTAACTTGTTACCTCTCTTGTAGAGGTGCCGGTACATGGCCTGGACCTCCTCGATCTCCTGGGGCGTGGGCTTCTTGGCGGCGGCGGCGATCCAGAGACGGCCGCGGTGGGACGTGTACCAGTTCCGCCCCTCCACCCTGCCCACAGACAGACAAACAGTGTTAATAACAATACCAAAATGATCGCCCAAGGACGTTGCGTTTTGCGGTTTTAATATCGCTGTGATGGACAAACCGCGTCATGTGACATGTGCGTTGGGTGCCCACGCCATGATCATCGTTTACTGAAGCAGCAGAGAGAATGGCGGAGTCAAAATGACAGCTCATGTAGAATGGTTTCGAGCTAAGTAATGTGACATCGACCCATTAAGATTTTGGACTAGAGTTCTCAAACTCTGCCCGAACCCGACCAGGACCGAACCCGAACAGGCCCGACCCGACATTTAGGGCCGGGTAGGGCCGAAAATCTATCCTAATCAATAGGGCCGGGTAGGGCCTCGGGCCCCATGAAAAAATAATATATATTGAATTATTTTAATATAGTAAGAATAATAGTTATTTTCTGTATTTACCTATTATGAAGATGGTGCTGATTGCCATTTCAATTTTAATCTGTGGCGAATTCTCAAATTTTGCCCAAACCCGACAGTTTAGGGCCGGGTAGGGCCTAAAATGTATTCCATTTAGTAGGGCCGGGTAGGGCCTAGGGCCTGAACTGTTAGGGCCGGGTAGGGCCGGGCCTTAATTTTCAGGCCCGTTGAGATCTTTATTTTGGACTTTTAACTCAGTCCTTGCTAACAGTGCTTTTGACTGATTACATGCAAAGATTACATCCTCGCCAAGGACATGTACATGTTGACGTTGATGCAGTGCTTTGTTTGTTTTGGCTTTCCCTTCAGCAACTAATTTATAACGGCCACAACTGATTTATAATCAGTCACGACAACTCTCGCGACCGCTGGCCACTGGTCTCTTCCAATTTGGGTGGAAATTGAAGGTCAGGAAGGAAAAATCTTCTATGTGACATGTCTCGTGATTGTCATTTAATCCACCCATAACATACTTTTTGCAAGTTAAGATCATATCATTTCGGTAAATGAGTCGCCAATTAATCTAGATGGTGGAAGAAACCACGCAAGACAACAACCTGCTCATCTGGAGCAATGAGAGCTTCAGGTTTTTGCTCAAGGACACTTGGACACAAACTCTGGAGGGAACCTAGCCTGACCTCAGTCTGAATTGTCATTTCGTTCCACTTTCGTTTCACTTCATTATTCAGACTCAAGTCCCTCTCTACCACAGCAGTTTCTAGGATGGGCGTTATCAAAGCAGCAGTCTTAGCGTTGAGTGGTTCGATGCTGTGAACGAAGTGAGTGACAGGGCTGTCAGCCAATCAGATGCTGGGATTGGATGACGACGTTGGGAATGAAGTGAGTGACAGGGCTGTTGGCCAATCAGGTGCTGGGATTGGATTTCCAACCGGCACCAACGGCCCCAAAGGCAGGGAAGCCAGTCCTTGAATCACAGGGAAAAAATAAGCTAGTATTTTTTTAAGGTACTGATTCAGGGCTGAGCCAGGCTAGGGGGAACCTTGAGGTTTCCACCTCTTACCTCTTGATGCCTTGGACCAGCAGCGAGGCCCAGGGCTGGTGCATGCTGAGACACCAGCCTCCGTCGCTCATCTCCTGTAGCTCTCGGTCCTGCAGCCTCAGCCTGGAGCGCTCCTCAGCTCCACCTCCTCCTCCTGCTGCCGCAGCATCGTCTCCCTGCAGTCCTTTCTGCAGGCGGCTGCGCCGGTGGCTCTCACCTCCACCAACATCCACCCACTGATGAGACGAGAATGGTGCTAGTGTTATTGTTCCATTCACAACATCCACCAACTAACACATACCAGGGGTTGACACTAAGGTCTCGGAGGCACTTGCCCATCGGGCAAGTGCAAGTCAGGTTCTACTTGCCCTCAGCTCATGGTCACTTGCCCCCCAAAATATATTGTAAATTTTGCAGATGTAACTCTTGAGAACGTAAAAATGAAACCAAATGGACCCTTGCGGGTCCATTTGGTTTCATTTTTACACTCTCAAGAGTTAAAATTCATCATCTTAATTAGCCCAGGTCTACACAACTAGAGAATGTAGAAGATTAGGTCATTTTGATGTGTATGTTAATTTGAATGTTTTGTTTCCCAAATCCAGCCTGGAATTGTGGATAGCGTGCAATGACTGCCTTCAAGACAAATTTATCTTGTGTTGTGTTATAGTGCACTAAGTTGCACACTTGCCCGACAACCAGGTAGCCCGGCAACCAGGTAGCAGTCTTCACTTGCCCCACCATTTTTTTTACTTGCCCCGGGCAAGCGGGCAAGTGTTAGTGTCAAGCCCTGCATACACCCCAGTGAGTGGCAACAACACATGATGATACTTCTAAATGTTAAAAGGGGGGTTGTGTGGGGTGAGACAGCGTTTTAGCCCAGCACAGCACATTACAGCACAGCAGTCCCCAGCAGATTCATAATGAACCAATAGAGTGGAGGCGAGGTGGAGTTAGATTCTGTTTTTAAACCAATCTGTTTACAAACAAACAGTGTTTGTACATACTAAAGTTGCCTCTATTACCTTTTAAGTACAAACCTATTGGCTTCAAAATGTACCGAAAGTACTCAATATGAAGACATTTCCCAATTCAACATGGGACATTGTGATTTGTAATTTCTGTATGCCGCCCGTATGGCCTTTGAAATTATGACAAATAACCTAAATATACAAATAAATCACTGCCTTGGCTTATTTGACGCGAATATTTAAAAAAAAATGTCTACTGGTATTCAGAATGGGGGGATGCAACCTCAGGAATGATCTGTAAATGACGTCAGACTTCGGTGCTCTATAGAGATCTCCCATGATGCCCCACAGTTTTCAGGGCATGCACACCCAAATCCACTAAAGATCCGACATGAAAACACAATGCTTCCTGCATGCATTGTTTTCCGACATCTGTTGCAGCATGCTTGCTGCTGGGGTTAGGTTAGGGTTTTGGGTGTGGTGTTTTGGGCTGGTAGGTCGAAACTAAATCCTGTACCTGTTTGCAGTATACATACAGTAGAAGACACACTGTACCTCAGGGGCAGCCTGGATGATGTTGGGGTTGACCAGCTCTCTGGCATTCTGCCGTCCACCTGCTGTGTGTCCTCCAGGGGGCGACAGTGAGTGAACAGGAGCGCTGATGTTCATGGACTTGATGTGCTCATCCAGCCTGTAAAGAACCAGTATGAGTATTCTGAATCATTAGACCCCCCCCAAAAACAAACAAACAAATAAACAAAAAAAACAACAACGTATGTTTCCATGCATCAGTGGTGCTCAAAGCTATTTCCGTCTATTGTTCCGTCTATGACTTTAGTCATTTTGCGGGGGAAAGAGTATTATCTTCAAAGAATATTATTTTCAAAGACTTGATGTTGAGGCATACATTTATTTATTTATTTATTTTTAATACTTGTTTTTGGCCTTTAGCCTTCATTGATAGATGGTCTAGAAAAAGTGCAGATTGACAAGAAGGAGAGACAGAGAGAACGGAAGCAAAGGTTGTCATGAACGGCATTCAAACACGCGACACACTGTCACACCAGAGCACCACTACGCCAGCAGGCACCCGAATTTAGTTTCAATTTAATTGTGATATCACTATGAAAATACCCAATCTATTTTCAAAATTTGTGCCCATTTACGTCATACCTATTACAGTTGAGCCACTGTTTGATCAGTTTTTTTATATAGTTTGCTGGTAACTTTTGATGCAGCCACAGTCATTTTCTTTCTACCTGTTTAGTTGGGGTGTAACAATAGTAAGTAACTGTATAAGAATATCGGTTTTAATTAAAAAAAAAAATCCAAGTATATCTCTATGTGAACAGAAAATACCATATCGTCTGACTTTGCATTATACCTATTTGCAATGTAAAGAATCGGTATTTGAACAGTTACCTTTAAGTTATTTCGAAATTTCAAGAAATACAATGTCCACCTACAGTATACGCCAGACCACTGTTTTTTACTGATTTATATCCATTATACATTTATACCCATTATAATACACCCCCCCCATTATGATACATTAAATAGTTGCTGTATCAATGCCCCTAAATAGTTGCTGTATCAATTTCAGATCATTGAATTGTATCATTTCGCTTTAATGAACCAATAACGTCTGTGTATTGTATTGTCAACAATGTATTGCGATACGTATCAGCTCACTGTTAAAATGTATCGTTGCACCCCTATTGTTTAGTCATTAAAAAGCGTAAATCAGGGGACCCGACCCCCAGGTGGAGAAGTCCCCGGTAGCCTCCCTTGCACTCACTTGTCGTAGTAGTGTCCGAGGTCGTCTCCCTCGTCGACGACTCTCCGCCCGGCGAAGTCCAGCGTGATCTTCCGGTCTTTGCGCGAGGCGTGGCGGAGCTCCCGCAGCTCCTCCTCCTTCTGCCGCAGCTTGTCACGCTCGCCGGGCGACAGCCACTGGTTGGAGTCGGCGCCGAAGTAGTCCGACTGATCGTCCAGGACCTGAGTTCTCCTCACACTGTGGGAGGAAGGGTCGACAGAATGGGAGAATAGTCAAGCGACAACATGATGAGAGCCTCAGAGAACCTATAGGGACATTTTGTTTTAAAAAGGTGTCCAAAAAAGCCCAGGCAAATGATCTATAAACGCAGTGCAGCATGGCATGTTGACATGGTAACGAACTACACAACCAAAATACTGAACAGCACTACCAAACTACAACCAATGTGCACCTTGTTTTGCCATACCTGTTCTTGTCGAATTCCAGCAGCTTGTCTTTGTGCTGAATGGCCTTCTCCAGACCTGCCTTCATACGAGCCTCTTGGTGTGGAAGATCTGAGCCATCTGTGTCCCAAACAGAAACGTCATGAGACAGTCTCTATATGAACCCCCGTCCCACTTTTCTACCCCAACTTATGATTTCAGCCTTTTGATTCAAAGGCTTTCGGCTTTCAGGATACACAGGGAAGACGTATTTGAACACTAAAACCACACTGAGTAATGTCAACACCTCCCATCCCACTGAGTAATGTCTCACCTCCCATCAGTTTCTTTCTCAGTTTCTGGCTCTTGTTGGAGTCTCTCTGCAGGATCTCCTGCTCTTCTTTGGTGCAAACCTGGAGTATCAGAAAACAAACAAACATCAACAGAAAAATAACTAATGCTCAACACATGTGTACTGTACACGTTGCACCAATCAGACACAGAAGACGCATGGCCTGTGAAATACTGTAATTAGAACTAGAACATCTAGAACTCACCAGACTCCCACAGAACAGACAGGGCCCGGAGCCTTCCTGTTCGCACACGATGCGTCCACAGCTGAGGCAGTTGTTGACCAGGCCGTGCTTCTGGGCCAGACACTCACAGGCGTGGCGGCCGGGCAGGATGATGGACAGCTTGTCCTGGCCCTCTTTGGCGTACAGGTTCACAAACTTGCTCTTCTTCTTGGTTGAAGACAAAGTGTTGACTTCTTGCGCCTGTGGTAAGTGGATGGATGGAGGAAGACTGAGATAACGATTCCGGTAATAATTATTCAAAAGAATAATTGGGCCTATGCCCGGCTTTGTGTGTTTGCGTGTACTGGCTGTATCTCATAGCGATGGTTTAATGATATTGAAGTACCTGACGCCAATTCAATTCCAAATCTGAGGGCTACGAGTTGGTTAGTTCAAATTAAAGTAGCTGCAATCTGACTACGATTTGCTTAGCAATGCAATGCGATGCCAATATCTGATTTATTTCTCCCTTTCACTGTGTGGCCAATAAACTAGTCCTTTGTAATGATCCAGAATGAAAACACTCTTTTAGCTCTATTATCTCGACTTATATTGCTAATAAAATAAATGGCAGGGAGATGCAACTGTCAACTGTCAAGTCTTGCGTTCTTGCGTTGCCATACTGTTGCCTTTCACAATTTTCAATTGCTTCAGAGGTTTCGTCATAAAGTCTTTGTAAAATATTTTCCATGGAGCCATTAGGCATGCCTTACACTTTGTAATATGAAATAGAATATTAAAATCATCTATGCATACTGTATATAGCTTGTTGGTTAGAAGAAATGGAACGTAATAAATAAGCTCTAGAAATATTTTAAAATACATTTTTTTGTGAACGGAAAATTTATGGCAGATCCTTACCCTTCCTATTGCCACCTACTCATCACACTCACCTTCTTCAGGTCGATGGGGGTTTTGACCACTTCTACTTCAGGCTCTGCTTCCTGGCTGATGGTCATCACATCCTGCTTGTTTCTTCCCTTTCGCTTGGACTTCTTCTGGGAGTCCTTGGAGGTGTCTGAGGAATCTGGCAGAGCAGAACCAGCAGTTCACAAATGATACACACACACATTCAATATTTCAATATGAGGAGGCCAATCACAGCGCAGCAGTCTCAATTCTGTTTCAAGCGAAGTTTCTGTTTCAAATCTGTTTACAAAACTAAACTCACTAAAGTTTCCTGTATTACCTGTAATTTTAGTCATGGCATGGTTAATGTTTACCTGGACCGGCTCTGGACTCTCTGACGAGG
The DNA here is from genome assembly GCA_039105355.1 of Benthosema pterotum. Lineage (NCBI taxonomy): Eukaryota > Metazoa > Chordata > Actinopteri > Myctophiformes > Myctophidae > Benthosema > Benthosema pterotum. The sequence continues at coordinate 10,151,829 of CM076966.1, forward strand.
AAAAGGCCTTGGTTGTTATCTGCAGCCTGCTGGGACTGCCTTTGAGATCTCTGCCATCGGCTCAGGAGCTCATCTATGAAGTCACCCTTTTTCCCGTCCGTTCCCTGGAGGAGATCTCCCACGTACTCTGCAATCTCGTCGGCATTATCGATGGACAGAATGTACCTGAAAAAGGAACAAGAAGGGTTGCTGTCAAACGACTTCTAATGCATTACATTAGACATTTTCAGACATTTCTGCGCCGTCACTGCCATTGTATCCTGTCCTCCACTGGAAGGATGTGCTGCTTCTCCTTGACTTTTTGACAGCAGTCGACAAAAACCATACAAGGTCAGACGACTAAATCTACAGTTGATTCAGTCGACTAAATTATATATTGTTGGGCCCCGGAATTGGATGGTGTCATAATGTTTGATTTTAGAGCTGTTGCATGTGGCAGACAATAACAGATATTGTGACAAGCTCACAACACGTCACAGTGTTGTGAGCTTGTAGATCTGCTATTATGTTTCATGCAAACAAAACATAAACAAAACATAAAGTTCTACTGGGCTGGCAGGCAGCTCCAGGTTGGCCCCCAGCTACATGATAAGTTAGATAACCAAATGGAATCCTTATGGGACTGTAACTCTGGGAGAGTACAAATGGAATGGCAACGGGTCCATTTGGTTCCATTTGTACACTCTCAAGAGTATGGGGCTCTGTAGAACCAGTGTTTTAAAGGGGAATTCCACCCATTTTCAACATTTCTTCTGAGAGCGTAGAAATGGTTCATTTGGTTCCAATTGTACGCTCTCAGAAAAAGAAGCGTCTAAACATGGTGAAAATACATCTTGATGATGTCATCAAGATGTTTCGCCATGTTAGTGGTTTTCTTCAGACCTCCATTTCTAGGAAACACAGAATGGGGGAACTTTTTTTTTTATCATGTCCACCCAACACCTCTAAGGTATACTAATGACGTAATAGAATGTTCAAAATGGGTGGACTTCCACTTTAATATTGTATTACATTACTTCAGGGATTTTCAACAGGTGGTCCGGGGACCACCAGTGGTCCCTGAGAAGGTCCCAGGTGGTCCACAGGCTAAATGATGGAACGTTGGTTAACCAGATGTAACTCTTGAGAATGTAAAAATGAAACCAAATGGACCCTTGCGGGTCCATTTGGTTTCATTTTTACACTCTCAAGAGTTAAAATAATATAATCATCTGAATTAGCACCACTTAATTCCACACGGTTTGCAGAATCCAGCCTGGAATTGTGGACAAAGCCAAAAGAATTCTTTAGTTTTGGGTCTTTGGGGGCGAAAAGATGAAAACACCTGAGTTAGATAACCAAAATGGAACCCTTATGGGACTGTAAGTCTGGGGGAATGAGTGCAAATGGAACAAATGGTTCCATTTATGGGGGTCTGTAGAACCAGTGTTTTAATATAGTATTACATTACTTGATATAGTTTGGTTTGGACTCACTGGACTATGTCCTCAGAAGCCTCCAGTCCGAAGCGCTGCTGTAACTGGTCCATAAACCAGCGGGCCAGCTGCTGGTCCGCCATGATGGGACTGATGGTCCGCAGGGTTTAATATCAACACACTGTAGAGATGGTGCTGCGCTTCAATGTAATGTAAACCTGTTACTAGAGTTAGAAATATGAATGCTGTTGAATCATGAAGTGTCAAAACAGACCCGGACGAATAACACGGACGCACGCTTGCTGCTGCGTGGAGGTGCAACCCCGAATCACATCCAGACAGAAACGGTGCATATGGTAATGGTCAGTGTTGCCAACTGCCAAAATCCAAAATGCACTAGTGGCACTTCCAAAATGCACTAGAATGCGCTAGATGCTTGCCTGGAAGGGAATATGACCATTAAATGGCCATTAATCTTCTACATTCTCTAGTTGTGTAGACTTGGGCTAATTCACATGATGAATATTTTAACTCTTGAGAGTGTAAAAATGAAACCAAATGGACCCGCAAGGGTCCATTTGGTTTCATTTTTACGCTCTCAAAGAGTTACATCTGGTTAACCGACTATCCATCATTTAGCCTGGGGACCACTGGTTGAAAACCACTGTCATAGGAGGAGAAATGGTGAAAAATAAGGGTTTTATCTCTGGCGCCTGTCAATCAATTTCCCCCCAACTCACCAGCCAAAAAGCACTAGGTTTTCCGCCAGGAGTTTTTCACTAATTTTGGCGCTAGGGGGGTCTGAAAAAGCGCTAAATATAGCGATAAATGCGCCAAGTTGGCAACACTGGTAATGGTTCCGCCACCCACAGTATTGCAAACAATCATCCCGTAGCTGCACTGTTTGTCCAAATGGGTTGCCGTAGCCGTAAATCCATCATGTAACATGGTGTCTGCTGCACTACAGGCTTTAGGCAAGTCAGATTGGACTGTAATAACTTTTATAAGTTAATATTGTGAGCTTGTAAATCTGTTCAAGCTGGATCGTCCATTGTGAAGTCTGTCACACACACCCACGAAGCACATGAGAGAACATGGAGGGTGTGAGAAAACGTCAAGTCAGTGATCTCCAGACAACTCCACCAAAAAGGTCTGTACAACATCCAAGGATGCATTGATGCAGTGGTCAGTAATATTTGATATTATAATACAAGCAGTTTACTTTATATTGTGGCGGAGCCGCGGGTTGGATTATATCGTTCATCAATCTAGCCATTCTTCCTTTCGGTTCACTGTTTAAGTACTTATTAGCCCGTTGTTCCCACTCTCTGCCTAGTAATGTCTGTCTGTGACTCTGTTTCTGTCACATGATGCCACTTCCACATCAGACCAGTAGACTAAAGGCTGATGACAGACGATTTGTTAGTTATTCTTGTTACTTGGTTCAACTTTAGGTGAACATTAAGCAGTTGTGGTCATTTGGTGAGGGTCACTGAGGGCCATGAAAAAAATGAATGCATCTACAAATCTCAAGTCATTTGTATTGTTGTGCAATTTCTAACAAGGGCTGAGCTTCTATACTTCCCAAGTATTATCATAGACAGCACTTTGGTAACATATCAGCCCCTATGGGGAAAACAATCTAGGTGTTGCTGTTGACTGCCAGCACTCTTTGAAAGCACACATTACAGCGGCCACCTGATCGTATACAGGGGTTGACACTAAGATTTCTGAGGCACTTGCCCATCGGGCAAGTGCAAGTCAGGTTCTACTTGCCCTCAGGTCATGGTCACTTGCCCCCCAAAAATATGTTGTAAATTTTACATTTAAGTTTACTTCCTACTTGGGTGCTTTAAACCAGGGGTTTTCAACAGGCGGTCCGGGGACCACCAAATGGACCCTTGCGGGTCCATTTGGTTTCATTTTTACACTCTCAAGAGTTAGAATTCATCATCTTAATTAGCCCTCACAGACCCAGTGGTTCCTAACCCCAGCAAAATGATAGTTTGGAACCAAATGAACCTGGGAGAGAGATAGGTAGAGATAGCTAGAAAGCAGGGAAAGACACAGAGGCAGAGTGCAATGACTGCCTTCAAGAGAAATGTATCTTGTGTTGTGTTATAGTGCACTAAGTTGCACACTTGCCCGATCGGGCAACCAGGTAGCAGTCTTCACTTGCCCGACCATTTTTTTTTACTTGCCCCGGGCAAGCGGGCAAGTGTTCGTGTCAAGCCCTGCTATATGTTCACACTCTATAACAATAGACGAATTTGACACTCATGTCAAAGCTTCATCTTCACCTTAACTTTTGTGTGTGTGCGCGCCCCCAGTCACCCCATATCTCCGGTGCTGGACAAACAACAAAGATCCAGTAGGTTCCACCTGGACCTGTGGCTATGGTTTACACTGCAGAACTGGATACTGGACTTTGGAAGGCCTATTGCAATGGTAAGCAATACAGGGGAAAAATGTATGTGTGGAACAAAGTAGAGTATTTATATGGTTAGAATGAGCTCGTCTTTGTTGCTGTGCGTCTGTTTCTCACTCACTGAACAGGCGTCCCAAGCCCTGTTATCTTTTTTTACTCCCTCCAGGGTGCTTGATTTGGGTGATTTGGAAAACCCTCCGGTCCCCCCAGTAGCATGATGTGCACATGCACATGCTCTACATTGAGGGGTAGTACAACATGCCAACAACACCTACACCAAGGCCCACCCCCACTCAATCCTGATAGGTGAAAGGAGAAAGGCCCCTCTCACCCTGATTGGATGAAAGGCTTTTATCCCAAAGACCCAAACTGAAACTAGGGTTCATTGACCCCAGGGGCTCACTGGGGACAGGGAAGAACTCCTTATATGGTCACCACACTCTAGTAGGGAGGATTAGCCAAAAGAGAAGAAAAAATGACACTATTTGAATTAAGTGAAATCACTTACTATACCTTTATTCACACCAAAGTTTCAAGCTCTGTAGCTACCATTTTAATCCTTTCTTTTTTGACAGCTCTAGTTTCATTGTACATCAGAACTGCAATTCCCTGAATTGAGTTCACCTTGCAGTTCTGTTTCTAAAGTTTTCTCTGGTGACTGTCTGATATTGTCCCTTTAACCCATTGTGTCCTGTCTAGATTTCTATTTTCTAATATTCAGAACCTCCCAGTTTTGGCGGAGTATTTCAGGGGCGGTGGATTGGATTGTGGGACTGAGACGGGTGGCAGCCGGAATGTAGACGGCACCCGGGTTAGCAGTATGGGCTAGCGCCCCAGCCTGTGTCGTCCGTGAGGAAGACGCCCAAAAACCCTTGGTCAGTTCTTTAGGAGGGCCGTTTGTCCACCGCTCATGGAGTCTCTTCCATGTCCGGCGCTGGGAGTCTGGTGCAACGCACAGGTCCTGTGCCTCCTGGTGAGAGCAGGATTGGGCCTGGTGAGACGTAGGAGGGGCACGGACAGGTGTCAAACCACAGAGCCTAGTCCCTCCACGCATCAGAACCTCCCAGTTTTGGCGGAGTATTTCAGGGGCGGTGGATTGGACGGCCTTGGCCTTTCCCTTGTGGGACTGGCCAGGGGCAGCTACTGGGACGTGAGTCGGGGCGTCATGAACCCCGGCTGGTCACCTGAGTGAGGGGTATGATGTTCGAGAGACCCGAAACCCCAATGAGCTTGGGATACATCACTGAAGACACGTCCCAGGTTGCATCCATTCGATGTATTAAAAAACAAAACAAAAAAAAGGTTTGCACCACGTTTTCACGATTTTTCAAAAATAGCAGAGATACAAGCTCATAGCGCGCAACTCGGTGGCGCGCTATGAGCTTGTAGATCTGCTATTTTTCAATAGTTAAAACATAATGCTTAGAACACCGAAACGCGTTCAGTACACTAAGGGTTAATGGGTGAGGGACATTTTTAAATAATATCTCACCATTCTTTCCTTGTTCTTGTTCTTTTCTTTGGTGTGACAGATTGCACTCCCTGTGGAATGGTTCCCACTCAACAAGCCCAGTGCTGGAGACTACTTTCACATGGCATACAACGTCATCACACCCTTCCTAATGCTCAAGGTATGTAGGGGCTATAGGGTCCGTCAAAAAGAGAAGGCTAAAATCATCCACAGAACACAAATCGTCAAGCATCTCATCAACGATTTGTCAGACGGATTTTCTGTGTGTGTCTGAATGAGGGCACATGAATAGGCACTCTCAGATTCTTCTATTCAGTGATGTCACTAATATTCCAAAAATTTGTGGGTTGGGTTTTTGGTTACCAACTGTCCACAAAACAGTAACCAATGGTTGTGAAGAGTGGCGCAACCTTGACAAAGGGTAATTGTATGTGCGTGTTTGTGTGCAGGGCTTGACACTAACACTTGCCCGCTTGCCCGGGGCAAGTAAAAAAAAATGGTGGGGCAAGTGAAGACTGCTACCTGGTTGCCCGATCGGGCAAGTGTGCAACTTAGTGCACTATAACACAACACAAGATGAATTTGTCTTGAAGGCAGTCATTGCACTCTGCCTCTGTGTCTTTCCCTGCTTTCTAGCTATCTCTACCTATCTCTCTCCAGGTTCATTTGGTTCCAAACTATCATTTTGCTGGGGTCAGGGACCACTGGGTCTGTCACCACTATGGGCTAATTAAGATGATGAATTTTAACTCTTGAGAGTGTAAAAATGAAACCAAATGGACCCGCAAGGGTCCATTTGGTTTCATTTTTACGTTCTCAAGAGTTACATCTGGTTAACCAACTTAGCTATTTTTGGGGGGCAAGTGACCATGACCTGAGGGCAAGTAGAACCTGATTTGCACTTGCCTGGTGGGCAAGTGCTTCGGAGAACTTAGTGTCAACCCGTGTGTGTGTGTGTGTGTGTGTGTGTGTGTGTGTTCCAGTTGATGGAGCGCAGCCCCGCCTCCCGCGCCCCACCCAGCTCCGTGGTCTACCTGTGCATCGTTACCATGGTGATGGGAGCCAGCATCCACCTGGTGGGAGACTCCATCAACCACCGGCTGGTCCTGAGCGGCTACCAGCTCCACCTGTCTGTCAGGGACAACCCCATCATCAGAGACCTCAAACCCTCCTCTCTGGTAAGCAGGGGCGGATGGATGTAACATGTCCCATTTGGGGGGGCAAGAGAACATGTTGGAGGGGCAAGAGAAAATGGTATGGGGGCGGCTTCATCGCCCGTGTCGCTTCGCGGCATACCATTTTCAGTTACAGGACTTTTATTAGTCAAGTAAAGCATCAATAATAACATCAGTTGTTGTTGAAGTTGCAACAGACACACAGCATGCATGAAGCTAAAGGTCTGACTCAGAGAGTTTTCTGTTTTCAATGATGAAATGCTGTTGGTTTAGTGGTGACACAGCTGTAGTTAGTTAGTAGCAGTAGTAGTGTTTCACATCATTTTAAATATAAGCACTTTAATTTGAAATATTTTGGGTTGTTTTGCATGGCATCGTGTTTGGGTGGGGCAGACTGGGTATTTAGGGGGGCATTGCCCCCCCATGCCCATGCCTAGATCCGCCCCTGCTGGTAAGGCTTCGTTAGCCCATTTGTGTTCTGATCAGATTCTAGTTTCTTTCTGATGCTTTTCACAATTTTTTTCAAAAATAGCAGAACTACAAGCTCATATCGCGCCACTCGGTGGCGCGATATGAGCTTGTAGATCTGCTATTTTTCAACAGCTTAAAAACACCAAAACGCGTTCGGTACACAAAGGGTATTAGACAGGGGACGTATAGGGTGACCAGATCCAAACTGTTCATTTGAGGGACAGAAGTATTTCATGTGCAGGGTTTATAAAATGATCTTGATGCCATATTCCAAAAAACACAGGATTTCAATTCAACTATAGCAGATCTACAAGCGCAAAACGCGCTGCAGTGCGACACCTTTTGGGCTCGTAGATCAGCTATTGTTTTGAGACGACAGCACATACAATGTGGCCCCTCTGGAGTGAGTGTGTAAATATAGTGCCATCCACCCTGGTTACACAGTGCGCTTTTGAGACTGAGAGCGTTAGTTGCGGAAGTGACTGTATTCACAGTCCCCAGAGAAGCAACCCTGTTCAGACCTCACTAGCGACTTGACTTGTTCAATGTTATTTTCAGCAAAAAACGATTCTAACAAACAAAGCAGTTATAAAAGTGTGAAAAGTGCACAATTTCATCTTTTAAACATTTACAACAGCTTTGCGAGCACAAAGGGAGAAATAAAAAAAATCCGTGGGGTATTCATTTTCGGGGAGCACCAAATTGTGACTAATGGAAACTTCCGGCGGAAGTTAACTAACCGGAACTTCCGGAAGCCCTGACTTCCGTCAGTGGCTTTGGGCCACCCTATGAATCCAGGCTCTTATCTCGCAGCGCAGATGAGAGCCTGGAGATCGAGGCTAAGTGGCATCATGAGGGGAATAAGTATTTTAAGACTTAATAAAACACATCTTTAGCATTTTGTGTTAAACAAATTTGCTGAGCGTCATCATCGATCATGCATGTTAATGTATGGTGATTAGAGCACTTCTCAGTGCAGTGCACGCAGGTCTGATTTTTGAACATAGTTTTGAATCTCTATTTCTACTAAAAAACATGCCAGAGTCAGTGGTTGGACCATAAAGCATGAATACACAACTTGAGCAATAGGTGGCACTGTTGGCACATCACAAAGAGAGAACCAGTGCCACCGGAGCCACAACCTGGCAGTAAATATCAAAGTGGAATTGTGAACCTGCTGTTGTTTGTCAGTGGAAAAAAATGTGTTTTTAATTATGTGTCCCAAGTCTGGATAACATCACAAGTGCATACTTAACTGAACCATTTCCTCGTTTTATAGTAAAAACCAGTGGTTCCCAAACATGTTCATATCAAGAACCCACAAATTGACATTAATTAGCCTGTGGACCCCCCCAATTTGAAAAGATGTGATACCAGGGGCACCCATAAGAGAAGATTTTTACGGCTGTAGCAACGATTCTCAACCAGTGTTTACTTTCAAGACGACAGGCTTTCATCTACAGACCCCCAATCTATCTCTGAGCCCGCACTATGTTGTAAAATCATTTTTTTAATTTAACCAAGAAAATGTACAAATGGAACTAAATCCATTTCATTTACATTTGTGTACATACTGTGTTGTTGCACATCATAAATTATTAAATGAGTATCTCAGACACTCTCCATCACTTTGCACCTTACCGATTTGACATTAACCCTTAGTGTACTGAACGCGTTTTGGTGTTCCTAAGCATTATGTTTTAACTATTGAAAAATAGCAGATCTACAAGCTCATAGCGCGCCACCGAGTGGCGCGCTATGAGCTTGTATCTCTGCTATTTTTGAAAAAATCGTGAAAACGTGGTGCAAATCTTGGAATATTATGTTATTCAGAAAATAAAAATCTAGACAGGACACAAACTTATGACCTTTAACGTTTAATGTGTCTCTTTTCAGATCGACTCATTCGAGCTGCTGTATTTTTACGATGAACACCTGGGGCATTTAATGTGGTAGGTGATCGATGTGGGTGATGCAGAGATGGGTCTTGTTTTTTGTGAAAAGTACATCATAGCCTCATATTGCAAGCAAATGAAGAAAGTGGTGATTTCGCACGTCTTTCTGTCTTGTAACCGTCTGGATAGAATGCCATTCTTCAGGGAAGTAATGTCTAGCTAAAATGTGTTTTTTTTTTGTTGGTGGTTTTTAGAATATGAGTTTGAGAGAATGGGTGAATGTAATGCAATGTATCTATTAGTGCTTTGGGTGGAGGAGCTATACAACGCACCCTTTACATAATGTGAAGGCACTATATATGAAGCTATACTGTATCTATCCATCCATCTGGAACAATAGCAATCAGCAGATCCATCATATCACAAAACATACATGGATGACAAGGGGTTCGGCCAAATCACAAAATGTGTGTGTTTGAGCCATAGCCAAGATGAGTTGGTCCAAGTGTTGAGCAGATGACCGTGCTTGAAGCCTCGCCAGTGGACAAAACAAAAACATAGAGAACAATGTCTAATTAGTGAGCAGGTGTGTATTTAACTAAATTATAGGTAGCACCAGTAAATTACAGTAAGGCTTACACAGTATGATCCCCAGCTGAATCTATCCATTCGTACGAAGTGTAAACAAAGGCGACCAAATGGACCCGTATTTAGAACTACAGCATGATTTTTTTTATTAACCTGAAAATGATTTCGTTTTAACCCATTGTGTCCTGATCAGATTCTAATTTCTGATGCTTTTCACAATTTTTTCAAAAATAGTAGAACTACAAGCTCATATCGTGCCAGATATGAGCTTGTAGATCTGCTATTTTTCAACAGCTTAAAAACACCAAAACGCGTTCAGTACACAAAGGGTTTAATCGACTAAAAGTAAATCTTACATGTATGACTGAATTATATTTTGCCAGGCCTCGATGGCACAGTAATCGGATGATTTAAAATCTTGTACCAAGCTGAAAAAAAAAGCCGGGTTGTGATCTTGTGAATCGGCTATTTTCAGCATGCAAACCAACAGGAAGTGACTTTCCTTTTAGTTCTACTGGATCTCTTCCCTTAATATTTTAGACCATTTTTATGTGTTGATAAAATTGTCAGTATATTTAGTCTTTAGTTCTAGTTATTTATTTATTTTAACTTGATTTCATCTGCTAAAACTAAGTCCACATTGTAACTTCTAACCGTAATCTATTCCACATACATTCAGTGTAACTGTCTATTCCAGGTACATTCATGTAACTGTAATCTATTCCAGGTACATTCATGTAACTGTAATCTATTCCAGGTGCATTCATGTAACTGTAATCTATTCCAGGTACATTCAGTCTAACTGTTATCCAGGGCTTGACACTGACACTTGCCCGGGGCAAGTAAAAAAAATGGTGGGGCAAGTGAAGACTGCTACCTGGTTGCCCGATCGGGCAAGTGTGCAACTTAGTGTGCTATAACACAACACAAGATAAATTTGTCTTGAAGGTGGTCATTGCGACCTGGGCTAATTAAGATGATGAATTTTAACTCTTGAGAGTGTAAAAATGAAACCAAATGGACCCGTAAGGGTCCATTTGGTTTCATTTTTACACTCTCAAGAGTTACATCTGGTTAACCAACTTAGCTGGGGACCACCTGGAACCCTCTCAGGGACCACGTGTTGAAAACCCCTCGTTTAAAGCACCCAAGTAGGAAGTAAACTTAAATGCAAAATTTACAATATATTTTTGGGGGGCAAGTGACCATGACCTGAGGGCAAGTAGAACCTGACTTGCACTTGCCCGATGGGCAAGTGCCTCAGAGACCTTAGTGTCAAACCCTGCTAGGGTTATTGTTCCATTCACAACATCCACCAACTAACACATACACCCCAGTGAGTGGCAGCAACACATGATGATACTTTTAAATGTTAAAAGGGGGGTTGTGGGGGGTAAGACAGCGTTTTAGCCTATCACAGCACAGCAGTCTCCAGCAAATTCATAATGAACCAATAGAGTGGAGGTGAGGTGGAGTTAGATTCTGTTTTTTAAACCAATCTGTTTACAAACAGTGTTTGTACATACTAAAGTTGCCTCTATTACCTTTTAAGTACAAACTTCAAAATGTACCCAAAGTACTCATTATGAAGAAATTTCCCAATTCAACATGGTACATTGTGATTTGTATGCCAAACAAATGGCAAATGACAAATAACCTAAATATACAAATAAATCACTGCATCTGGAAAATGCAACCTCAGGAATGATCTGTAAATGACGTCAGACTTCGCTGCTCTATAGAGATCTCCCATGATGCCCCACAGTTTTCAGGGCATGCACACCCAAATCCAATACACTAAAGATCCGACATGAAAACACAATGCTTCCTGCATGCGTTGTTTTCCGACATCTGTTGCAGCATGCTTGCTGCTGGGGTTAGGTTAGGGTTTGGGGTGTGGTGTTTTGGGCTGGTAGGTCGAAACTAAATCCTGTACCTGTTTGCAGTATACATACAGTAGAAGACACACTGTACCTCGGGCGCAGCCTGGATGATGTTGGGGTTGACCAGCTCTCTGGCATTCTGCCGTCCACCTGCTGTGTGTCCTCCAGGGGGCGACAGTGAGTGGACAGGAGCGCTGATGTTCATGGACTTGATGTGCTCATCCAGCCTGTAAAGAACCAGTATGAGTATTCTGAATCATTAGACCCCCCCCCCCAAAACAAACAAACAAACAAACAAACAAACAAACAAACAAAAAAAAACAACGTATGTTTCCATGCATCAGTGGTGCTCAAAGCTATTTCTGTCTATTGTTGTTCCGTCTATGACTTTAGTCATTTTGCGGGGGAAAGAGTATTATCTTCAAAGAATATTATTTTCAAAGACTTGATGTTGAGGCATAAACTTATTTGTTTATTTATTTTTAATACTTGTTTTTGGCCTTAAGCCTTCTTAAGCCTAGATAGATGGTCTAGAAAAAAGTGATGATTGACAAGAAGGAGAGACAGAGAGAACGGAAGCAAAGGTTGTCATGAACGGCATTCAAACACGCGACACACTGTCAGACCAGAGCACCACTAAACCAGCAGGCACCGGAATTTAGTTTCAATTTAATTGTGATATCACTATGAAAATACCCAATCTATTTTCAAAATTTGTGCCCATTTACGTCATACCTATTACAGTTGAGCCACTGTTTGATCAGTTTTTTTATATAGTTTGCTGGTAACTTTTGATGCAGCCACAGTCATTTTCTTTCTACCTGTTTAGTTGGGGTGTAACAATAGTAAGTAACTGTATAAGAATATCGGTTTTAATTAAAAAAAAAAATCCAAGTATATCTCTATGTGAACAGAAAATACCATATCGTCTGACTTTGCATTATACCTATTTGCAATGTAAAGAATCGGTATTTGAACAGTTACCTTTAAGTTATTTCGAAATTTCAAGAAATACAATGTCCACCTACAGTATACGCCAGACCACTGTTTTTTACTGATTTATATCCATTATACATTTATACCCATTATAATACACCCCCCCCATTATAATACATTAAATAGTTGCTGTATCAATGCCCCTAAATACAGTAGTTGCTGTATCAATGCCCCTAAATAGTTGCTGTATCAATTTCAGATCATTGAATTGTATCATTTCGCTTTAATGAACCAATATCGTCTGTGTATTGTATTGTCAACAATGTATTGCGATACGTATCGGCTCACTGTTAAAATGTATCGTTGCACCCCTATTGTTTAGTCATTAACCCTTAGTGTACTGACAGGGGAGCCCAACCAGTAGATCGGGATCTACCGGTAGATCTCGGCCTGATCACAAGTAGATCTCGGGAGATGTGGGGGGGAAGAAAAAAAATGGGGTGGAAAAGAAAAAAGAGCGATTTTCGTGTGTGTGTGTGTGTGTGCCATTGTATTTGCAATGGCAGTGTTTGTCCAAGTTTGTTGTACTTATATTGTACTGTTGTAGGCCTATTTATGACAAGTCTGTTGTGCTTTATGCTTATATGGACATAAAGTAAAGTGGTAAAACAAAGTAGTGTTGTGTTGTTGTGAAGTTACTGCAGACTGGCAACGATGCGTGTGGTTTTAAATGTTGATATTGGACTGGTAGATCCCGGAGGGGTTGGCTGCTGAAAAGTAGATCTTGGGTCAAAAAAGGTTGGGCACCCCTGGTGTACTGAATGCATTTTGTTGTTCTACGCATTATGTTTTAACTATTGAAAAATAGCAGATCTACAAGCTCATAGCGCGCCACTCGGTGGCGTGCTATGAGCTTGGAGATCTGCCATTTTTGAAAAATCGTGAAAACGTGGTGCAAATCTTTGATATTATGTTATTCAGAAACTAGAAATCTAGACAGGACCCAATGGGTTAAAAAGCGTAAATGGGGGGACACGACCCCCAGGTTGAGAACTCCCCGGCAGCCTCCCTTGCACTCACTTGTCGTAGTATTGTCCGAGGTCGTCTCCTTCGTCGACGACTCTCCGCCCGGCGAAGTCCAGTGTGATCTTCCGGTCTTTGCGCGAGGCGTGGCGGAGCTCCCGCAGCTCCTCCTCCTTCTGCCGCAGCTTGTCACGCTCGCCGGGCGACAGCCACTGGTTGGAGTCGGCGCCGAAGTAGTCCGACTGGTCGTCCAGGACCTGAGTTCTCCTCACGCTGTGGGAGGGAGTGGCAACAGAACGGGAGAAGCGTCAACAGACAACATCATGAGAGGCTCAGAGAACCTATAATAGGGACATTTTGTTTTAAAAAGGTGTCCAAAAAAGCCCAGGCAAATGATCTATAGACGCAGTGCAGCATGGCATGATGGCATGACATGGTAACAAACTACACAACCAAAATACTGAACAACACAACCAAAATACTGAACAGCACTACCAAACTACAACCAATGTGCACCTTGTTTTGCCATACCTGTTCTTGTCGAATTCCAGCAGCTTGTCTTTGTGTTGAATGGCCTTCTCCAGGCCTGCCTTCATACGAGCCTCTTGGTGTGGAAGATCTGAGCCATCTGTGTCCCAAACAGAAACGTCATGAGACAGTAGGGCATTAACGACTTGAGATTTTTTCAAGTCGACTTGTCAGACAGTCAAGTCGAAGTTGTATCGATTTATCGTTTTATGGCGCGGGGGGGGGGGGGGGGGGGGGGGGGGGGGGCGTCCCGTGCGGTAGCCTAATGCGAAACGAAGAACAAGACGGTCACTGTAGCACGGGGAGGTGTTGGTTGATGAAGCTCTGTATTCCTCTGACACTGTTTGCTGTTCGATCTGATCCGTGTATGTACGTAATGATCAGCTGGAACGCCGCGCGCCCAGAGCGCAAGAGCGCGCTGCGCATGCAGCTGCATAAGATTGGTAGGCCTAAATTAAAGCTTACCTCCGATAGAGTTGCAAAGGAAACTTCAAAGGAGACTTCTGTCCGTGAGTGACAGTAACCAATATTACATTTGAATTATATCACACGCATCGCACACATAGAGAAAGAAAAAAGTGGAAACCAAATGTAAATGTTTAATTCCTCCTCTTTACTCCTTTCCTTCGGAGGAAGGGAAAAAAAAACAACTTATCGACTCGGGCTTTTTGGAGTCGACACGTGTTATGCAAATCGATGCATCGATGTATCGATGTTTTGGTTAAAGCCCTATGAGACAGTCTATATACGAACCCCCATCCCACTTTTTCTACCCCAACTTATGATTTCAGCCTTTTGATACAGGGAAGACATATTTGAACACTAAAACCACACCTGGGGGTCTAGTTGAGTAATGTCAACTCGATAGACACATACAAAGACAGGCCATGACATTGAATAATATCAGTGAAATTAGTGTCATATTAAATACAGTGTGTGTTGTGTCTCACCTCCCATCAGTTTCTTTCTCAGTTTCTGGCTCTTGTTGGAGTCTCTCTGCAGGATCTCCTGCTCTTCTTTGGTGCAAACCTGGAGTAACAGAAAACAAACAAACATCAACAGAAAAATGAACTAATGCTCAGCACATGTGTACTGTACACGTTGCTCCAATCAGACACAGAAGACGCAGGGGCTTCTATGAATTACTGTAACTAAAACTAGAACTTTTAGAACTCACCAGACTTCCACAAAACAGACAGGGCCCGGAGCCTTCCTGCTCGCACACGATGCGTCCACAGCTGAGGCAGTTGTTGACCAGGCCGTGCTTCTGGGCCAGACACTCACAGGCGTGGCGGCCGGGCAGGATGATGGACAGCTTGTCCTGGCCCTCTTTGGCGTACAGGTTCACAAACTTGCTCTTCTTCTTGGTTGAAGACAAAGTGTTGACTTCTTGCGCCTGTGGTAAGTGGATGGATGGAGGAAGACTGAGATAACGATTCCGGTAATAATTATTCAAAAGAATAATTGGGCCTATGCCCAGGTCTGTGTGTTTGCGTGTACTGGCTGTATCTCATAGCGATGGTTTAATGATATTGAAGTACCTGACGCCAATTCAATCCAAATCTGAGGGCTACGAGTTGGTTAGTTCAAATTAAAGGGGCTGCAATCTGACTACGATTTGCTTAGCAATGCAATGCGATGCGATGCCAATACCTGATTTATTTCTCCATTTCACTGTGTGAACAATAAACAAAGTCCTTTGTAATGATCCATAATGAAAACACACTCTTTTAGCTCTATAATCTCGACTTATATTGCTAATAAAATAAATGACAGGGAGGTGCAACTGTCAACTTAGTCTTGCGTTGCCATACAGTTGCCTCTCACAATTTTCAAATGCCTCAGAAGTTTCGTCATAAAGTCTTCGTAAAATATTTTTCATGGAGCCATTAGTCATGCCTTACACTTTGTAATATGAAGTAGAATATTGAAATCATCTATGCATATTTGCATACTGTATATAGCCTGTTGCTTAGCAGAAATGGAACTTAATAAATAAGCTCTAAAAATATTTTTAAATACATTTTTTGTGAATGGAAATGGCAGATCCTTACCCTTCCTATTGCCACCTACAGTACTCATCACACTCACCTTCTTCAGGTCGATGGGGGTTTTGACCACTTCTACTTCAGGCTCTGCTTCCTGGCTGATGGTCATCACGTCCTGCTTGTTTCTTCCCTTTCGCTTGGACTTCTTCTGAGAGTCCTTGGAGGTATCTGAGGAATCTGGCAGAGCAGAACCAGCAGTTCACAACCGATACACACACACACACACACACTGGAAACTGGACTGCATCATACTGGGTTTAACCTTTGTGTACTGAACGCGTTTTGGTGTTTTTAAGCTGTTGAAAAATAGCAGATCTACAAGCTCATATCGCGCCACCGAGTGGCGCGATATGAGCTTGTAGTTCTGCTATTTTTGAAAAAATTGTGAAAAGCATTCAGAAACTAGAATCTGATAAGGACACAATGGATTTAAGGCCCTGGCGACGGCTCCTAAGGCCCTACACTGGCCGTTTGATTGTGTTATATTTAAGCCAAAGGCTTCCAACCACTTCATTAGACCACATCTGTCAACTGGACATCTTCATACTGTGTAATAACTCCTTCTCCTTCCTCATTATGTGCCAAACATCAACACCACCATCATCATCCCACAATGGTATATTATTTGGTTCATCCATTTTATCAGAAGCATTTGCTCAACTTTGCTCACTTACACTCTGAGTAAGTTGCTCACTTACTCAGAGTGCAGATCTGCGACGGTCTGCACTCTGGTGCGCTTGGAAGCGAAGCGAAACCTTTGTTCTTTTCAGAATTTTGAACAAGCCCCTCTCTATGTCGCTTCTACTTTGACGCTGCAGCCATTTCCCTGCAGACAGACACTTGCTTTGCCCTGCAGGCAGTGCAGGCGGTCCAGAGGTTTTGTTGTTGTCAACAGATCCTTTTTTAATCAGGCTCATGACAAGGCAGTGCTAGTGTCTGGGGGAGGGGGTGGTGGGGGGTGTGAGGAGGCCAATCACGGCGCAGCAGTCTCAATTCTGTTTCAAGCAAAGTTTCAAAATCTGTTTCAAATCTGTTTACAGAAAAACTTCTTGGCAAAACAAGAAAGTGGCCGCACACACCAGTAGCCAAAGTGCCAATATACAGTATTTATCTAGGACATAGCAGGTTTCCAACGTTTCGGCGGTTAAGCCTTCATCAGGGAATGAATCTGTTTACAAACACTAAAGTTTCCTGTATTACCTGTCATTTTAGTCATGGCATGGTTAATGTTTACCTAGCCTGGTCTAGCCCTCAATGATTTTGGCCTTGGGGGGCGGGGTGTCGTGGGATCCACACGGCGGAAGTGCTGCGCTCTGATTTGATCTCACTAACGTGTCGTCATCTCCGGCCCCTCCCACGCCCATCCACTGCTGTTCTACGTCACATCATTTAGAGCGACGCCCACCCCGGAAGGTTGACTCCCCCCTCAAGGCCACTGTATCTAACAGGTTAGTCCAGGCTTTCCGTTTTCGCGCAAGGCAAACAAAAATGAAAGCCTGGGTGTCGAGGCTAATGTTTACCTGGACCGGCTCTGGACTCTCTGACGAGGAAAAGGCCTTGGCTGTTATCTGCAGCCTGCTGGGACTGCCTTTGAGATCTCTGCCATCGGTTCAGGAGCTCATCTATGAAGTCACCCTTTTTCCCGTCCGTTCCCTGGAGGAGATCTCCCACATACTCTGCAATCTCGTCGGCATTATCGATGGACAGAATGTACCTGAAAAGAGAACAAGAAGGGTTGCTGTCAAACCACTTCTAATGCATTACATTAGACAGGGGCGGATTGGCACATATTTTCCCACCGGGACAATTTTGCCTTTGCCAGGCCACCCTGGGGGCGGGGCAGCTGGTTAACCAGATGTAACTCTTTGAGAGCGTAAAAATGAAACCAAATGGACCCTTGCGGGTCCATTTGGTTTCATTTTTACACCCTCAAGAGTTAAAATATTCATCATGTGAATTAGCCCAACTTAGTCTACACAACTAGAGAATGTAGAAGATTAATGGTCATTTTGATCTGTATGTTCCAGGCGAGCATCTAGCGCATTCTAGTGCATTTTAGAAGTGCCACTAGTGCATTTTGGATCTTGTCCAGGCCACTAGGTGGCGCAGGCCACCGGGAAAACTCCCTGTACTCCAGATGGCCAATCCGCCCCTGACATTAGACATTTTCAGACATTTCTGCGCTGTCACTGCCATTGTATCCTGTCAGTGAGGATCTCCCACTGGAAAGACGTGCTGCTTTCTCCTTGATTCACTGGAGCTTTAAATACATGCTCATAGTTTGAACTTACCTGACACGTTTTAAGTGTTGGTCAAGATTTAGTCGACAAAATACCATATGAGGTCAGATGACTAAATCTACAGCCGTTTCAGTCGACTAAATTGTATATTGGTGGGCCCCGGAATCGGATGGTTTCATAATGTTTGATTTTAGAGCTGTTGCATGTGTCTGACAATAACAGATATTGTGACAAGCTCACAGCTTGTAGATCTGACATTATGTTTCATGCAAACAAAACATAAATCGCTTTTTAACTTCTACTGGGCTGGCAAGAAGTTCCAGGTTGGCCCCCAGCTACATAAGTTAGTTAACCAAAATGGAACCCTTATGGGACTGTAACTCTGGGAGATTGCAATGGAATGGCAACGGGTCCATTTGGTTCAATTTGTACACTCTCAGAGTGTGGGGGTCTGTAGAACCAGTGTTTGAAAGGGGAATTCCGCCCATTTTCAACATTTCTTCTGAGAGCTTACAAATGCAACCCAATGAACCCTAACGGGTTCATTTGGTTCCATTTGTACGCTCTCAGAAAAAAAAAGCGTCTAAAGAAATCCATTAACATGGTGAAAATACATCTTGATGATGTCATCAAGATGTTTCACCATGTTAGTGGTTTTCTTCAGACCTCCATTTCTAGGAAACACAGAATGGGGGAACTTTTTTTTTTTTTTTTATCATGTCCACCCAACACCTCTAGTGTATACTAAATGACATATTAGAATGTTCAAAATGGGTGGACTTCCACTTTAATATTGTATTACAGGGGTTTTCAACAGGTGGTCCGGGGACCACCAGTGGTCCCTGAGAGGGTTCCAGGTGGTCCCCAGGCTAAATGATGGAAAGTTGGTCAACCAGATGTAACTCTTGAGAATGTAAAAATGAAACCAAATGGACCCTGGCGGGTCCATTTGGTTTCATTTTTACACTCTCAAGAGTTAAAATAATCATCATCTGAATTAGCACCACTTAATTCCACACGGTTTGCAGAATCCAGCCTGGAATTGTGGACAAAGCCAAAAGAATTCTTTAGTTTTGGGTCTTTGGGGGCGAAAAGATGAAAACACCTGAGTTAGATAACCAAATGGAACCCTTATGGGACTGTAACTCTGGGGGAATGAGTGCAAATGGAACAAATGGTTCCATTTATGGGGGTCTGTAGAACCAGTGTTTTAATATAGTATTACATTACTTGATATAGTTTTTGGACTTACTGGACTATGTCCTCAGAAGCCTCCAGTCCGAAGCGCTGCTGTAACTGGTCCATAAACCAGCGGGCCAGCTGCTGGTCCGCCATGATGGGACTGATGGATGGTCCGCAGGGTTTAATATCAATACACTGTAGAGATGGTGCTGCGCTTCTATGTAATGTAACCTGTTACTAGAGTTAGGAATGTGAATGCTGTTGAATCATGAAGTGTCAAAACAGACCCGGACGAATAACACGGACGCACGCTTGCTGCTGCGTGGAGGTGCAACCGCGAATTGCATCCAGACAGAAACGGTGCATTTTGGTAATGGTTCCGCCACCCAGGATTTGCAAACAACCATCCCGTAGCTGCACTGTTTGTCCAAATGGGTTGCCGTAAATCCATCATGTAAAAACATGGTTAGTGATTTATCGTAGAGCTCTGGGGTCTAAACGGCGGAGCGGGGTTGGGAAGGAGCGCTTGTTTTATCCGCCGGCTACTACTAGTAGGGCGGGGCGAAGCATAGTTTTACTGAGGTTATGTTTAGGGTTAGTAACCGCATAAAGCATCGTCTAACTCTAACCCCAAACTAACCCTAAACACAACCCCAATAAAACTAGGCTATGCCTAAACCTAATCCTAACCCTAAACTTAACCTCAGTAAACCTATGCCTAAACCTAACCTAACCCTAACCATAAAGACACAACCCCAATAAAACTAGGCTATGCCTAAACCTAATCCTAACCCTAAACTTAACCTCAGTAAACCTATGCCTAAACCTAACCTAACCCTAACCATAACCTCAGTAAAACTTCCTTCGCCCCGCCCTACTAGTAGTAGCCGGCGGATAAAACAAGCGCTCCTTCCCAACCCCGCTCCGCCGTTCGGACCCCAGAGCTCTACGATAAATCACTAACCATGTAACATGGTGTCTGCTGCACTACAGGCTTTAGGCAAGTCAGATTGGACTGTAGGCCTAATAACTTTTATAAGTTAATATTGTGAGCTTGTAAATCTGTTCAAGCTGGATCGTCCATTGTGAAGTCTGTCACACACACACCCACGAAGCACATGAGAGAACATGGAGGGTGTGAGAAAACGTCAAGTCAATGATCTCCAGACAACTCCACCAAAAAGGTCTGTACAACATCCAAGGATGCATTGATGCAGTGGTCATATTTGATATTATAATACAAGCAGTTTACTTTATATTGTGCCGGGCCGCACTAATATGTACTGTTTAAGTATTAGCCCGTTATTACCACTGTCTGCCTAATGTCTGTCTGTGACTCTGTTTCTGTCACATGATGCCACTTCCACATCAGACTAAAGGCTGATGACAGACGGCTGGTTACTTATACTTGTTACTTGGTTTAGGTCAGGGGTTTTCTTTTTTTTGACACCAGGGACCACCATTTATTCAGCATTTGAGCCACGGACCACCATTTGATCGACATTTTAGCCCCAAAGACCTTAAACTAATGAATTCTTTTGGTTTTGTTATGACAATTCCAGGCTGGATTTTGCAAACAAAACAGTGTAGACTTCTTAAATAGTGCTAATTCAGATGATGAATATTTCTTTTAACTCTTGAGAGTGTGAAAATGAAACCAAATGGACCCGCAAGGGTCCATTTGGTTTCATTTTTACATTCTCAAGAGTTTAGCCTGGGGACCATTTTTACATTCTCAAGAGTTTAGCCTGGGGACCACCTGGAACCCTCTCAAGGACCACTGGTGGTCCCCGGACCACCTATTGAAAACCCCTGGTTTTGGTGAACATTAAATAGTTGTGGCCATTTGGTGAGGGTCACTGAGGGCCATGAAAAAAATGAATGAATCTACAAATCTCAAGCCATTTGTATTGTTGTCCAATTTCTAACAACAAGGGCTGAGCTTCTATACTTCCCAAGTATTATCATAGACAGCACTTTGGTAACATATCAGCCCCTATGGGGAAAACAATCTAGGTGTTGCTGTTGACACCCAGCACTCTTTGAAAGCACACATTACAGCGGTCAACTGATCCTATATGTTCACACTCTATAACAGTAGACTTGACACTAACACTTGCCCGCTTGCCCGGGGCAAGTAAAAAAAAATGGTGGGGCAAGTGAAGACTGCTACCTGGTTGTCCGATCGGGCAAGTGTGCAACATAGTGCACTATAACACAACACAAGACACATTTGTCTTGAAGGCAGTCATTGCCTCTGTGTCTTTCCCTGCTTTCTAGCTATCCACAATTCCAGGCTGGATTTGGGAAACAAAACAGGCAAATTAAGTACACATCAAACAGTGTAGACCTGGGCTAATTAAGATGATGAATTAACTCTTAAAAATGAAACCAAATGGACCCTTGCGGGTCCATTTGGTTTCATTTTTACGTTCTCAAGAGTCACATCTGGTTAACCAACTTAACTGGGGACCACCTGGAACCTGGGGGGCAAGTGACCATGACCTGAGGGCAAGTAGAACCTGACTTGCACTTGCCCGATGGGCAAGTGCCTCGGAGACCTTAGTGTCAACCCCTGCTATAACAATAGATGAATTTGACACTCATGTCAAAGCTTCATCTTCACCTTAACTTTTGTGTGTGCACGCCCCCAGTCGCCCCATATCTCCGGTGCTGGACAAACAACAAAGATCCAGTGGTTTCCACCTGGACCTGTGGCTATGGTTTACACTGCAGAACTGGATACTGGACTTTGGAAGGCCTATTGCAATGGTAAGGAATGGTGGTAAGGGGAAAAATTTACCATATTTTCCGCACTATAAGGCACACCAGATTATAAGGCGCACCGGATTATAAGGCGCACCTATTAAAACTGTTTTCATATATAAGGCGCACTGGATTATAAGGCGCAGAGAATAGAAGCTGCTACAGTTAACATAGAATAGAAGCTACTGCAGTTGAACGATCCATATATAAGGCGCACTGGATTATAAGGCGTAGTGTGGATTTTTGAGAAAATTAAAGGCTTTTAGGTGCGCCTTATAGTCCGGAAAATACGGTATGTGTGGAACAAAGTAGAGTATTTATATGGTTATTAGAATGAGCTTGTCTTTGTTGCTGTGTGTGCGTCTGTTTCTCACTCACTGAACATGCGTCCCAAGCCCTGTTATCTTTTTTTTTTACTCCCTCCAGGGTGCTTGATTTGGGTGATTTGGAAAACCCTCCGGTCCCCCCAGTAGCATGATGTGCACATGCACATGCTCTACATTGAGGGGTAGTACAACATGCCAACAACACCTACACCAAGGCCCACCCCCACTCAATCCTGATAGGAGAAAGGAGAAAGGCCCCTCTCACCCTGATTGGATGAAAGGCTTTTATCCCAAAGACCCAAGCTGAAACTAGGGTTCATTCATTGACCCCAGGGACTCACTGGGGACACGGAGGAACTCCTTATATGGTCATCTAGTAGGGAGGATTAGCCAAAAGAGAAGAAAAAATGACACTATTTGAATTAAGTGAAATCACTTACTATACCTTTATTCACACCAAAGTTTCAAGCTCTGTAGCTACCATTTTAATCCTTTCTTTTTTGACAGCTCTAGTTTCATTGTACATCAGAACTGCAATTCCCTGAATTGAGTTCACCTTGCAGTTCTGTTTCTAAAGTTTTCTCTGGTGACTGTCTGATATTGTCCCTTTAATGGGTGAGGGACATTTTTAAATAATAATATCTCACCATTCATTCCTTGTTCTTGTTCTTTTCTTTGGTGTGACAGATTGCACTCCCTGTGGAATGGTTCCCACTCAACAAGCCCAGTGCTGGAGACTACTTTCACATGGCATATAACGTCATCACACCCTTCCTAATGCTCAAGGTATGTAGGGGCTATAGGGTCCGTCAAAAAGAGAAGGCTAAAATCATCCACAGAACACAAATCGTCAAGCATCTCATCAACGATTTGTCAGACTGATTTTCTGTGTGTGTGTCTCAGATTCTTCTATTCAGTGATGTCACTAATATTCCAAAATTTTGTGGGTTGGGTTTTTGGTTACCAACTGTCCACAAAACAGTAACCAATGGGTGTGTGGCGCAACCTTGACAAAGGATAATTGTATGTGCCTGTGTGTGTGCAGGGCTTGACACTAACACTTGCCCGGGGCAAGTAAAAAAAATGGTGGGGCAAGTGAAGACTGCTACCTGGTTGCCCGATCGGGCAAGTGTGCAACTTAGTGCACTATAACACAACACAAGATGGATTTGTCTTGAAGGCAGTCATTGCACTCTGCCTCTGTGTCTTTCCCTGCTTTCTAGCTATCTCTACCTATCTCTCTCCCAGGTTCATTTGGTTCCAAACTATCATTTTGCTGGGGTCAGGGACCACTGGGTCTGTGACCACTATGGGCTAATTAAGATGATGAATTTTAACTCTTGAGAGTGTAAAAATGAAACCAAATGGACCCGCAAGGGTCCATTTGGTTTCATTTTTACGTTCTCAAGAGTTACATCTGGTTAACCAACTTAGCTGGGGACCACCTGGAACCCTCTCAGGGACCACTGGTGGTCCCTGGACCACCTGTTGAAAACCCCTGGTTTAAAGCACCCAAGTAGGAAGTAAACTTAAATGCAAAATTTACAATATATTTTTGGGGGGCAAGTGACCATGACCTGAGGGCAAGTAGAACCTGATTTGACCTTAGTGTCAACCCCTGTGTGTGTGTGTGTGTGTGTGTGTGTGTGTGTGTGTGTGTGTGTGTGTGTGTGTGTGTGTGTGTGTGTGTGTGTGTGTGTGTGTGTGTGTGTGTGTGTGTGTGTGTGTGTGTGTGTGTGTGTGTGTGTGTCAGTTGATCGAGCGCAGCCCTGCCTCCCGCGCCCCACCCAGCTCCGTGGTCTACCTGTGCATCGTTACCATGGTGATGGGAGCCAGCATCCACCTGGTGGGAGACTCCATCAACCACCGGCTGGTCCTGAGCGGCTACCAGCTCCACCTGTCTGTCAGGGACAACCCCATCATCAGAGATCTCAAACCCGCCTCGCTGGTAAGCAGGGGCGGATGTAACATGTCCCATTTGGGGGGGGGCAAGAGAACATGTTGGAGGGGCAAGAGAAAATGGTATGGGGGCGGCTTCATCGCCTGTGTCGCTCCGCGCCACGGGCGATGAAGCCGCACCCATACCATTTTCAGTTACAGGACTTTTATTAGTCAAGTAAAGCATCAATAATAACATCAGTTGTTGTTGAAGTTGCAACAGACACGCAGCATGAATTCAATGATGAAATGCTGTTGGTTTAGTGGTGACACAGCTGTAGTTAGTTAGTAGCAGTAGTAGTAGTGTTTCACATCATTTTAAATATAAGCACTTTAATTTGAAATATTTTGGGTTGTTTTGCATGGCATCGTGTTTGGGGGGCAGACTGGGTATTTAGGGGGGCATCGCCCCCCCCCATGCCCATGCCTAGATCCGCCCCTCTCTGGTAAGGCTTCGTTAGCCCATTGTGTCCTGATCAGATTCTAGTTTCTTTATGATGCTTTTCACATTTTTTTTCAAAAATAGCAGAACTACAAGCTCATATCGCGCCACTCGGTGGCGCGATATGAGCTTGTAGATCTGCTATTTTTCAACAGCTTTAAAAACACTAAAACGCATTCAGTACACAAAAGGTGTTAGACAGGGACGTATAGGGTGACCAGATCAAAACTGTTCATTTGAGGAACAGAAGTATTGCATGTGCAGGGGTTATAAAATGATCAACATCTTGATGCCACATTCCAGAAACACAGGATTTCAATTCAACTATAGCAGATCTACAAGCGCAAAAAACGCGCTGCAGTGAGACACCTTTTGGGCTTGTGGATCAGCTATTGTTTTGAGACGACAGCACATACAATGTGGCACCTCTGGAGTGAGTGTGTAAATACAGTGCCATCCACCCTGGTTACACAGTGCACTTTTGAGACTGAGAACGTTAGTTGCGGAAGTGACTGTATTCACACACAGTCCCCAGAGAAACAACCCTGTTCAGACCTCACTAGCGACTTGACTTGTTCAATGCAGTGTTGGGAATATTACTTTACCTTGTTAATATATTACTTATTAGTTATTTCCTTCATTTTAAAGCAATATATTATATTACAATATTACTGTCCGAGCAAGTGTAATATATTAATATTACTATTACATATTACTTAAAAAAACTTTTTACAAAATATATAATTTAATAAATATATAGTGTCAAATATTACATACATGGTATACCTACAATAAAGCAAGCACACTTGGCTATCTGACCAAATCCATATGAAATCAACTTGAAAAAAACGTCTATTCCTGAATAAATAATTTGATGACAAATTATAGAAAATTAATTTAAAAAGTAATTATTTAACTTCTGCAGTTGTCAAGATAATTTCACAAGAACATTTTCAACGAGACAGATTGACAGAAAGTAATATTGAAAGTAATGCAGTAATGCAAAAAGAAAAGTATAATATATTAGATTGTTTTAGTTAAGTAATATATTTATATTGCTGCATTTTGGTAATATATTGTGTAATATATTAAGTTACGTAGTGCACTTGTCCCAACACTGGTTCAATGTTATTAACAAACAAAGCAGTTATAAAAGTGTGAAAAGTGCACGATTTCATCTTTTAAACATTCACAACAGCTTTGCGAGCACAAAGGGAGAAATAAAAAAATTCCGTGGGGTATTCATTTTCGGGAGCACCATATCGTGACTAATGGAAACTTCCGGCGGAAGTTAACTAACCGGAACTTCCGGAAGCCCCGACTTCCGTCAGTGGCTTTGGGGCACCATGAATCCAGGCTCTTATCTCGCAGCGCAGATGAGAGCCTGGAGATCGAGGCTAAGTGGCATCATGAGGGGAATAAGTATTTTAAGACTTAATAAAACACATCTTTAGCATTTTGTGTTAAACAAATTTGCTGAGCGTCATCATCGATCATGCATGTTAATGTATGGTGATTAGAGCACTTCTCAGTGCAGTGCACGCAGGTCTGATTTTTGAACATAGTTTTGAATCTCTATTTCTACTAAAAAACATGCCAGAGTCAGTGGTTGGACCATAAAGCATGAATACACAACTTGAGCAATAGGTGGCACTGTTGGCACATTACAAAGAGAGAACCAGTGCCACCGGAGCCACAACCTGGCAGTAAATATCAAAGTGGAATTGTGAACCTGCTGTTGTTTGTCAGTGGGGGAAAAAAATGTGTTTTTAATTATGTGTCCCATGTCTGGATAACATCACAAGTGCATACTTAACTGAACCATTTCCTCGTTTTATAGTCAACGCCAGTGGTTCCCAAACATGTTCATATCAAGAACCCACAAATTGACATTAATTAGCCCGTGGACCCCCCCCAATTTGAAAAGATGTGATACCAGGGGCACCCATAAGAGAAGATTTTTTACGGCTGTAGCAACGATTCTCAACCAGTGTTTACTTTCAAGACGACAGGCTTTCATCTACAGACCCCCAATCTATCTCTGAGCCCGCAATATGTTGTAAAATCATTTTTTTAATTTAACCAAGAAAATGTACAAATGGAACTAAATCCATTTCATTTAAATTTGTGTACATACTGTGTTGTTGCACATCATAAATTATTAAATGAGTATCTCAGGCACTCTCCATCACTTTGCACGCTACCGATTTGACATTATTAACCCTTAGTGTACTGAACGCGTTTTGGTGTTCCTAAGCATTATGTTTTAACTATTGAAAAATAGCAGATCTACAAGCTCATAGCGCGCCACCGAGTGGCGCGCTATGAGCTTGCATCTCTGCTATTTTTGAAAAATCGTGAAAACGTGGTGCAAATCTTTGAATATTATGTTATTCAGAAACTAGAAATCTAGACAGGACACAAACTTATGACCTTTAACCTTTAATGTGTCTCTTTTCAGATCGACTCATTCGAGCTGCTGTATTTTTACGATGAACACCTGGGACATTTAATGTGGTAGGTGATCGATGTGGGTGACGCAGAGATGGGTCTTGTTTTTGCGAAAAGTACATCATAGCCTCATATTGCAAGCAAATGAAGAAAGTGGTGATTTCGCACGTCTTTCTGTCTTGTAACCGCCTGGATAGAATGCTTATTCTTCAGGGAAGTAATGTCTAGCTAAAATGTGTTTTTTTTTGTTGGTGGTGGTTTTTAGAATATGAGTTTGAGAGAATGGGTGAATGTAATGCAATGTATCTATTAAAGTGCTTTGGGTGGAGGAGCTATACAACGCACCCTTTACATATGTGAAGGCACTATACTGTATATGATATTATACATTATATATCTATCCATCCATCTGGAACAATAGCAATCAGCAGATCCATCATATCACAAAACATACATGATGACAAAGGGGTTCGGCCAAATCACAAAATGTGTGTGTTTGAGCCATAGCCAAGATGAGTTGGTCCAAGTGTTGAGCAGGTGGCCGTGCTTGAAGCCTCGCCAGTGGACAAAACAAAAACATAGAGAACAATGTCTAATTAGTGAGCAGGTGTGTAACTAAATCATAGGTAGCACCAGTAAATTACAGTAAGGCTTACACAGTATGATCCCCAGCTGAATCTATCCATTCGTACGAAGTGTACACAAAGGCGACCAAATGGACCCGTATTTACAACTACAGCATTATTTTTTTTTATTAACCTGAAAATGATTTCGTTTTAACCCATTGTGTCCTGATCAGATTCTAATTTCTGATGCTTTTCACCATTTTTTCAAAAATAGCAGAACTACAAGCTCATATCGCGCCACTCGGTGGCGCGATATGAGCTTGTAGATCTGCTATTTTTCAACAGCTTAAAAACACCAAAACGCGTTCAGTACACAAAGGGTTTAATCGACTAAAACTAAATCTTACATGTATGACTGAATTATATTTTGCCAGGCCTCGATGGCACAGTAATCGGATGATTTAAAATCTTGTACCAAGCTGAAAAAAAAAAGCCGGGTTGTGATCTTGTGAATCGGCTATTTTCAGCATGCAAACCAACAGGAAGTGACTTTCCTTTTAGTTCTACTGGATCTCTTCCCTTAACATTTTAGACTATTTTTATGTGTTGATAAAATTGTCAGTATATTTAGTCTTTAGTTCTAGTTATTTATTTATTTTAACTTGATTTCATCTGCTAAAACTAAGTCCACAACTTCTAACCGTAATCTATTCCACATACATTCAGTGTAACTGTCTATTCCAGGTACATTCATGTAACTGTAATCTATTCCAGGTACATTCATGTAACTGTAATCTATTCCAGGTGCATTCATGTAACTGTAATCTATTCCAGGTACATTCAGTCTAACTGTTATCCAGGGCTTGACACTGACACTTGCCCGGGGCAAGTAAAAAAAAAATGGTGGGGCAAGTGAAGACTGCTACCTGGTTGCCCGATCGGGCAAGTGTGCAACTTAGTGCACTATAACACAACACAAGATAAATTTGTCTTGAAGGCAGTCATTGCACTCTGCCTCTGCGTCTTTCCCTGCTTTCTAGCTATCCACAATTCCAGGCTGGATTTGGGAAACAAAACAGGCAAATTAACACAAACATCAAAATGACCATTAATCTTCTACATTCTCTAGTTGTGTAGACCTGGGCTAATTAAGATGATTAATTTTAACTCTTGAGAGTGTAAAAATGAAACCAAATGGACCCGCAAGGGTCCATTTGGTTTCATTTTTACGTTCTCAAGAGTTAGATCTGGTTAACCAACTTAACTGGGGACTACCTGGAACCCAAGCACCCACGAAGTACACTTAAATGCAAAATTTACAATATATTTTTGGGGGGCAAGTGACCATGACCTGAGGGCAAGTAGAACCTGACTTGCACTTGCCCGATGGGCAAGTGCCTCAGAGACCTTAGTGTCAACCCCTGTTATCTATTCCAGGTACATCCAGTCTAACTGTAATCTATTCCAGGTACATCCAGTCTAACTGTAATCTATTCCAGGTACATTCAGTCTAACTGTTATCTATTCCAGGTACATTCAGTCTAACTGTAATCTATTCCAGCTACATTCAGTCTAACTTATCTATTCCAGGTACATTCATGTAACTGTAATCTATTCCAGGTACATCCAGTCTAACTCACTGTTATCTATTCCAGGTACATTCCATTCTTCATCATTCTGTTCCTGTACTTCACCGGCTGCTTCTGCAGCCACACCAGCGAGGAAGGCAAGATCCCCTTTTCTGGTTGGCTGATACTGGGACCCAGCGCCCTCTACTATTGGTCAGTTTGTTGCTAATGTTAAAATGTTAAAGTGAATTTTCTGGCCCTTCATTGGTTGTTGTTTTTTTATATTTTGGTCAAAAGATGATAAAAACATGCATGTGTCACAATCAGGGGTGTAGTGGAGGGGGGACTTCTCACATTTAAAGGTAGGGGAAGTGATTTGAAATTCATGGTGTAGTACCAGCCTGGTGCACTAGGGGCTCCCAACAGTAGCTACACTATGTGAACCTGCTGCTCGCTCCTGATTGGAGGAGAATTGTGGTGACCTGGGGAACTTTTATTAGCTCCTCTGCTAACGTGGGGGAGGGGGAAACTCCATATGTGGTTTCCACACTTTATAATAGAGCATTTTAACAGAAAAAAAAATTTTTTTTTGGGTGATATCTGACAAAAGTGAAATCACTTCCCCTACCTTTAAAATATATTTTGAGCAAAAGTAGGCCTATGTTTTTTTCTTGTCATTTACTTTTATGGATACAATTAGGCATTGTAAAAAAAACTTTCTCAACATGCTATACTTAGTTCCCCCATTCTGTGTTTCCTAGAATTGGAGGCCTGAAAAAATCATATTAGCATGGTGAAATACATCATCAAGATGTGTTTCACCATGTTAATGAGTTTCCAAATGTACAAATGGAACCAAATGGACCCGCTAGGGTCCATTTGGTTCACATTTGTACACTCTCAGAAAAAAAATGAAAATGGGTGGAATTCCCTTTTAAGAGGCGTCCCCCCACTTCTAAAAGTACCACTACAACACTGGTCAAAGTACAGAGCCAATTGGAACTTTTTTTTTTTTTTTTTTTTTTTTTTACCAAAAATAGTAACTTAGACTACTTTAATTCGCACTCGTCGTCAGTGGTGGAGAAAGAACTCTGACAGAATGATGCTTCTTTCATGCGTCATGACTGACACTGGTACCTGGTGTTTCCATCATGATTGACAGGTACCTGGCGACAGAAGGACAGATCTTCGAGCTCTTCCTGCTCACCTACGTGGCCATGGTGGTCACGACGGCGCGTCAGAGGCGCCGAGGCCTGAGCCCCGACAGCAACGGGCGCTTTCTGCTGCTGTCGTTCGGCGTCACCGTGGCGCTGGTGGCGACGTGGGTCGCGTTCCTGTGGGACGACCCGGTTCTGCGCAGGAAGTACCCAGGGGTGGTCTACGTCCCGGAACCGTGGGCCTATTACACACTGCACGTCAAGGACAGCTAGAACCACAGGCCTTTTACACGCTGTAGGTCCAGGACAGCTACAACCACGGCCCTTTTTACACTCCATGCCGGAATGGAATGCATTGGAAGGGACAAAATACATGTTTAACACATTGAAATGATGTCAAATGATAGTTACGCCCATTGCTATTGTCGACAATCGTCGGAAATCACTCCTTTGTAGTCCTGTTTTTGACTGCGACAACGCGCCTTTCCGACAGTACCAACCCTAAGGCCTCGTACATACGTGAAGTACACATATCCTGTGCTTTGTCTGTGTTTCATCATGGCCGCCTCAATTGCTTTTTTACACTGCACTTTTACACTTGTGTATGATTACCCCCCCTCCAAGTGTTTGTTTGACCATTGGAAAAGCATCGAGGCAAATGTGATTTTGTCCATTTCAACGAAGTGATGGTATTTGACGCTGTCTTGTTTCACCATTAATTTTTCTTGCACTTGACTGTCTGACCAGCCTGCTCTCCCAGTGTTCTCTGTACCTATCAAATAAGAAAAAAGAAACAAAATAGACTCAGACTTTGACTTACTGGTTGGTTGGCTGGCTGGCTCTATTGTTTGTGTGCGTGCGTGCGCACCTGGCATTGCATTCCACCAGCTATTAAATCACAGATGCTGTATTTGTAATAAAATTGTGTTGTTGTGTTCTTTGGGTTTCACATGCTATACCTTCACAGGCCACCAGTTGGCGACTTGTGCATTTTAGATTAGCTCCAGTCTAGGGTAAGGGGAAAGCACTAAGGAATAATGCTACTGAACTGAAAATGCTATTAAGAAGTACACAACCTAAGATAACCTACAGGTAATCTAAAGCACATCACATTAGTGTTAAAGGGGATAGTTCAGATTTTTAAAATTTAAGTTGTATGAAATACTTAGCATTAATATGGTGGTGTCAACTGTATTAACCCTTAGTGTACTGAACGCGTTTTGGTGTTCTAAGCATTATGTTTTAACTATTGAAAAATAGCAGATCTACAAGCTCATAGCACGCCACCGAGTGGCGCGCTATGAGCTTGTATCTCTGCTATTTTTGAAAAATCGTGAAAACGTGGTGCAAATCTTTGAATATTATGTTATTCAGAAACTAGAAATGGGTTAATTCATGTCCAGAGTCCCATGGTGTGAGCTCTGGTTTTGGTCAATGTTAAGTAGTTCCAGTCATTTTGTGGAGGTCCATGGGGCCACGCAGTAAAAGAAAATAAATCCACAAAACTAATGTAATTTGTATTGTTGAATTATCTTTGATAGTGGGGGTTCATTTTTGACCCCCCCTATCACACAGAACTACTTCTTGGGCATAGTGATATGGACACAAAATACATGGTTCCCTGTGATAAAGGGGTCAAAAATGAATGAAGGATGTGCTGATATTTTAGAAGTGGGTCAAAAATACAAATGAAGTTTGTTTTTTGGATTCATTCACTTTTACTGGCCCCCATTGACCCCACACAATGACCAGAACCACTTCATTCATTTCACATCAATTAATACAGTTGCAAACGCTATATTAATCGCAAGTATTTCATACAGTTTAACTTAACCTAATCTGAACTACCCCTTTAAGTGAGGGGTGCCCTGACTAAAAATAAACATTAAAATTCCATGGACTCGGCTGGCCTATGACACAGTTTCGGAAAGCCATGCATTGGAGGGGCTCAAAAAGCTTTACAACCTTAAAGTCACACGCTTTTCCAAATACTTTGTGTGGTGTGTTTTCCAAATACACCAAACAATTTGATTTGGGTGGGAGGGCAAAGGAATCCGACTGTCACCTCAAACTGAACCAACACAAAACATTTTCAAGAGGTGAAATTGGAAGTATGGGGATAGAGAACTATACTGGTTTGGAAGGCATTCATCATATAGGTCTTAAAGGAGAATCCCACACCAAAAGTTTTTTTTTTTATCTTCATTTGCAGTTATTTTATTTTTTATTTTTTATTTTATTTTTTGAAAAAAGTGGTCCAGGTGTTATTTTGTGAAAACACTCCATAATGGCTGTTTTCCGATCCCACAATAAGCTTATAATGGGGCTAAGGGGTCTTGTGCAAGTTCACCTGGCTATATGCTTCGCTCCAAAATGCAAGTTTTTTTCTATATATAGTCTCTCCAACATGTCAGTAGAGTGTTGACACTCACTTTCACTTTCATTTCAGCAGTGGTTCAGCCATAAACAATGTACCACACCCCCATATTTTGAGACAGTTGAATCACTGCTGTACCAAAAGTGAAAGTGTGAGTGTTAACACACTACTGACATGGTGGGGAGACAATATATAGCAGGAAATTGCATTTTGGCGCGACTTGCACAAGACCCCTTAGTCCCATTGTAAGCCTTTTTTGTTCAAAAAATAGATAAAAATAAAGATAAAAAAAAAAAAAAACTTTTGGTGTGGAATTCTCCTTTAAGGGGAAAAATTGCACTGTACAGTTTTACCTAAACCTAAACCTACAAATGATTTTCCTTGATTTGTTTCAAGTATTTCATATCGTATATCATTCCCTTTGCTCAATATTGTATATGTATTTTTATGACGAATCGATCCATCTCTATAGCCTACTTTGTATGACAATATCTTAATCTCTGTACTTTGTATGACAAATATAAAATAAAGGGACAATCGACAAGCTCAGAAACTTGTAGTTGTAGATGAATTTGTTTATGAAACCTTTGGGTATTGGAAAGCAAAGCAAATGGTACTGTATGTCACCTGCATACTTCGGTGACTGCCTCTGCCAATCAGGAACCACCATTACTGTAGGTCAGTAACTATGTTGGCCAATCAAAACCTTTTTTTTTTTTTTTTTTTACTGATGTACGCATTACATCCACACGACCCAAGAAACTAGCAAGCCAACTCATTAAAGGTATAGGCCTAGTCAGTAATAATAACAATTCAGATATCACTTTTTAATTTTGTTATAATCCTCCCCAATATAGAGTGTGTTATATAAGGAGTTCCTCCTTATCCTGAACTGCAGGAGTCAAAAAACCCTAATTTCACTTTGGGAGACGAAGCCTTTATCCAATCAGGAAAGAGCATGAAGGGCCTCCTCCAATCAGGATCGAGTGGGGATGCCTTGGTGTACTGAATGTGCTGTTGGCCTGTTGCACTTCCCCCCACTGTAGAGTGTGTGCATGGGCATATCTTGGTACTGGAATAGACTTTTTTTTTTCTCCAACAACTCTAAAATGTTGAAAATGGGTGAAATTCCCCTTTAAGGGGAAAGAAAGGGAAAGGATAACAACAGCAGTGTATCTGGTATCTTTGTTTCCGCAGCAACAGGCTATTAGATTACGTTACATCGTAAAGGTCCTGGTAGTAGTAGGCAGGTAAGGTAATAAGGTAGTGGACTTTGGAACCTTAGGTGGAGACACACAGAACACGCATCTTCCAGGAAGGGATCGCACACTTTACTGCCTCAAACATGGTAAGAACACAATTAAGTATGTATTTGGTTCAATATAAGTAAAGTCTAGTTGTTTTTTCACGTGACAATGCTTCTATTTGATCTGAATATCATAGGAATTAGGAATGTATTGTAAACAGACAGTAGCCTACAGACTCAGTCAAACACTTGGTCTAAAAGGATATCAGCAAACAAAAATAATTTCGGTCTTGTTTCTGTTCTTCATGTCACAGGCTAATCATGACATAACAAAATTCTATTAATCATACTAAAATAAATGTACTGTATATATATGTAAAGGGGGATGGTAGTAAAAGGAAGGTGAGGGGTAGACATAAGGGTAACAAGAAGACCCGGCCCGCGATCGCAAATAACAGTTACCCCATGTTCATTTTTTTTTACAATTTCTCATATTTTAGAACATGTTAAATACAGCATTAAAAGTTGCCACATCGCTTGCTATTGACCGGGTTATGCCGTAAAAAACAATGCATTCCATTTCCTGTTTTAACAAATTACTTATTACAAGGTACTTTAAAGGTACTTCAAATTAGTAGTCCGGGGCTGACCGTTCTCGTTCTTTACTTGGATCAATGCCGAGCCTTCTGGTATACGAGGTGAGTCACCTAACATGAGGGAGGACAGATCATGATGCACTTACATGATAATTAATAGCTGACTCCTCTTCACAGGCCAAGTTTTTCACGCCGGGTCAAATCAATGGTAAGTTGGAGATTTGTTTTTAACCGTGAAACACTAAGAGTGACTTATGTTGCCTGCACAGCAGAACATGAATGATCGAATCATAATACAGTACATGATATCATGTCAGTATATGGTACTTTATAAATCTTTCTGTAGATCACAAGCTTTAACTGGCCCTGCATATTCTCACTATACACGTTTCCGATAAAACCGATCAGCGATAGCGCTGCTGTATATCCTCTCATATCATAATCTAATCTGAATGTGACCAACTAATACTTTTATAAATGCCATTGAGTCATCAATCACTACTTTGTATTAAACACAACATACAGTATACAAGCAAAACAACATGATCAAACATTATTGAAATTCAAATTATATTTCTCATGATTTCCATCCTCCTCTCCACTCCCTGCTGGGCCATACATGGCCAGCACCAAAAATACAACAACACAAAAACAACAAAACCTACAACCCCAGGGGTTGACACTAAGGTCTCCGAGGTAATCCTGGACCTACCATATACGCCTGCTCGCAATTTTGTGTGAGGGGATTTTCTCACTTGAACTGAGTCAAGGGGTCCCTAGAGATGAAAAATCACCGAGGTGCTTGTCCGCCATAGTGCCACGAATGGCGCAATGGCCGAATCAAATATGGCCGCCATCGGATATGATGAAAATCCAACTTTTGTGTATATACACATGCAATACCTCTATTCTGACTAACTGGGGGGTGGGGAATCCATTTCTGATATTGTTATGACCATTTTGGTTGATTTTGACCTTGAAAGGTCATGGTCAAGGCCATTTTGCTATTCCGAAGACCATAACTAACCATTGTTAGGTGAAAAAACGGGTGCAATGGGTCTATTTCTACTAATTCTGACATTTATTAATTAATTGAATTAATAATCAATCATATAAATCACTTGTTTTTTTAGTAGGCCTACATGTGCATAAGACGTATAACAATTATAATCACCCCCTTTAAAATGTATTTAATTGCGTGTTAAATCAAATCAAATTGAAGGAATAAAAGTGATGTAAAATCAAACAGCAACTTCATTCAAAGTGAACTCAACAGATGGCTCTGGCCTTGGCCCAAGTGAACCATTTTATTGCCATGGCCAGAGTGTTGACAACCAAATCAGGTATCAATGGCCATATGGTGTGACGAAGGCATGTTTAGATATTCATCTGCACAAGACAGAACATTCAAGAATCTCTTCCTTTGCATGGGCCCTTTCCACTGGACATGTGTTCTGCTCAGAACAGGAAAACTGCTTAGAGTTTCTGGCCCTGGTGATGCAATGGTTGAGTGTGCCATGTTTGGACTTGGTCTGATAGAGTTGGTGTTAAACGGCAGCCATTATGTCTGGGCTCTCACTGGGATGCCGATGGTAGAGGATGTGATCAGGTCACTCCAGTGGAATATGTTCTGGCAGAGCTGCATATCCAGTGCTAGCACAGGTACAGGCATTGCAGTGTGCTGGCTGCAAATCAACATTCCTCAGAGCAGTTTGAGGCCCCGATAGGACAAGTAGAGAAATTGAATCAGGATTTTGAGAAGGAATGTAAGGCTGTCAGAGCTCTGCCATATCTTTGGAGGTTGGCTGTATTTGGTGGCTGTAATGAAAAATGCTGTGGGATACTATGGTGATCTATGGTGATCTTTGCATAAACTACGTGTGTCATGGCTCATAGTATCTTGAGTTCTACTGGCACTTCTCAATCGGTCAGTGGGTTGTTTAGGTCAATGCTGGATCAGTACTGCAGTAGGTAACCTGAAGGTCGAGCAGAGCATTCAGTGAGAGATGAAGCAGGGCTTGACACTAACACTTGCCCGCTTGCCCGGGGCAAGTAAAAAAAAATGGTGGGGCAAGTGAAGACTGCTACCTGGTTGCCCGATCGGGCAAGTGTGCAACTTGCACTATAACACAACACAAGATAAATTTGTCTTGAAGGCAGTCATTGCACTCTACCTCTGTGTCTTTCCCTGCTTTCTAGCTATCCACAATTTCAGGCTGGATTTGGGAAACAAAACAGGCAAATTAACATACACATCAAAATGATCTTCTACATTCCCTAGTTGTGTAGACCTGGGCTAATTAAGATGATGAATATTAACTCTTGAGTGTAAAAATGAAACCAAATGGACCCGCAAGGGTCCATTTGGTTTCATTTTTACGTTCTCGAGAGTTACATCTGGTTAGTAAACTTAAATGCAAAATTTACAATATATTTTTGGGGGGCAAGTGACCGTGGCCTGAGGGCAAGTAGAACCTGACTTCCGGACCTTAGTGTCAACCCCTGTGAAGGGTCCTGAAGGTCACTATGTAGTAGGAGCCACACACACAATGCAAAAGCAGATGCAGAGTTTGAGCTCTTGTTTCATGAGATTCATGAAAATGTCCTCAACCTCCTCACCAACAACTACCCCCAACAAATCCATCTCGAGCATGCACTGAGCACCACTTGTCACCTTACATTCAAAGTGGTGAAGCTGTTTGACTCTGTGCTAGAGCACGAGATTCCATACTCATTGACTGTCAATCTGCAAAGTAGGTTGTATACAGAGAATTCACTCTGCGCCTGCTCAACTGTCTAAAAATGGGGAGTGCCTGTAGTACCCATACAGACAGGAGAGGCTCGACTGAGACTAAGAAAATTAGCTGAATCATACCAAAGAGGAAGCCTCACTACAAAGAGCAACCACAGAAGGCACCAAACACCATTTTGAAGAAGCAGAACTTAGTTTTACCCAAAGACATGGCTGAAGCATATAGGAGCTATGGGCATTGCTAAGGAGCAGGGCATTAACATCCAGCAAATACTTTCTCATGACGTGCTCTCAACATCTTTGATGGTCAAAAAAAAGAGATTGAGCCTGGACTTGATCTCACCCAATGGAGTCTGCATCTAGTCATCTACTCTTGCCACTTATATTGTGTTAGACTTCATGTCGAAAATGCGGCAGATGCCACTGGGACGGTTCTCAACGGTCAACACCCTCATCCGTGCTTCATGCTCCTTCTGCCGAGAGTCGGAATTCATTCACCTCATACTTGATACGTACATTGAGAGGTCTCAAAATGAAGGGGAGCCCCTGCAACGTACAGACTCAACAGCAAGCATTGGCATGAACAGCAACACACCCATTCCGCAGCAACTTCACAAGTTCTGGGTGTCTGAGAACAAGCAAAATATCTATCTGTTAGTTTGGGATATGGTGTGCAGTCAGGTCTGTGGCAATACTATCACTGTCAGGTCTGTCGTCCATGACAATGAGGTTCTCCCAGCAAAGGTGGCTGGTGGCAAGGACATTCCCACTATTTTTTGTCTTCTCTATTGCAATGTAAAGCATTTGAGCTGCATTTTATGTCATGAAAGGTGCTATACAAATAAAGATTATTATTATTATCCATGACCTCTTGAACTGGATTGAGGAAGCTGACACAAGGCTAGTGGACTGGTGCATATGGAGTGGGCTATTTGTGTTAAACAGTGTAAGAGAGTTGTGATAGTTTTCAATCATACACCTGTGCATTACTTCTACATTGCATCCCGTACTTCCAAGCACTGGGGATGAAGGAAGTCTGGCAGCAGTATGGCACTGGTGAAAAGCGACACATGCTACCACTGCATCAAGCAGTCTCTTATCTTGGAACAACCCTAGCCAAGACCGTGATCAAGGCACATATCTTGACTGGACAGGGCCGCTGGATGATGTGGGAGGGAGTCGAGAAGAAGAAGCTGACATGGAGCGAAGTCTGGGGCTTGGAATCCAACAGGCTGAGTTTCATCGTTCAAGCAACGTTGTGCTGCCATCTCCCATAAACCTGCAACTATGGTTGGGAAGGACCCAGCATGTCTAGCCGATAAGCTTGAGCTTATCTAGTCTTTTAATTGATCCTGGAGATCACTGCATGAGAGAAAATACTTGATTTTGTTTTATATTAGTTGTATATCACTTTGTCACTCTTATTTAATCATTTCAGAACCTATATAGCAATGTATATGTATACTTGCATATGTGTTGTGTATATCTTTTGTTCTAAATAATAACGTAATTGAGTAAAAATGATAACAGGGGACAAATTTGTTACTTTTAAATTATAGTTAAATATCAATATAAAAGATATCACACAGGAATCATTGCCACAATTATATGAATTAGACCTATTGCACCAGTTGTTAATGTCATGGCCAAATCATGTCTTTGGAATAGCAAAACGGCCTTGACCATGACCTTTCAAGGTCAAAATCAACCAAAATTGTCATAACAATGTCAGAAATGGATTCCCCACCCCCCAATTAGTCAGAATAGAGGTATTGCATGTGTATATACACAAAAGTTGGATTTTCATCATATCCGATGGCGGCCATATTTGATTCGGCCATTGCGCCATTCGTGGCACTATGGCGGACAAGCACCTCGGTGATTTTTCATCTCTAGGGACCCCTTGACTCAGTTCAAGTGAGAAAATCCCCTCACACAAAATTGCGAGCAGGCGTATATGGTAGGTCCAGGATTAAGGCACTTGCCCATTGGGCAAGTGCAAGTCGGGTTCTACTTGCCCTCAGGTCATGGTCACTTGCCCCCCAGGTTCCAGGTGGTCCCCAGTTAAGTTGGTTAACCAGATGTAACTCTTGAGAACGTAAAAATGAAACCAAATGGACCCTTGCGGGTCCATTTGGTTTCATTTTTACGCTCTCAAGAGTTAAAATTCATCATCTTAATTAGCCCAGGTCTACACTGTAGAAGATTAATGGTCATTTTGATGTGTTAATTTGCCTGTTTTGTTTCCCAAATCCAGCCTGGAATTGTGGATATCTAGAAAGCAGGGAAAGACACAGACGCACAGAGTGCAATGACTGCCTTCAAGACAAATATATCTTGTGTTGTGTTATAGTGCACTAAGTCGCACACTTGCCCGATCGGGCAACCAGGTACCAGTCTTCACTTGCCCCACCATTTTTTTTACTTGCCCCGGGCAAGCGGGCAAGTGTTAGTGTCAAGCCCTGAACCCTGTTATGTCATATAACGGGCGGCGCGGTGTCCGTTCTCACTGCGGTTTCGACTGCAGGGATGCCTTTCTTTTCCTCTGCTGCCAGCCTGCCACAGAGCTGTGGGATCTCATCCCAGCCTGTATCCTGTTTACATTCATCACATGTATAGTGGTTTGAACAGCGATAAACAGGAAGCGTCCACTCCATTCTGCCTGAGTGTCTGTGGAGGATATGGAAGTAGCACAGGTCACCTGTTCAACGAATGCAAGCCGTATACTGGACCCAATCCACTCCACTTTATTTATACAGCGCATTTCACAACTCAGGATTAACAAAGTGCAACTAAACCAGTTCAGAAAGCGCTATTCTGTATGGCAGGGGTTTTCAACAGGTGGTCCGGGGACCACCAGTGGTCCTTGAGAGGGTTCCAGGTGGTCCCCAGCTAAGTTGTTTAACCGAATGTAACTCCTGAGAACGTAATTTTTACACTCTCAAGAGTTAAAAATATCCACAATGCGGATTAGTCCAAATCTACACAACTAGAAGATTAATGGTCATGGACAGAAGCAAAAGAAATCCTTAGTTTTGGGGTCTGTGTGTCGAAAAAATATCCTCAATTGGTGGTCCGTGGCTCAAATGCTGAATAAATGGTGGGCACTGGGAGGAAAAAGGTTGAAAAC
Organism: Benthosema pterotum; assembly: GCA_039105355.1. NCBI lineage: Eukaryota > Metazoa > Chordata > Actinopteri > Myctophiformes > Myctophidae > Benthosema > Benthosema pterotum. The sequence goes on from CM076966.1 coordinate 10,192,427, forward strand.
CCCTGCTGTATGGCAGTGGTTTTCAAACTATTTATTCTGCATTTTAGCCACGAACCACCATTTGATGTTCAGTTTAGTCTCTGGAACACGAAACCAAGGATTTTCAAGCATTTGACCACAATTTAGGAGAGATAACTGGCAAAATGTCAAAATAACAATTCTACATTTTCTAAATGTGTAGAACTGTATATTGTTGAAAATTAAGCAATTCAGATGTTTACATATAACTTGACTCTTGAGCGCATAAAAAACCAAATGGTCATGGGTCCATTTGGTTTCACTTTACGATCTCAGGAGTTACATATCTACAGTATAAGGGTCCATTTTGGTACAACTGTCCATCATATAGCTGGGGACCACCTGGAATCCACTCAGGGACCACTAGTGGTCCCCGGACCACCTGTTGAAAACCCCAGCTGTAGGGGTAATGTGATGCTAAATTTCCTTCAGATTATTTATTTTCCTGCAGAATTCAAGGAATGTTTCTCCTTGTACGACAAGAACCAGAAGGGCAAGATCCACACCACAGACCTGATCACTGTGATGCGTTGCCTGGGTACCAGCCCCACCTTCGGCGAGATCGAGAGACACCTGCAGGTCCATAAGATAGGTACTGTACTGTATATACCAGGGGTGGGCAATTATTTTTCCCAAGGGGCCAAATGAGATACATAAAATATTGTGGAGGGCCAAGACTAAAGGCTGAACTAAAGTCTGCGTAATATTAATTTAATTTCAAGATAAAAGTAAGCGTAAGACCAACCATTTTGACACCAGGGCCCTCAATTTATTCAGTATTTGAGCCACGGACAACCATTTGATGACATTTTAGCGCCCCCACAGACCCCAAAACTAAAGATTTCTTTTGCTTTTGTCCACAATTCCAGGCTGGATTTCACAAACAAAACAGGCAAACATAGATCAAAAAATTACCATTCTTTTACATTCTCTGGCTAATTCAGATGGATATTTTAACTCTTGAGAGTGTAAAAATGAAACCAAATGGACCCTCAAGGGTCCATTTGGTTTCATTTTTTACGCTCTCAAAGAGTTACATCTGTTTAACCAACTTTCCATAATTAACCGGAACTCTCTCAAGAACCACTGGTGGTCCCCGGACCACTGGTTGAAAATTACAGTACCCTTTCAGGGGCCGGTCAGAGTCAGCCAAAGGGCCGCATTTGGCCCCCGGGCCGCATAATGCCCAGGTATGGTATATAATGTACAACCAGTAGGTCCAGTTGTTACAGTAGGAGGTACAGTAATCTACAGCAGCTGCTGCTATAAAGTGGGTGTGACGCAAGTCCAGCGGTCACTCAGAATACTTGGGTCATATTTGGAATTCCTCAATGTCACTTCAGTTTAACCAACACAGTATAGACATGATCTCATTGCGTGAATGTTGCCTTTTAGTTACTTATCCATTTCATTTACTTACTATGTGTGTATTTTAACCCTTAGTGTACTGAACGCGTTTTGGTGTTTTATCTAGAAAATAGCAGATCAACAAGCTCATGTCGCGCCACCGAGTGGCGCGACATGAGCTTGTTGTTCTGCTATTTTTGAAAAATTATGAAAATGTGCAAATCTCTGAATGCCTTATTTTGGAAGCAAACATTTTATCTCAATTTTTCGCTTCTGGAGAACCCCGAGAATAACATGTTTTCAGATGGCGGGTCTGCAGCCAAATATGGATAATTCTGGTGGTCCTTGGCTAGAAATATGTTAGCATCACTGACACAGGAGCACAGATTTTTCAGAAAAACTAGAATCTAGCATCAGAAAGTAGATTCTAGTGTCAAAAAGGAGATCCTAGCATCAGAAACTACCATTTAGTGTCAATAACTAGAATCTAGTGTCGGAAACTACTGTAGAATCTAGCGTCAAAAGCTAGAATGTTGCTGCTGCTATAATCTGGTGTCAGGAACTACTGTATAATTTGGTGTCAGAAACTCGAATCGAGGGTCAGGACACAATGGGTTGAATGGATTCTGACCTCCATCCTCCAGATAAGACGGGTGAGCTGGACTTCTCCACCTTCCTGACCATCATGCACCGTCAGCAGCAGCAGGAGGATCCCAAGACGGAGATCCTGGAGGCGCTGAGGATGAGCGACAAGCAGAAGAAAGGCTACATCCAGGCCGCCGAGCTCCGAGCCAAACTCACCAAGCTGGGCGAGAAACTCACCCACAAAGAAGGTTAGTAGCAGGGGCGGATTGGCACATATTTTCCCACCGGGACAATTTTGCCTTTGCCAGGCCACCCTGTGGGTGGCAGCTGGTTAACCAGATGTAACTCTTTGAGGGCGTAAAAATGAAACCAAATGGACCCTTGCGGGTCCATTTGGTTTCATTTTTACGCCCTCAAGAGTTAAAATATTCATCACGTGGATTAGCCCAACTTAGTCTACACAACTAGAGAATGTAGAAGATTAATGGTCATTTTGATCTGTATGTTCCACATTCTAGTGCATTTTGGAAGTGCCACTAGTGCATTTTGGATCTTGTCCAGGCCACAAGGTGGCGCAGGCCACCGGGAAAACTCCCTGTACTCCAGATGACCAATCCGCCCCTGTGTCCATGATGATAAACATGTTAAACCTAACAGAAATGTCTTTGTCTTTTTGGCATTCTGGGAAATTAAATTTCAAAAATCACAGGCATCAAAGTCTGATTGATAAGTTCCTGTGACCACCTGCTTATGGCTGTGACTAGTTTATAGGTCAGGGGAGACTTTGAGCCTAAACGCAACCACTGCAGCACTGAACCACTAAAACAGGGGTTGACACTAAGGTCTCCGAGGCACTTGCCCATCGGGCAAGTGCAAGTTAGGTTCTACTTGCCCTCAGGTCATGGTCACTTTCCCCCAAAAAATATATTGTAAATTTTGCATTTAAGTTTACTTCCTACTTTGGTGCTTTAAACCAGGGGTTTTTCAACACGTGGTCCCTGAGAGGGTTCGAGGTGGTCCCCAGCTAAGTTGGTTAACCAGATGTAACTCTTGAGAACGTAAAAAATGAAACCAAATGGACCCTTGCGGGTCCATTTGGTTTCATTTTTACACTCTCAAGAGTTAAAATTCATCATCTTAATTAGCCCAGGTCGCAATGCCCACCTTCAAGACAAATTTATCTTGTGTTGTGTTATAGTGCACTAAGTTGCACACTTGCCCGATCGGGCAACCAGGTAGCAGTCTTCACTTGCCCCACCATTTTTTTTTTACTTGCCCCGGGCAAGCGGGCAAGTGTTAGTGTCAAGCCCTGCTAAAACACTGATTACTAACCCTAAGCCTAACCATAACCGCAAACACAGAGCAGTTCTGATATTACTAACCCTAAGTCTACCTAACTGCAAGCACTAAGCAATGCCTGTTCACAAACCTGGTCGTCCCACAGAGATGCGGCCCGGTTCCATCAAGCTATGCTATGATAAAGAAAAAAGGATAGTGTACTGGGGGCGTGTTGCGGTCTCCTGCGGGAGGTTTGCACATGCTTGGTGTAAACAAGAACTGCAATGATGGAATGTTTCAGCAGAGGCTCTAGAAATCCCATAACGTGATTTGTGTGTAAATAATAAGATCCAGATTAGCAATCTCTTCCCCTTTCAAACGTTTCGTATCATCCACAACACTTGAATGAACAGTATCCATGTCTTTGTCATTTCACAAAAATAAACACATGTACTGCAATCAAAGCAAGCATAAAGAACATGAAAAATCTACAAAAGAAAAATATACAAAACATTTCCATTTAGTAAATGTAATTGCCTTGTCTTTCTGTCTGTTATAAACAGCATTTTTTTCCCCACACAGTAGTCTGGTCGCTAGTGGATTTGCGGTCTGGTCGCTAGCGAAGGCGACCTGGTTGCAACATGGCCGTTGGCCACTTGTGGATTTCGCTTCCATCATTGGTCATGGATGCAAGTTCGCCACTGATGCTGCGTGGCAGTACAGATGTCTCCAGGTCGTTCTCGACAACCGCCAGCTTGCATAATGTCTGCAGGCTAACATTTAGGTCCAAGATGTACAGGTCGTCGGACGGCGTGGGTATCGATCCGACCCACGCTGGAGCATCGAACACGTATCCTCCGGAGATAACGACTCGGTCCCCCACCACGCAACAGGAGCACGCGGAATTCGCAGACGGACGCAAGCCTTTCCGCTTGAGCTCGCCCTTCTTCCACGAGAATGTCTTTGGATCCAATCTCCACAGATCCTTGAAGGTCTGACCCCGTTTTTCGTACTTCTCGCCGCCGAGTATGTACAGTTCTTCGTCGTATGCGAAGGCACAATGTCTCCCGAGTTTTTCTGGGAGGCGCTGTGGAGACTGTGGCGTGCTCAGCCATCTGCTGGCGGTCGTGTCAAACACTCTGACGCTGTTGACGTCAAACACGAACATCTTCTCCCCGATGATGGTGGCGGAGTGGAACGATGGTGACACACGTGGTTGAGTGCCTCCCGTGTCGACTGAAGACCAGACCATCGACCTGGTGTCCAACTTGAACATGCCGTTAGTACGTCGAACACGTTGAACACCGTTGATGCCTCCGTAGATATACATAACCTTCCCCAAGACGCAAGAAGAGTGGCCTCGCCTCCCCTCTGGAACAATCCCAGAAACCTCGGGCTTGAACCATCGGTGGGTGTAGACATCGAACGCATAGAGCACGTTGGAGTGTACTCCGTCAGCAACACCGCCCCAGACGTAGATGACGTGGCCGATCAGCACAGCTGTGTGGCCGTGTAGCCACTTGGAGGGGACCTCGAGGGGACACTCTTCCTCCATCACGGGTGGTAACTTCTCCCAGTGCAAAGACACGGTGTTGAAGACGTGCACTTCAATCTGATCACTGTCATCACTGTCACTGATCCCTCCGATGCAGTACACCTTGTGGCCAACCGTCACAGTAGCATGCAGTCCTTTGGGTCCTCCTTTCAGATGTGTGGTCCAGGCCAACATTTTTACTGTAGCAGGCTAGAAGATTTACCAAGCGTCACACTTGAATGTGAATATGGTTTGTCTTACAGCAACCTTAAGTACGTTACAGAAAGCCTTCGAAAGTGCTGACATCAGAAAGTGCTGACATCATTCTGATGTCATCAGTCTTGTCCAAATAAGGGGTATGGTCCAAATATGTAGTGCACATCTAGCCATTTATTTATAACTATGAGCACACAGAGGCACAAGAAACTTTTGTGCCCATAAATGGAGCTGACTATTTGTTTATACCTGATGATTTTGAACTCCTTATATGGTCATCTCTCTCTTGAGTCATGGTGACTTGAAGGCGATCCACACAAATATTTAGATGTATGGGCAGGGAGGCACAAGACCTTTTGTGCCCATATACGGAGCTGACTATTTGTTTATGCCTGATACTCCATAAACCATAATTAGATTAAACATGTCACACTGCATATGTATTTTGAACTCCTTATACGGTAAGATTGTCCCTCTTTTGAGTCATAGCTACTTATGTGTCACATTCAAGTCCCATATATGGAGTTCTGGGTCAGGCACAGGGACAATTTTGCCTTTGCCAGGTCACCCTGGGGGGGGGGGGGGGGGGGGGGGGGGGGGTTAATCAGCTGGATAATCAGATGTAACTCTTTGAGAGCGTAAAGATGAAACCAAATGGACCCTTGCGGGTCCATTTGGTTTCATTTTTACACCCTCAAGAGTTAAAATATTTATCATGTGAATTAGTCCAACTTAGTCTACACAACTGAAATGAAGATTAATAGTCATTTTCATGATCTGTATGTTCCAGGCGAGCATCTAGCACATTCTAGTGCATTTTGAAAGTGCCACTAGTGCATATTGGATCTTGTCCAGGCCACTAGGTGGCGCAGGCCACCAGGAAAACTCCCTGTACTCCAGATGGCCAATCCACCCCTGTGTGTGACACCGAAATTTCAGCCTGGCCTACATAGTCATCTCCCTCTGGAGTGAGAGGATAGCTTATACCCCTGATGCTGGACCAACCATAGCAATGATTACTTTCACCCACCTTATTATTGAGGTAATATGTGACCATAAAGCTCAACTCTTTCTTTGTTTCTCTGTTCCTACAGTGGACGACCTGTTTCGAGAGGCCAACGTCAAACCCAACGGCACGGTAAACTATGAAGAGTTCACCCAGATGGTGACGCTGCCGCCCGTCGACTACTGAGTGCCGGCGCCAAAGCTCCTGTAGCGATTTTGTATTATTTATTCATATAAATAAACCAGTGCTATTGAACGCCCTTTGTGGCCCGTCTGTGTGTTATACTGTACATCAGTGCTATGGCACATGGTTTACAATTGATAATAAAGCCATATATGCCACTTGTAATTCGCTCAATTTACAGTAAGCAATAACAAAAAAAAAAAAAAAAAAATCAGACCAGTCTGAAGAGAGTGGTGCTGTACTCTATTTAAAACAGTGTGTACATTTTTTGTAGAGTTTGCATACACTAAAAGATGCCTACAATACCTTTAAGGGACTCGATAACAGCACACATGCACAGCACACCGGTTTGAGTCAGGTTCTAAAGCGAGGAGCGCATTTATTACAAAAAAAGGAAAAAGAAAATCCCTGCTGTATGAACATACAACTCAGAACCACCGCCTAAAACTGCAGTATATACCTGTACATATATGTATTTGCCTTAGTAAATATTACCGATTCTAATGCATACATGAATAAAGTCGACAAAAACACAAGAATAAAAATTCTAGTCATTTAGAAATTGTAAATCCTCTACAACAAAGACGTTGGAAATAATAACCATACAAAAAAACAAACAAAAAAACAAAACATGAATCATATTTTAGGCCGCCTGTTTTCCATGGCAACGATTTGAATTTCTTTTTTTCAGCACCATTATGTTCTTATTTTGATCTCTATTTATTTATTTATTTTTCCCTTAGAATATTATGTCTTGATTTACGATGACACAATGTTTGGCACATTGGGAGTCCAACTCGTAGTAATGGTTGTTTTGCAAGGACCGCCTTATTCATGCTGCCAATTTCGTTCTATTTGAACAATCTACAGAGCTCTTCTTTAGGATCTCGCCAACTCTTTAGATGTTTCTGCCTTCTGCTAATAGGCATCATCTGCTCATTTGTATGTCGACAAAAATGGTCCACCATAAGCCAACAAGGCGATAACCTCTTTCTTTCTTTCTTTCTTTCTTTCTTTCTTTCTTTCTTTCTTTCTTTCTTTCTTTCTTTCTTTCTTTCTTTCTTTCTTTCTTTCTTTCTTTCTTTCTTTCTTACCCCTTCTTAATAGAATTATTATCCCTTTTAGCAGAAATGAAGTGGCAAAAAATATTCAAGGACATGATATTCAAGTAAATACGGCACTGGGCCTGCCAATACCCGTCCCAAATATTATGTTTGAAGCCTGTTTGGCTGAATAGCACCATATTATCCTTGCAGCACCAGTTTCACATTTACATTTTCATTTTTTTTTTGCATATATATAACAAAATAAAAAAGCCAAGATGTTACGATGGTGAGGCATAGCTTGAGCCTTCCTGATAAAGACCCGCAAAGCTGTTAAAGAAATTTTAAGCTATTAAGACTATTTGTTAAAAGTATTCATAAGTGATACACATAGCACAGTTTTTGTACCATGCTCTGAGAAAAACAGTAAAGTAATTTAACTCAGCTTACACAATTAAAAATATTTCTCAATATTATGCTGCAATCAAATGAGTGCATTGTACATACTACATGGTTGAGCTTCATCTCTAACAAACAAACACTTCTGTAGCCCACCAGCACATCTCTAACTAACACATCAGTAGTTACCCAGTAAGATCAAGACCAATTAGTGAAGTCTTGATTGTGGCCAGATCAAGACAATCCAAGACTAGTAAAATTTTGCCCAGAATATCACCTGATTTCAACCAACACAAATACTGTCCACTATAGACGGATGTCCGTCGTCCCTGGATGAATCAGAGAGAGTCAGATTGAGGCCAGACAAGCTTAACCCTTTAGTGTACTGAACGCGTTTTGGTGTTTTTAAACTGTTGAAAAATAGCAGATCTACAAGCTCATATCGCGCCACCGAGTGGCGCAATATGAGCTTGTAGTTCTGCCATTTTTGAAAAAATTGTGAAAAGCATCAGAAACTAGAATCTGATCAGGACACAATAGGTTAAATAAATCATAATTAGTCAGATCTGGCCCAAAATAAGCTTTATAATTTCAACTGTCCTAGTGTTAAACGTCATTGCAGTCCTCCAGTGACTCATTCAAGACTAGGCCAGATCACTAGCCGATATGGGGATGATCTTTACATCATTCTAGGACATCTTCACCAGTTAATAAAATATCACCTGACTTCAACCAACACAAATTATAGGCCTTAAAATTTTTAAGGCCTATAATTTGTGTTGGTTGAAGTCAGGTGATATTTTGGGCCAGATTAGTCTGGTGTTAGATTACCTTAATCTGGCCACAAGCAAGATGGCACTAATTTGTCATGTTCCTGGCCATGCTTACCGGGTAACCAATACACCTGTAAATAACCAACACATCTGTAGCTAACACACACATCTGTAGAAAATCAACACATCTGTAGAAAATCAACACATCTGTAGCCATCCAACACATACAGTATGTAGCTAACCAACACATCTATCTAACCAACACATCTGTAGCTAACCAACATCTCTGTATCTAACCATCTCGTCTGTAGGTAACATCTGTAACTATCAGAACCATGTGTTGGTGTGGTACTGTAGAATAACCTTTTAAATCTAGACCTATCTACCCACAATATGTTGTACACTGTGTTCTATTTTTTCCATAATTTATTTGCACAGCAAGGAAACTTTAGTGTAGTGTAGTGTAATTATGCATTTAACTTGCAAACGTCATCTCTCTAAATGCAACAGTTGCGGAATTACCTGTCCCTGTTTCATGTGCAATGGAGGCTCTGATGATGAGTAAAGGAAGTGAAGCCTTCTCTCCACTTTCACTGTTTTTTTACAGTCCTGCAAATGTATTCTAATATAATTTGAAATCATCTATGCATATACTGTATAGCTTGCTAGCTGCTTATCAGAAGAATGGATATTAAGAACAATATGTAAAAGTATTATAAAATATATTTTTGTGAATGGAAATGCCAAAGTAGCTAAATTAGTAAGCTAGCCATATGCCACGTCCCTTTAGTGCAACTCTGCGAGGAGTTACATTTCTCTGAAAACAAATACAATTCCACAGGTTTATCCACAGAGAAAGTGCAAAACTAAAATATGTCATTGTCATTTTTCTGTCATTTAAACATAAAGACCCAATAGAATAAATATGTCTGCCGTTCATGAGCAGAATCAATTTCTCACATACAGAGTTTAAATGACAGTTGAACCACACATCGATTCCAGGGGTGGGAATGAATCAATACTGCAATATAGAAATACTCTGGTACAAGTGAAAGGCTGGATTTAAAATGTACTTGAGTGAAAGTACAAATGTATAAAATGTATTGGCAACAAAATGTACAATAAAGTACCAAAAAGTAGAAAGTATGCATTATGCAGAACGCAACGTTTCTGATTTTCTAATGTACAAAAACGAAAAAAGTTGCAGATCTACTGATCTAAGTTAATAATGATCTAAGTTAACAATGCATCACCGTCGACATGAAGTGGTTTAATGTATGTCTCATTAAAAAAAATGGACCTTAATCTACAATAACTGTGGTAGTAACTAAAGCTTTAGAATAAAATGTAGTGGAGCAGAAAGTACAACATTTGGATCCGAGATGCAGTGGTAGAAGTAGAAGCAGAAATATTGGGAATTAGAAATACTCTGGTAAAGTAAATGTCCGTTAAAATGTTACTTTAGGCACCGTACTTGAGCGAATTGGTGAATCGATCAGATTCACGCTGGCTGACCGTTTTATAACATACTGTACTCACAGCCCCTTAAGCCTAAACCCCATCCCTAAGAGGATGTTCCAGAGGTACCTTTGAGCAAAGGATCTGAGTAGGTACCTCTCTGTTGAAAAAGCACTACCAAGCATGGTTGGTGTATGTAACGACTACATACAGTATGACCTGTTATGATGACCTGTGTGTAAAGCAACTCCACAAGTTCCCTAGCCTGGTCTCTAAGTGCAGTTTCAGATACAGGCACCAACAACATAGTTCCGACCGCTGCTATTGCTGCAGATCTATGGCAATCTTCTTCTTCGTCCTGCTAGCTGAGTGGCCAAAATAAGAGACGGACCGGCAGCAACATCCTGTGCGCTGATCTAAAATTTCCCCCCCGGAAACCGAGACCCAGAAATATGAAATATGAATTTCACATGAAATCACTGGTAGTATCTCCAAAACTTAAAATGCAATTTCCATGCATTTGTGTTAATGTCTCCTAGGCTAAAAAAATCCAATAACTGACCCTAATGAACCAACATACAAAAACAATACGCTGTGATCCGCAATTGATCCGTAATCTGCAATTCATTTCACTAACAGACCAGACTATTTCCAGACCAATGATGCAAAAAAAGAAAAGAAGAAAAAAAAAAAAAAAAAACGCAAAATGCCAGCGTTGCCAGAGTTGTTTGTGCATTACTAAAGCCGGCTGAACTTGAATACAGTATTTTGCGTTGAACAAACTTGTTTAGAAATCCACGTCGTCGCGCCACATGTCTGCTAGCTTGTAGAGTGCTGGGTTGCGCCTCGAAAATAGCCGATCTGCTATTTTTTAAAACTTCGTCCTCCTCTTACAGGATTTCAGTCACTGCCTCGCTAAAACTCTCTACACACCTCCCTGGTCTACTACTACTTCACCGTCGCCGACCTCAGCGTCTTCGTCGCCGTCGGCGAGTGGCGCGCGCCGCGTTGCCATGGGAACGCTGCTGGGCGGCGGCACCGCCGCCGTGGGAACAGGTCTTGCAGCACTGCGCTCGCAGCGCGGGGGCGTGGCAGCGACCCAGCCACCGCAGGGTCTGGCAGAAACGCTGAGTCAGACGGTCACGCACGCACACTGAGGGAGGGAGAGAGAGAGAGGGAGAGAGAGACATAGACGAGTCATTGGAGAGAGAGAGAGACTACGCTCCAGGGTTGAGGTCAGGGGCGGATTGGCCATCTGGAGTGCAGGGAGTTTTCCCGGTGGCCTGCGCCACCTAGTGGCCTGGACAGGATTTTTATTTTTATTTTCAAAAAAGAAAAGGTGTCCTACACCAGAGCCTTCAAGTAGGAGAGATCTTCTACATTCTCTAGTTGTGTAGACTAAGTTGGGCTAATTCACATGAATATTTTAACTCTTGAGGGTGTAAAAATGAAACCAAATGGACCCGCAAGGGTCCATTTGGTTTCATTTTTACGCTCTCAAAGAGTTACATCTGGTTAACCAGTGGCCTGGCAAAGGCAAAATTGTCCCGGTGGGAAAATATGTGCCAATCCGGCCCTGGTCGAGGTCACAATTATCCTGATGATTCTCCCAAACGTTTTCATGTCAACGAACCGCAAATTGACACTAATTAGCCCACAGGCCCCCATTTGAAAAGACTTTCCAAGGATCCACATGAGAGAATCGTTTTTTTTTTTGTTTTTTTTTTCCTTTTTTACAGCTCTGAGCAGCGAATCTACCTGTTACGAGTCCATTTTCCATTTGTAAGGTCGCAATCTCATCTAATACTTCGGTAGACCCGATTGGTAACGGGCAGAGAAGTTCTGATTCTTCCCCATTTAATCTGCTGCGGTTTGCACTGTCACACACGCATACCAATTATGACATATAGGCCTGCAATAATCCGCTGCATCTCAGCAGGATTTACTGCAACGAATTACTAAAACATAATAAACAGCCAAAATAACTGCTTAAACACTTGCAGTAATGGTTTAGGACAGTGGTTTTCAACCTTTTTGATCCCAGGGCCCACCATTTATTCAGCATTTGTGCCACGGACCACTATTTGAGGACATTTTAGCCCTACAGACCCCAAAACTAAAGATTTATTTTGCTTCTGTCCATGAGCATTAATCTTCTAGTTGTGTAGATTCACATGATGAATATTTTAACTCTTGAGAGTGTCAAAATGAAACCAAATGGACCCGCCAGGGTCCATTTGGTTTCATTTTTACACTGTCCATGAGCATTAATCTTCTAGTTGTGTAGATTAGTGTCAATTTGCGGTTAATCTTCTAGTTGTGTAGATTCACATGATGAATATTTTAACTCTTGAGAGTGTAAAAATGAAACCAAATGGACCCGCCAGGGTCCATTTGGTTTCATTTTTACGTTCTCAAGAGTTACATCTGGTTAAACAACTTACCTGCGGACCACCTGGAACCCTCTCAAGGACCACTGGTGGTCCCCGGACCACCAGTTGAAAACCACTGGTTTAGGACTGTTAGGCATATTATATGGACATAAATGAATACGCCCATTGTTAATAACAGCGACAAGAACTTTGTGTGTTCACTGTTACCCCTTTTTGGGGGATAAATGCGGTTCTTTGATGCGCATTAGGATTCGAATGAAACTTCACACCTGCCAAACGAAGCGCGATTCCCGACAATACGCAGCAGGAAGGATTAGCTTTGATTGCAGAAAATCCTTGTAGTGTGAAGGCGACGTGACCTACAACCATAATTGTCCAGTTTGGTTCCTCCAAACTATAAATTTAGGTGGGGAGGGACCACCTTGAACTCCATCAAGGACCCTTTGGAGGTGGTCCCCGGGCCGGACCCCACTATTGGGAACCGCTGTTCTAGGTGATTTGGGGGTCACATAAGCAGGGGCGGATTGGCCATCTGGAGTACAGGGAGTTTTACCCGGTGGCCTGCGCCACCTAGTGGCCTGGTGGACAAGATCCAAAATGCACTAGTGGCACTTCCAAAATGCACTAGAATGTGCTAGATGCTCGCCTGGAACATACAGTACAGATCAAAATGACCATTAATCTTCTACATTCTCTAGTTGTGTAGACTAAGTTGGGCTAATTCACATGATGAATATTTTAACTCTTGAGGGTGTAAAAATGAAACCAAATGGACCCGCAAGGGTCCATTTGGTTTCATTTTTACACTCTCAAAGAGTTACATCTGGTTAACCAGCTGCCCCCCCCCACCCCCCCCCCCCCCCCCCCCCCCCCCCCCCAGGGTGGCCTGGCAAAGGCAAAATTGTCCCGGTGGGAAAATATGTGCCAATCCGCCCCTGCACATAAGTTTAACCTGGATCCATGTCTGTCCTCCCATCCAGGACAACACCTGCTACTGTGTTTACTGTGTGTGAGCTGGAGGTGTAGTGACTACCGTAGGTGGACTCTGACAAGCTGTTGTTCACATCAGAATACCTTACTGCTCACCTACGCTTGTCTACACTGACCATTTCATGAATCCCAAACCTGCTGTTGTTATACGACTTATAAGACTCTGTTTCCTGATAGTGTTAACCTGACATTTGACCTGACATTATATTCTACAAAAAAACAAAATACAAAAATAGCAGATCTACAAGCATTTCTACATTGCTTTCGATAGCTAATGTTAATACTTTCAAAAAGCTAAAGCAAATGTTTTCAATAGCTAAATCTAAAACTAATGTTGTAATAGCTGAAGCTAATTAAAAAAATAGCTGAAGCTAACTTTCAAAAAATAAAGCTAAAGCTAAAGCTAATGCTTAAAACACCAGTGGGTTTCCGCGAAGAACTAAACGTATGACGGAAAATGTTTATCGACTGCCCCCCCCAACATAAACTAAACAGAAACTGAGCTGCGAGACCAAATACTATAAACAGTGAAAGTAGAACGCCACACTCACAGTCTTTGCTCCAACAGTGTTTACCGACCGTTAGTAAAAGCAACATGTCATTTAAGGCCTTCATCAGGTCCCGTCAGGTCACTGTGGTCAGACTTTTACTGCAAGTATTCTATCAATTTTATCTCCAGCACCAGCAAAGAACTGGTTGTGTGCAAGCCACCTGCTTTTTAAACTATAAATACCAAGACTCACAATATACACTCACTGGATGACAATTTTGTCGTCAACAAAGAGATTCAGTAGAACTAAAAGACATGTCATGTTTAGTTGCATTCGGAACACAGCCGACGTACAAGCTCACAACGCGTTGCACTACATTGCATTGTGAGCTTGTAGACCGGGTATTCCCAGCATGCAAACAAGGGTAAAAATAAGGCATCACGGTGCCACCAAAACCCGCCAAAACATTTCTTTTGCAGACAAAATAAACAGCAGTTTTACTATCCTTGGCTCCTTTGCTGTGAATTTCCAGCCGGTCCTACGGTCGATATAAAATGGCCCAAAATGTAGAAACCAGAACCACACAAAGCACTTTTTTTTTTGCAACATCTGGTCTGTGTTTAATAAAACTCCCTGCAGGTGGTTGGAGCGACGAGTGCAACATCGATACAACAGCAGCGTCTGTGTAACTTTACGCCAGGCCTGGATTTGGTCAGAGATCCAGCCCAAATGTCCATGACATTTGGCCCAGTACCGGCACACCTCTAAAGGCACGCAGATAGCAGATACTCTGTTGACACGCACGCGCGCACACGCACACACACACACACACACACACACACACACACACACACACACACACACACCACCGAGTGGTGCGATATGAGCTTGTACTGATATTTTTGAAAAATTGTGAAAATGTGCTGCAAATCTCTGAATACACTATTTTGGAAGCAAACATTTTTAACTCAATTTTTTGCTTCTGGGGGATCGCTAGAACAACATGTTTTCAGATGGGGGTCCGCAGCCAAATATGGATAATTCTGGTGGTCCTTGGCTTGAAATATGTTAGCATCACTGACACAGGAACACAGATTTTTCAGAAAAACTAGAATCTAGTGTCAGAAACTATAGAATCTCGTGTCAAAAACTCGATTCTAGCGTCAGAAACTAGATTCTAGTGCCAAAAAGTAGATCCTAGCATCAGAAACTACTGTAGAATCATCTAGCGTCAAAAGCTAGAATGTTGCTGCAGCTATAATCTGGTGTAAGGAACTACTGTATAATCTGGTGTCAGAAACTCGAATCGAGGGTCAGTTAATATTACAACCTTTGATTTGATACTGCAACTTCGTGGGAACCTCTGTTCTAGCAGCAGAGGTTCTCATCTGGGAACCTCTGCTGTTCTACCTGCCACTCTATCCTTGATCCACAGGAGTTTGAAGTCTGTCCAAGCCAAGGTTCAAAGTATTATTATTTTTTAATTTGTCACACCAATCGTTTCGCGCTCAACCACAGCGCATTTAAAACAATAAATACAAACAATGACGCAACAAGTAACAGTATAGTGCAACAGACGAAGGCAATGAAGAGCTAGATAAAACTATAACAAAACCTAATTATACAAAGTGAAAGGTAATTATATAAAGCACTGGTTTTCAACCAGTGGTCCTTGAGAGGGTTCCAGGTGGTCCCCAGATAAATTATGGAAAGTTAAATTAGTTAACCAGATCTAACTCGGCCAAGTCTACAAAACTAGAGAAGATTAATGGTCATTTCTGATCTTTGCCTTTTCCGTTTCCCAAAACGAAAAGACGGGTCTGTGGGGCTAAAAATGGGGCTAAAATGTCATCAAGTGGTGGTCCATGGCTCAAAATGTGAATTAACAGTGGGCCCTGGTATTGAAAAGGTTGAAAATCACTGATATAAAGTGAAAGGTATTTTACATGTGCAAGGGAGAGATAGCAGCAGTTGGGTACCTGCATGCTATAGGGTCTTCTTTTCTGGTTGTGACTTGTGAAAGAGGTAATTGTGTTCATAGCACTACGAGTGTGTACTTGATAAAACAAACACAATTTTTATTTTCAAAAAGCAAGAGAAGCGTGCAGGTATGGGAGAACAGCCCACTCTTTCCTGCTGTGGAAACAGTGGTGGAATAGTTGAAGGGCGTGCATGGAAGACCCTTCCAGTGAGTTCAGAGTGGGTGAATAGTTGAACGCTGTGAATGGAAGAAGACACCGTAGGCTGCTATTGGATTTCCACTTCCAACACAGCAGGTATGTGCAGTGTCTCTGGGCTTCTAGCTCAAAGTATGGATTTGACTTAAAGGTGTCCTCCTCTCAAGAACAGGTTGAGGAATCTGCATATACTCGAGTAAAATGAAGAGCAGTCTGCCACCACTAACGTGACCAATACTGTATCCTCCTTTGTTGCCATGTATCAGTGACTGGCGATCTAATGGCGAGAAACCAAAATCACAGTAGTTCTTAATCATAGTCCGTCATATTCAATGGCTTTTGGAGAGAACAAGACTGTCTCTAGTCACTTAAGAGTAGAGCACTGCAGATGGCAGTGGCTGTGTGTGTGTGTGTGTGTGTGTGTGTGTGTGTGTGTGTGTGTGTGTGTGTGTGTGTGTGTGTGTGTGTGTGTGTGTGTGTGTGTGTGTTTGTGCGCGCGCGCGTGTGGGCGCATGTGTGCGTTTTCAGCTGATATTTGCTCAAACATACTGTAGTTACCCGCAGCCATCGCCTTAGGCATTTGAGGTCAAAACTGGGTAGATTCCATGGCACAGAGCAGTCACCTAGTGACTCTCTTGAGGCTGCCATCTTACTCAGGAGTAAACAACAGGTGAAACTGTGCTGGTACAAAATGTGCGTTAGAGTGTGCAGTGCACGGCCTAGTTGAATTCCCCAGCTAATTCCCCAGTCAGGCTACCACTAACTACTAGAATACAACTTTATTTGGAATTTATCCAAATGCATTCATGCGCATACTTATTGTGTGTGACGATAATACATCTATACTGACATGGAAACACACCAACTTTTGACTCTTTCAAGTCATGCTTTGACATGCTTGACATTGACATGGCGAATATATAAATAAATAAATCTGTTTTTTTAAAATATTCATCACAGTAGGTGATCTACAAGCCCCCAATGCTTGGAGATCCCTCGAGCTATACTCATATACGGCTCTGGTTACAGGGAGACACACAGCTATATGTCTCCGTAAAACCGTGCGCTACCCATCTTTTTCCAGTTGAGAAAAAAATGAATGAACGCTCGTTCATTCATTCTTGCAGCCTTAGTAAATACATAATAAAAGTACTTGTCTTGCAGTTTATAGGGTATTATTCCACAACTTGGCCAGATGTGTACCCAGATAATGTAAGCTAACATCATACTCCCCCCATTCCCTCTGGGGAGAGGATTTAGCTAACATCTGACCTGAATTCTCTCTTTCGTTGTCGACGGCAAATCTTGAGACGCGTGGGGACAAACCCTGTTTACACAAGGGGCTAAAGAGGAAACAAATAAATACTAATCTTTGCCCTCCCCTGTGGGAAGAGACAAATATCGCCTACGAATGAACGTCATTCCACCTTCAGCTTCAATACACCAGACAATGTGGCTGCTGTGAATATCGTACTATATAGCTTCAGTCTACTGCAGGGCTTGACACTAACACTTGCCCGCTTGCCCGGGGCAAGTAAAAAAAATGGTGGGGCAAGTGAAGACTGCTACCTGGTTGCCCGATCGGGCAAGTGTGCAACTTAGTGCACTATAACACAACACAAGATAAATTTGTCTTGAAGGCAGTCATTGCACTCTGTGTCTGTGTCTTTCCCTGCTTTCTAGCTATCCACAATTCCAGGCTGGATTTGGGAAACAAAACAGGCAAATTAACGCATCAAAATGACCATTAATCTTCTACATTCTCTAGTTGTGTAGACCTAGGCTAATTAATGTGATGAATTTTAACTCTTGAGAGCGTAAAAATGAAACCAAATGGACCCGCAAGGGTCCATTTGGTTTCATTTTTACGTTCTCAAGAGTTACATCTGGTTAACCAACTTTACTGGGGACCACCTGGAACCTGGGGGGCAAGTGACCATGAGCTGTTTTTTTTTTTGTTTGTTTTTTTCTAAAGCTAATGCTCAGTAGCTGAACTAGCCATAGCTTAAAACACCAAAAGTGGTTCCCGTAACTGCCGTAAGGTTTTCAACCTTTTTCATACCAGGGCCCACTATTTATTCAGAATTTGAGCTAAACTCAAAAACTAAAGATTTCTTTTACTTTTGTCCACAATTCCAGGCTGGATTTGGGAAACAAATCAGTCAAACATACAGACCAAAATGACCATTAATCTTCTACATTCTCTAGTTGTGTAGACTTGGGCTAATTCAGATGTTGAATATTTTAACTCTTGAGTGTAAACATTTTTACGCTCTCAAAGAGTTACACCTGGTTAACAAACTTTCCATCATTTAGCCTGGGGACCACCTGGAACCCACTCAGGACCACCAGTGGTCCCCATACCTCTGGTTGAAAACCCCTGCCGTAACTGAAAGCGTCATACAGACAGTTTATTGAGACACAAGGCTGCTGGTCCAAGCTATTATGAAGCATAGAGTAGATTACAGTGACCTCGTGCAACTCCCAACGTGCTCCAACAATGCATTTTCAAACTCTAATGTGGACGCTTCGTTTAGTTTCGTCCCAAGACACCAGCGGAGGGTCCAAATGTCAAACAGCTGCAATTCAATGCACAGCACTTCCTGTGTGTAAACCCCCCTTTGCACGCACGCCCGTTTGCACGTGCGCACACGCACGCCCACTTGCACGTGCGGACACGCACGCCCGTGCGCACAGACACACATGCACACACGCACACACACTCACACTCGCGTGCCATATCTTTGACCCACTCACCCACTATGACCCCATCATCATCATCCTGCTCTCCCCCCCCAACCCCCAGCCCAGCAAACAACAGACTGGGCAGTGGGACGTGGGAACCATGACTCCCGTCCCACTCCCACAGAAAAAGAAGAAATCCCATCCCTTCGTCCCAATCCCAGGCCAGAGGGAGAGGGGGAGAGAGAGAGAGAAAGAGATCCCTCTCCCATTCCTCCCACTCGGTATAGAGTTACTCCCGATCCCGTCCTGCTATAATAACGCCTAGTCAAAACGGTCACATCTGACATTTTGGTTAGCGTGATCAGGCCGTTTACCTGTTTTTTTTAACGTTGAAAATGATCATCTGTTACAGTAGCTTTCATGCCAAGGCCCATTTTTTAGTCTGCGTTTGAGTCACACCCAGCCAACATTTTGTTATTGTTGGATAGGATTGTTTTGGTCCACATTTCCATGCTGTATTGATGTGGTACTTCTAACTCCTATAAGCACAAAATGAAACCAATCATTTAGTTTCATTTCACGTTCCCAAGAGGACAGGACGTTATTCCCAGTCCGTCTCAAGCACAAGATCAATACAAACCTTTCCCTAATTACATTAACACTCCCAGTGCCAGCCCTTTTTCATATTTTTGGAGCTCGCCAGTGCCAGCGATTTTCATCTAAAAGTCATATTTCGGTCCATGTTTCCCGACGGACAAGTTAGTGGACGGACACACACTTTTGGTTCCGGGTTAGGCCGTCCCTTGTTATGCTCTAGCAATGGTCGCCGCGGTCGCTGCTAGCTGCTGTTAGCATGGGGATCGTATTGAACCGGCGCCGGTAAGTAACGTCACGTACAGTAGCGTTAACGTCAGCGGCATCAGTTGTTACTGTAAATCATAATGATAACGGATGACGTAGATTCATTTCAATGGCATGAAAACTGTTAACCTCATCGGGTACAATTCAACATGAGCAACACATACTGTACGAGACAGATCCTGTGATTCTTTGCATCTGCCTTCATGTGTGCACGCGATTTAGACTAAAACTAAATAAAAACATAATACATATGCAAACTAAACATCTACATGACGTGTCCTCAAAATAAAATACAAAGTTTAAAGTGCCACTTCACCGCTTTGCAAACAGTCAATCTTATCTTAGTGATGTTAAAGGACACAAGGAACACTTTCCTCCTGGTGTTATTATGTGTGAAATGTGTTTTTAGTAGAGCTGTCAGTCGATTGAAATATCTAATCTTTGATTAATCACAATTTAATGCATATTTCTTTTATCGGTTCTAACTGTATCCTTAGTGAGTGTTTTTCACAAGATTTTTCATATCAAGGCCCATTATTTATTTTGCAGTTGAGCCACAAACCACCATTTGATGACATTTATTTATTGTAATGTATTGATTATTTATTGTAATGTAATTTATTGCTGTATTGATGTTCGTACCATTAGGAGCGAACATGCAAATTTTGTAGAATGTTTTCTACATTTGGCCAGACTGCATTCTTATTTTTTTCTGGCCATAGAGTGCGATTTTCAAACTGTGTGCTACTGTTATCTACAACAAAACACGACTAGCGTGTTGGAGCAACTGCAGTTTCTTCCAGCGGTGTTAAGACAGACTTGACTCACCAGTAGGGGCGCTGCTCTCGCATGCGTGCAGGTGACACTCGCGTGTGCTCTCCGGTGGCGAGGGCTCATGGTCACACTTTGCATGGTCCACCTCCTCCTCCTCCGACTCTGCCGCCTTGGCGTCCACGCATTTGATGAGCCGCCGCTGCACGCCGACGCCACAGGTAGCGGAACACTGCATGGGGAAGGGAAGGGGGAGAGGGATTGGGTTCAGGGGCAGGTCTAGGCACGGATGTAGGCAATGCTCCCCTAAATGCCCAGTCTGCCCCACCAGACACGATGGCATATAAAACAACCCAAGATATTTCAAATTAAAGTGCCTAAAATGATTTGAAACACTGCTATTGCTACTAACTAACAACAGTTGTGTCATAACTAAACCAACAGCATTTCATCATTGAAAAAAGAAAACTCTCTGAGTCATGACCTTTAGCTTTATGTGTGCTACGTGTCGGTTCTTCAACAACTGATATTATTGATGCTTAATTGCCTAAAAGTCCTGTAACAAAAAAGGGTATGGGTGCGGGCGGCTTCATCGCCCGTGGCGTGAAGTGACACGGGCGATGAAGCACCCCCCCCCCCCCCCCAACTGGGAAATGTTACATCCGCCCCTGATTGGGTTGATTGATCATCACGTGACATCATCTCTGCATGTGACCTCAAACATCAAACCCTTGGATCAGTCCACAATACCAGGCCAAAAAAAGACCATTAATCTTTTACATTCTCTGATTGTGTAGACTTGGGCTGATTCAGATGGTGACATTTTTAATCACTCTTGAGAGTGTAAACATGAAACCAAATGGACCCTTACAAATGGTTAACCAACTTGTCCATCACCTGGAACCTTCTCAAGGACCACCACCGGTTGAAAACCACTGCCTTAGATCTCCACATGTGGAGAAATATATGTTTCAGAACCTGTGCTGACATTCCATATGTTGTTCCTTCCACACCCATCCTCCATCTTCGATGTCTCCCTTTTGACGGTTAACCTGTAAGTTTAAAACTCTGGACAGGCTCGCCCTAAAGTTATTAAAGGGGAATTCCACCCATTTTCAACATTATAATATGTCATAAATATACCTTAGAGATGTTGTGTGGACTCAATAAAAAGCTCCTCCCTTCTGTGTTTACTAGAAAAGGAGGTCTGGAAAAAAAATCATTAACATGGTGAAACACAAGTTGATGACATCATCAATTTGTGTTTCACCATGTTAATCATTTTTGTTTCAGGTCATTTTTTGAGTGTACACAAATGGAACAAAATGGTCCATGGACCTGTTAGGGTCGATTTGGGTCTATTTGGGGTGGATTTACCCTTTAACGCAGCCGGCGAAAACTATAGCCATAATATTAATGCCTGGGCTTAGTAAAGCCCTCATCAAAACATTCAAGACACAAAGCTTTAGTCAATTTAAGCCTTAAGTATTCTGAGGCATCTGTGGAAACCCTGATGTACGAGTTCCGATATGGACATGGTTGAATTAGCAGGGGTTGACACTAAGGTCTCCGAGGCACTTGCCCATTGGGCAAGTGCAAGCCAGGTTCTACTTGCCCTCAGGTCACTTGCCCCCAAAAATATATTGAGAGCGTAAAAATGAAACCAAATGGACCCTTGCGGGTCCATTTGGTTTCATTTTTACACTCTCAAGAGTTAAAATTCATCATCTTAACTAGCCCATAGTGGTCACAGACCCAGTGGTCCCTGACCCCAGCAAAATGATAGTTCGGAACCAAATGGACCTGGGAGAGAGATAGGTAGAGATAGCTAGAAAGCAGGGAAAGACACAGAGGCAGAGTGCAATGACTGCCTTCAAGACAAATCTTGTGTTGTGTTATTGCGCACTAAGTTGCACACTTGCCCGATCGGGCAACCAGGTAGCAGTCTTCACTTGCCCCACCTTTTTTTTTTTACTTGCCCCGGGCAAGCGGGCAAGTGTTAGTGTCTGAATTAGCTCTCTCTACTCTACCCGTGCTTCAAACGAGCATCACAGCACACCTAATCAAAACATAAAAACACAGATGTGTGGCTGGGAACTCCCCACAGTAGGCCTGCAAAAAAAAAAATCGATTCGAGTCAGAATCGCGATTTTACTTCCGCCCGATTCAGAATCGATTCACATTTTCCCTAAATCGATTTTCTTTAACTTATTTTTCCCCTTCTGGGGCGCCGTACTTTGTCTCCGCTGAGTATAAACAGAGTTACGACAACTCCGTCCACTTCATGGGGCCAGTCCAGCGGCGGCAGTTTGCCCCTAATTGTGCTGCATTAACAGCGCTCGAGCGCTCCGTTTCTGACCCCTTAATGTCGCAATTCTTCTACTAGATGGCCCCATATAGAGTAATGATGGCTCTGACTTCCGCGATGATCTACTGTGTTGTTGTTTTCTGCAGTATGCGCGAAATAGTTTTATTAACACTGGCAGCCTGCCTGCCTGAGCGAAGCCTGTCCAGAGGGGAAAGGAGCCGGCCGCTTGTGTGTGTGTGAGAGAAACAACGTATTTTCCGTCCCGTTCGCAAAGAAATCTATGTAGAAGAGCCACCATTGGACTGACCCCATGAAGTGAAGGGAGTTTGGTAAGTCGGTCTACACATAGCCTCGATCTCCAGGCTCTCATCCACGCTGGTCTACACATCTAGTAGAAGAGGTGCGACATTGAGGTGTCCGAATTTGAATGGCCTGAATAGGGACAAACCGTAATAGTTCTATTGGCTGCAGCGACGTGCGTGTGTACTGCTCAAATGATCAACTAACGTGGGCTTTGGACGAAGAAATCCTGCGTTTTGATCAGAATAGCCTAGTTTAGAGTAGTTCATTGTGTTTACCTGGCGCTAAAAGCATGCTAATAATGACTGCTAAATGTAAACAAATGTATGCTACAGAACAGGCTGACGGTCAGCCACCAGATATTCAAATGATAATCAGGTGGCTTTTGTTTAACTGCAAGCTATAGTGTCAATATGCATAGAGCAGGGGTTTTCAACCTTTTTGACTCCAGGGACCACCATTTATTCAGCATTTGAGCCACGGACCACCACTTGAGGACATTTTAACACCAAAGACCTAAAATTAAACAATTCTTTTGATTTTGTCCACAATTCCAGGCTGTATTTTGCCTACAAAACAGTGTAAACGTCTTAATTAAGTGGTGCTAATTCAGATGATGAATATTTTAACTCTTGAGAGTGTGAAAATGAAACCAAATGGACCCGCAAGGGTCCATTTGGTTTCATTTTTACACTCTCAAGAGTTACATCTGGTTAACCAACTTTCCATCATTTAGCCTGGGGACCACCTGGAACCTTCTCAAGGACCACTGGTGGTCCCCGGACCACCTGTTGAAAACCCCTGGCATAGAGTACAGTTAGACCAATTGGAAAACAATTGGGGAAACAAGACGCTGAGAACAACAAATCATGACTTGTAAATCTTTTTTTTTTTATACCAAACTGTAAATAAAAGTACCAAATGAAGAAGAATGTTTCTGTAAAACATGCTTACAGAAAGCACAATACAACAGGCGGTAGATCATGCTCAAATCCCATTGAACCATTTTGTAAAAAAGAAAAGAAGAAAGATTTAGAATTGTGGGGGGCATCTTTTTGAATCGAGAATCGAAAAAATCGAAAAATCGTTTTTGAATCGAATCGTGACCCAGAAAATCGATTCTGAATCGAATCGTGGGACACCCAAAGATTCACAGGCCTAGGAACTCCCCACAGGCAGTGGCTACCAGCCAAGCTACTGTAGGTGTTTAACAGACAACATTTTCGGCATATTACATAACAGCGAATACTACACTGCGGATGTCCGTTAGGGGCATGAATGGCACACACATTAGCACAAGCCGAGGTGCCGTGTCATTATTGTGACCTCCCATTGTTCTGAATTTACTAACCCTGTCTCTAACCCTCAACACAGCCGCGAGCATGTCACAGCGTGGACGCAGGGCTAGGGATAGTTTGCATGGAACTTAAGTTGTATGAAATACATGCCATTAATATTGTCGTAGCAGTAGCACAATGACATCTGTAAGTTACCCAGATAAACAAAGTAGTTCCCAGCTGCAAGAAAGTAGTTCCCGGCTAACTTGCTGTAGAAACAACGCACCTGTGACAAGATTCCATAACAACAACAAAGCCAGTTACGGGTGACGGAGTCATAGCAGTGCGTTATCGGTGGTGGGTTTTTCAACTTTCACATGACAGGAGACCAGCCAATCAGAATTAAGTATTGGGTCGAGCAGCTTTAGAATGGAAAGTATTTTATACAACTTAAGTTCGAAAAATCGGAAGTATCCCTTTAACACAAGGCGACCAACCAGCAGCGCTGATAGATATTCAACACATGTTCAGACTAATGAGACTCCTAATCTATGGGAGATTAGATTTTAGATCAGTCCCCCAAGCCAGTGGTTTTCAACCTTTTTGATACCAGTGCCCACTATTTATTCAGAATTTGACCCACGGACCGTCCACCATTTAATGACATTTTAGCCCCACACAGACCTCAAAACTAAAGATCTATTTTGGTTTACCAGGATTTGGGAAACAAAACAGTCAAGCATACATCCTCTACATTCTCTAGTTATGACTTGGGCTAATAAGCACTTAACTCATTGACCGCGATCGGATCTTCTTTGTTTCCTCTCCAATGCCGCGGCTCAAACCAGTTCGATCGGTAAAAAAGCCCTTATTTTGAAGCTCAGATCTCCTAAACAGGATGTGCTGTTTCTGTTATGCTGTGTCTGTTGTCTTGCCTAATCGATCATCTGGCGATGTACCCAAAAACATCCGGTTCACAAGTCAGGAAGAGCTGTGTAGCCCTGGCTGCTTAACCCATGCGCCAGCGACATTGAGGGGGCAAACCGGAGGAGAGCCGTTTGAATGCATTGGGTTGAATGCATGTCAATGGGACGGGAAAAAAAAAAGTTGTCCCCAATTCTGTCCCAAATGAAAGTCAGCAACGGGATGATCATCAGACGATGCGCACGGACTAATAGTTGGATTAAAGAATGAAATCTACATCTCGTCGTGATACGAGCCGTCGTCGTGACCGGCGGGGGTAATCTAACGGGATGTCCACGAGCAGCGCGTGGACGGCAGAAAAACTATTAACTAAGTCCCTCCCCAATCAGTCCTAGTCCAATAGGCACGTTAAAAGAGGAAAGCTTGACCTGCATAGCAACAGTTGCTAAACTGTTCGGACAGGCATTGGACAGTGACTGAACTCTGTGTTTTTGAGAAAGGCTCAATCCCTTGATGAACATTTTAACTCTTGAGAGTGTAAAATGAAAGCTTTAATTTTTACGCTCTCAAAGAGTTATTTATACCTGGTTAACCAACTTTTCATCATTCAGCTGGGGACCACCTGGAACTCTCTCAAGGTTGTTTGCAGTGGTTTTCAACCAGTGGTCCACTGTCCCAGGCCAATAGGACAGTTCTGTTTGTGCTCATGTGCAGCTAAACGAATTTGTGTGTGTAGGTTGTGCGTGTGTGTGTGTGTGTGTGTGTGTGTGTGTGTGTGTGTGTGTGTGTGTGTGTACAGGGGCGGTCCAGGGCAGGCAAACTAGTGTGCTTGCGCTGCTGGAGGCAGTGTTGCCAACTGCCAAGATCCAAAATGCACTAGTGGCACTTCCAAAATACACTAGAATGCGCTAGATGCTCGCCTGGAACATACAGATCAAAATGACCATTAATCTTCTACATTCTCTATAGTTGTGTAGACTAAGTTGGGCTAATTCACATGATGAATATTTTAACTCGTGAGGGTGTAAAAATGAAACCAAATGGACCCGCAAGGGTCCATTTGGTTTCATTTTTACACTCTCAAAGAGTTACATCTGGTTAACCAGCTGCCCCAATTTTGCCTGGCCAAGGCAAAATTGTCCCGGTGGGAAAATATGTGCCAATCCGCCCCTGTGTGTGTGTGTGTGTGTGTGTGTGTGTGTGTGTGTGTGTGTGTGTGTGTGTGTGTGTGTCCTACCGGTCCCCAGGATCCAGTCACCCACTGCTCACAGGGTTGGACATTACAGGGCTGGATGCTGTCCGGCACAACGTCGGGGTCACAGCCGTCTTCCTCAGGACACGTGACCATACGCTGCTGCTCCCCACCGCCGCACACCTCAGAGCACTGACACACACACACACACACACACACACACACACACACACACACACACACACACACACACACACACACACACACACACACACACACACACACACACACACAAGGGCTTTAACCAAAAAATATATACATCGATGCATCGATTTGCATAACACGTGTCGACTCCAAAAAGCCCGAGTCGATAAGTTGTTTTTTCCACATGCGCCATGCGTAGCCTCGCGATGTGTTTTGTATAAGCACTGTGCCGGCATATAGCGGCACCATTTGATCCTCGACCCCCCCTCGGGGAACCACGCCGCGCCATAAAACGATAAATCGATACAACTTCGACTTGACTGTCTGACAAGTCCACTTGAAAAAAACTCAAGTCGTTAATGCCCTAACACACACACACAGTTTCAGTTTTTAGCCCAGTGCCAGGGCCGGATCTAGGCGTGCCGTGAACACCCTGACTGCCCCACCAAACATGATGGAATGCAAACAACGCATAGTTCAAAGATATTTCAAATTAAAGTGCTTCCAAATAAAATTATTTCAAACATTACTACTGCTACTAAACTAACTACAGTTGTGGCAACACTAAACCAAACACCATTTCATCAGTCAAAACAGAAAACACTCAGTCAGTTAGCTTTATGCATACTGCGTGTCTGTTGTAACATAGATGCTTACTTGCTTAATGTAAGTCCAAGTACATGTATGTACAAGATATAAATCTTGTAAAGAATTTAACTGAAAATGGTATGGGGCGGCTTCATCGCCCGTGGCGAGAGTCGCACGATGCGACACAGGCGATGAAGCTGCCCTCATGCCATTTTCGCCAGTTTGCATCTGTTAATGGAAATCGCAAATAAGCATGCACCATTTACGAAATTTACTGTCAGGTCGAAAGGTGCCCCATGGCTGTATAAAGAGATCCTTGATTTAATGACAATGAGGGATAATGCAAAGCAAACAGCAAGCAAAGTATGTTTGAAATCTGATTGAGGTTAACAAATGATTTACCATTGGGTATAAAACATGTTAATAAATGTAATAACAACAGAAATGTTATGTACGCTGTGGCACAACATTAAACAGTGCGGGCACATGTGAGCAAGCTGTAACTGACACCTTAAATATGGTTTTGGCAGAAGTTTAATGGATTGAGTGACAAACAAACAGAGAGACAAAAAAACCCATTGTGCAACAACATAACTTCCCGTTTCACTCGCAGTTGAAAAAAGTGGATGTTTCTAAATGGACCCTTGGAGCAACACTGACCCCTGCAGGTGTCACAGGCTGGATACTCCAGGGTACCCGAGGTAGAGGTGGACAGACGCGGCATTCCGTTCCGAGGCGCTCCTTCTGCCGAGCACACACTGCACGGACCTCTTCTATCGATGCCGGAGGAACTGTTTACGCAGAAGTTTGCATTCCCTCAATTTTTTACTTACATGTCCCGTCGGTGTGGTCATGGCGGCCAGTTCCCACCTGATATTTAGTGGCAGTCCAGACTGCTCCAGACCACTCTGAATGACCGCCAGCTTGCACAACGTCCTCAGGCTAGGACTCAGGTGCAAGATCTGCAAGACAAGTCGCGATCCAAACAGGACTACAAAATCTCCCAGCATGCAGCAGTTGACCGAACCCCCGTGATCGCTCCCTTTCCCCTTGGGACAAACCTCTCTCCAGGCGAAGGTGAAGGGATTCAATTTCCAGATATCGTGGAAGGACTGTCTGAGCTGATAGTCGGAGCCGCCGATCATATAGAGTTCTCCATTGTAGGTAAAGGCTGAAGGAAAATTGCGTCGTGCTGGAACAGGCGGTACAGAAGAAGGCGGGCTCATCCAACAGCTTGTCTCTGTGTCAAACACCCTGACGTTGCTCGTCCCTCCACACACAAACATCTTCGTCCCGATGAAGGTGGCAACGTGAGCTGATGAGCGTGGCGGAGAGGTTCCTCCAGCGTTAATCGAGGACCAGACCATTGTGGTGGTATCCAACTTGTGGAGGTCATTTGTGCGTTGGGTCAGTCGGTTCCATCCCCCATGGACAAACATGGCCTTCCCCAAGGCACAGGCAGAGTGACGGTATCTCGCCTCCGGAACGGTTCCAGATACGTCGGGCTTGAACCATCTGTGGGCGTCAACATCGAATGCATAAAGAATGTCGTTGGCGTCTCCCTTGATGCTGAACCATGTGTTGTCCTCCGTTGACTTCAAGTTCACCATCCCTGCCCAGACGTAGATGACGTCTTCTATCAGTACAGCCGTGTGTCCATAAAGCATGGGAGGAACCTCAGGGGAACATTTTCCTCCCCTTTTCCTCTTCCTCGTCACCCGGGGCAACACCATCCAGCACAAAGTCACCGTGTTGAGGACGTGAACTTCGATGTGATCCTTGATGCTGTAGCTCTTCCCATCGTAGAAGAACCCGCCAAAGGAATACACCTTGCCCCCCACCGGTCCAGCGGAACAACTGCGGAAGAAGCGGGTCATCCGCGGTGCTCTTCTCAGAGGCACGGACCAGTGCAGCATCTCTTAAACTCTCTCAGTCACACGCCCTGTCTCAGACAAATGGATTTTCCCTCAGTCGCTTCAGCTTACCCCTTCGGTTCCTTTCCTTCCCTTCCCATCTCTCTAGATGTGATCAGCATCTGAGTGTCATCACTCACCACACAATAAGACATGGTGCAACAACACTGATTTACGCAGGTGTGTTTATCGTCAGATTTATTTTTAAAAAGTGCATGTATGTGGGCCACACTGTATACTGTGCATACCTCCTATCTATGATGTTTAAAAGAACACATTAACAGAGTGGTTTAAATCCCTTCATCTAAAAAAAAAACAAACTGAAGCAATGTTAACACCATATGATATTGCAAACTGTTTCAATGATTTCTTTAAAAATTAGATCACCCCTCGGTAGTGTGCAAACATGTGCTTTGCGCACAAGTAGGCCATGGCCTACTTGTGCATGAGCAGAGCAGGCTAATACTAATGACATTAGCTATTAAGATCGTTTGCCTACGTCACATTATGCCATCACCTAAACCGCCCAATCAGAGTACCCCAAGGGACCGACCACAAACACCGAGCTGACCCCTGCAGGTGCCGAAGGGTGCATACTACACCGTACCCAAGGTAGAGGTGGCCACTACTGTATCTGGACAGACATGGCATTCCGTTCTGAAGCTCTTTACTTACTTACACGTCCTGTCGGTGTGGTCATGGCTGCCAGTTCCCACCTGATGTCTTGTGGCAGTCCAGACTGCTCCAGACCACTCTGAATGACCGCCAGCTTGCACAACGTCTTCAGGCTGGGACTCAGGTGCAAGATCTGAAAGCAGAGTCGCGATCCAAACAGGACTACAAAATCTCCCATCATGCAGCAGTTCATTGCGTCCCCAAGATGCGGCCGTGCTTTCCCTTTGGCCTCAACCTTCCTCCAGGTGAAGGTGAAGGGACTGAATTTCCAGATGCCATTGAAGAACTGTTGGAGCTTACAGTTGGAGCCGCCGATCATATACAGTTCTTCTTTGTAGGTAAAGGCTGAAGGAAAATTGCGTTGTGCTGGAACAGGCGGTTCAGAAGAAGGCGGGCTCATCCAACAGTTGGTCTCTGTGTCAAACACCCTGACGTTGCTCTTCCCTCCACATACAAACATCTTCGTCCCAATGAAGGTGGCAACGTGCGCTGATGAGAGCGGCGGAGAGATTCCTCCGGCGTTAATCGAGGACCAGACCATTGTGGTGGTATCCAACTTGTGGAGATCATTTGTGCGTTGGTTCAGTTGGTTCCGTCCCCCATGGATAAACATGGCCTTCCCCAATGCACAGGCAGAGTGAATATATCTCGCCTCCGGGACGGTTCCAGATACATCGGGCTTGAACCATCTGTGGGTGTCAACATCGAATGCATAAAGAATGTCGTCAACGTCTCCCCTGATGGAGAACCATCTGTTGTCCTCAGTCGTTGCTTTCCAGTTCACCATCCCTGCCCAGACGTAGATGACGTCTTCTATCAGTACAGCCGTGTGTCCATAAAGCACGCGGGGAACCTCAAGGGAACATTTTCTTCCCCTTTTCCTCTTCCTCACCCGGGGCAACACCTTCCAGCACAAAGTCACCGTGTTGAGGACGTGAACATCGATCTGCTCTTCGATGCTGTAGCTTTTCCCGCCATGGAAGAACCCGCCAAAGGTATACACCTTCTCCCCCACCGGTCCAGCGGAACAACCGCAGAAGTGGGTCGCAGACTGTAGTTTTTTATGAGGCACCGACCAGCGCAGCATCTCCTAAACACTCTCTGTCACCCGCTCTGTCTCAAGCAAATCGATTTTCTCCCAATCCCTTCAGATAGTCTGCGGTATTCCTTCCCCTTCTCACTATATGTGATTATGTGAGCACCATCTGAGAGTCATCACTCACAACACAATAAGTCATGGTGCAACGACACTGATTTACACAGGTGTTTTTATCCTTAGATGTATTTTATAAAATGCATGTATGGGCCACACACTGTATACTGCACATATCTCCTATCTATGGCATTTAAAAGAACATGTTAACTCTCTCAGTGCCAGCCCTTTTCATATTTTTGGAGCTCGCCAGTGCCAGCGATTTTCATCTAAAAGTCATATTTCATATTTCGGTCCATGTTTCCCGACGGACAAGTTAGTGGACGGACACACACTTTTGGTTCCGGGTTAGGCCGTCCCTTGTTATGCTCTAGCAATGGTCGCCGCGGTCGCTGCTAGCTGCTGTTAGTATGGGGATCGTATTGAACCGGCGCCGGTAAGTTACGTCACGTACAGTAGCGTTAACGTCAGCGGCATCAGTTGTTACTGTAAATCATAATGATAACGGATGACGCAGATCTATTTCCATGGCATGAAAACTGTTAATTACGATATGTGTGTGATATAGAGTGATAGTGGAAAAATACCCTTCACCCACAATGGACTTTTTATTTTTTTTATTTTTCGTCTTCATTGGACCAATCTCACAGGTCTTCAGAATGTTTGGAACAAAGTGGAAGTTCCCAATTTAATTCCTCTTTATTTTAGGAATGTTTTAAGTTAATCTGCACGTTCTACGTTCTTCACCATTTTTTAAGGCTTCACCCTGGAAATGCATGCTACACCGCGGTGAAAAGCCCTTCACCCAAACAAAAACAAAGTGAAGGGATGTTCATGATAAAACCATATGATATTGGAAACAGCTTCAATGACTTCTTTAAAAACTAGATTAGCACTCGGTAGAGTGCAAACATGTGCGTTGCGCCCAAGTAGGCCATGGCCTACTTGTGCATGAGCAAAGCAGGCTAATACTAATGACATTAGCTATAAAGATCTTTTACCTACATCACATTACTTCATCACCTAAACCGCCCAATCGGAGTACACCGAGGGACCGACCACCAACACCGAGCTCCGAACACAAGTAAAAGTTGATAAATTAAGAGGTCAACATAGTAGTGATGGTTCACTATCACATACACAAAGAAAGAAATTATGAAAGATAAAAAGCTGTCTCTTTCACTTTAATCAGGTTGAAAGGGAAACAGTTTAATAATTATCTCTTAGGGAGACAACAGAGTCTTTAATGGCAACTATTCAAAATAGAACCCCATTAACTGCGAAGGAAGCTGCCTAGGGCCTTTGTTATACTCAATTTAAAAAAAAAATGATTTACCATTGAGTGTAAAAAAATGTTAATCCTATTATGTATGTATGATAACACAACATTAAACAATACGGGCAAATCTGAGCAAGCTGTAACAGACACCTTAAATCTGGCTTTGGCAGAAGTTTATACTGGTAAATGGATTGAGTGCAACAAGCTGGTGCTAAATATTTCTGAGTCAAAAAAACATTGTGCAACAACATAACTCCTGGAGCAGCCATGTTTACTTCCTGTTTCACTGTCAGTGGGAAAAACTGGATGTTTCTAAATGGGAGTCTATGATTGCGCTTATGGTCCTATGGAGCAACACAGACCCCTGCAGGTGCTGAAGGGTGCATACTACACCGTACCCAAGGTAGAAGTGCCCACTGTCTGGACAGACATGGCATTCCGTTCTGAAGCTCTTTACTTACTTACACGTCTTGTCGGTGTGGTCATGGCTGCCAGTTCCCACCTGATGTCTTGTGGCAGTCCAGACTGCTCCAGACCGCTCTGAATGACCGCCAGCTTGCACAACGTCTTCAGGCTGGGACTCAGGTGCAAGATCTGAAAGCAGAGTCGCGATCCAAACAGGACTACAAAATCTCCCATCATGCAGCAGTTCATTGCATCCCCAAGATGCGGCCGTGCTTTCCCTTTGGCCTCAACCTTCCTCCAGGTGAAGGTGAAGGGACTGAATTTCCAGATGTCACTGAGGAACTGTTGGCGCTCACAGTTGGAGCCGCCGACCATATACAGTTCTCCGTTGTAGGTAAAGGCTAAAGGGAAAATGCGTTGTGCTGGAACAGGCGGTTCAGAAGAAGGCGGGCTCATCCAACAGTTGGTCTCTGTGTCAAACACCCTGACGTTGCTCATCCCTCCACACACAAACATCTTCGTCCCGATGAAGGTGGCAACGTGAGCTGATGAGCATGGCGGAGCAGTTCCTCCGGCGTTAATCGAGGACCAGACCATTGTGGTGGTATCCAACTTGTGGAGATCATTTGTGCGTTGGGACAGTCGGCTCCATCCCCCATGGATGAACATGGCCTTCCTCAAGGCACAGGCAGAGTGAATATGTCTCGCCTCCGGGACGGTTCCAGATACATCGGGCTTGAACCATCTGTGGGTGTCAACGTTGAATGCGTAAAGAATGTCGTCGACGTCTCCCATGACGCATAACCATTGGACGTCGTCACGCGTTGCCTTACAGTTCACCATCCCTGCCCAGATGTAGATGACGTCTTCTATCAGTACAGCCGTGTGTCCATGAAGCATGGGGGGAACCTCAAGGGAACATTTTCCTCCTCTTTTCCTCTTCTTCGTCGCCCAGGGCAGCGTCACCCAGCACAAAGTCACCGTGTTGAGGACGTGAACGTCGATCTGATCCTTGATGCTGTAGCTCTTCCCATCATTGAAGAACCCGCCAAAGCAATATACCTTGCCCCCCACGGGTCCAGCGGAACAACCGCCGAAGAAACCGGTCGTCCGCGGTGCTCTTTTAAGAGGCATGGACCAGTGCAGCATCTCTTAAACTCTTTCGGTCACTGCCCTGTCTCAGACCAAATCGATTTTCCCTCGGTATTCCTTCCCCATCTCTCTAGATGTGATCAGTGTCATCACTCATAACACAATAAGACATGGTCCAACGACACTGATTTACGCAGGTGTTTCCTTAGATGCAGTTCTTAAAAAATGCATGGAAGGGCCACACTGTATACCTCCTATCTACGGTATGACATTTAAAAGAACATATTGGGCTTCATTTTCGTCACCGCTAAACCCCTTATCCCTTAACTTTTTAAACTATTAAAAAAGAACATTTTTCAATAGTTTAGGGGCCAGTCTTCAAGCTCAGTTTAGGCCAGTCTTTAAGCTCACAATGTGTCATTGGCATGTTGAGCTATTCCAAAAGGTTTTTCCAAATAGTAAAAAAAGGGGTTTAGGATAAGGGGTTTAGATGGTAATGAAATTAAGTAAAATACGTGTGTGATATCGTGTGATAGTGGAAAAATCCCATTCATCCACAATGGGCTTTTTATTATTTTAATTTTCTTCTTCACTGCACTAATCTCACAGATCTTAGGAAAGAAGTTCCCAACTTAATTCCTCTTTTTTTTTTTTTTTAGGAATGTTTTAAAAATAATCACGTTTTTGCACGTTTTTCACCATTTTTAAGGCTTCTCCCTGGGCTAGTTTTTTTTTCCTAGGATGGGTTTGGAAGAAGCCTTCTTGTAGCCCAAATCCTAAATTTGCCAGCTGCCTCGCTAGTCTATTGGATTGCAGCGCTGACTTGGAATCCATGTACCTTTGCATAGTGAGTTGAAAACCTGCTGCTGCTACTTTTTTCCAACAGGCATAGTTTTACTGAGGTTATGTTCAGGGTTAGGGTTAGGATTAGGCGCACAACTACTTGTGTGCGGTTCAGAACACAGTGCAGTGCTCCCTACTCCACTGACAACCAATCACAAGCTGTAAAAACCAAACCCATCCTAGGAACAAAAATCTAGCTCACCCTCGAAACGCATGAGCCTTAAAAAAGCTACACCGCAGTCAAAGAAACCCACCCAAACAAACCCACTTCACTCTGGAGCAGGGGCGGATGTAACATTTCCCATTTGGGGGGCAGGAGAAAATGGTATGGTGGTATGGTGTGGCGATGAAGCCGCACCCATACCATTTTCAACGCACCCATACCATTTTCGGTTCCAGGACATTTATTAGGCAAGTAAACATCAACATCAGTTATTGTTGAAGTTGCAACAGGCACACAGCATGCATCAAGCTAAAGGTCTGACTCAGAGAGTTTTCTGTTTTCAATGATGAAATGCCATTATGTTAGTTGGGGCAGACTGGGCATTTAGGGGGCATCCCCCCCCGGCACCCCCCCCCCCCATGCCTAGATCCGCCCCTGCTCTGGAGTATGTTTGAACCTCTAGAAATAAGAAAAGAACAGGAGGTTCTGGACCACTCACCGGCCCCCAGGACGAAGTGTACCAGTCCAGGCAGGGCTGCGGGTTACAGGACACGCGGGTTCGAGGCCGAGGGGAGATGGCCTGGCAGTGGAACGGCCGAAGAGGCCTCTGGTCGCGCAGATCAAAACAACTGACCTCGCGGAACGCCGCCCCGCCGCCTCCGCAGTTCTTGGAGCACTGCAGGGGAAAACACAAGCATGGATTCAATTTCTTAGCCGGTCACGGCTGATTTCGGCCATTTGGATTCTAACGTTAATGCATTATACCCCATTATTACTCCAATGTAGCAGAGGAATTATCTGTGCATAGTGCATAGTATGATCCTAATCGTATAGCTTATAGCTTTTCTAAGTACCTCTTGTTGCTTTTTACGCACATGTTCGTAGATAAACGTTTGTTATCAAAGCAGTGGGTGGTATATTTACCCTTGAACGTTGCTACTGTTGTTCATAAGCTCCTCGTTCCCTTGATAATGCAATTTGTAAATCTGATTCCATTCACTACCATTTAAAGCAGGGGTTTTCAACAGGTGGTCCGGAGTGGTCCCTGAGAGGATTCCAGGTGGTCCCCAGCTAAATGGTGTACAGTTTAATCTGAATTAATTGTGATTTTGACCAACATTTTTCCAGTTATCTCTCCTAGATTGTAGGAAAAAATGTGAATATTCTCGCTTTTGGTCCGAGAGATCAACATCAAAGGTGGTCCGTGGCTAAAATGCTGAATAAATAGTGTGCCTTGGTATGAAAATGAGCTTCTACTCCGACTCACCTTGGTCCACTCTCCTATGTTCCACCTCGAGCAGGGCTGCAGGTAGCAGCGCCGCGCTGGCGCAGGCCTCTTGGAGACGTCGCAGTCGCGGTCCGATCCAGTGCTGCAGGTCAGAACCCTCCAGGTGGCGCCCAGCCCACAGGTAGTGGAGCACTGGAGGACCAGAAGAAGAAAAATGACCTTTACGCTCATAGTGGCTACATCTGTCATTAATGTCGGTATAAAGCACGACCCTTGCCTGAAGCGTTTGTGTTCAATGGCCGAAACCAGAGGGCATGGGACTGTTAAGAATCTTAACTGAGCTGTCTTTGTTACTCCGCCAACCAACTAGGACAGAGGACAACCACTATAATGTGTGGAATGCGCGGGACAACCGCGAGAACTCACTGCGCTCCAGTTGCCGACGAGCCAGTGGGCGTCTGGGGCAAGCGGAGTAGAGGAGGTTGACGCCGTGGCTGTGGGTGATGTTGGAACCAGGGTGGTGGAGGCTTCTGGGCCTTGGGTAGCAGGCGGAGGTGTTGCTACTAGGCCGGCGGCAATGGGCCACGCAGTTGGGGATATGGGGGGAGGAGGAGCTTCTGTCGGAAGCTGGACGTTTTCTGTGACGGCTGCGCCGCGCCCTCCGGATGTCGCCATCGGAGGAACGATAATGGCGTTGTAGTCGACGTCCGGGAAGAAGGGGGTTTGGGAAGTCGGAACGGAGCGCGCCACTAGCTGCGGGCGCGTCGTGGAAAGGGGCTGGGATGTCGTTAGTCTGAAAAACGACGGCGAAGACCCTTCCACCGTGGGTGTGGGAGGTAATGCGCGCGTTCCGCTTACCGACGAGGTCTCTCGTTTCCCTGAGATTGTCTCTAAAGGCACGACGGGGGTTGTACCGGGTTCCTGACGGGAGGCATGATAGGACGTAGTGTGAAATACGGTTTCTAGAGAGGGGGGAGCTGCCTTTGTCGTTTCAGAGTATAAAGAGGTTTCTAAAGAAGGGGAAGCTGCTTCTGTTGTTTCAGATTGTACGCCGGTTTCCAAAGAGGGGAAAACGGCTTCTGTTGTTTCGGATTGTAAACCGGTTTCTAAAGAAGGAGAAGCCGTTTCTATTGTTTCAAATTGTAAATCGCTTTCTAGAAAGGGGGAAGCTGTTTCAGATTGTAAAATGGATTCTAGAGAGGGAGCTGCTTGCGTCGTTTTAGATTGCAAAGTGGTTCCCGTAGAGGGGAAAGCCGTTTCCGTCATACTCTCTGCCAGGCGATAAACGTCCTCCGTCACTTCAGCGCCGATCGACGGGATGTCTGTCTGAGCGGTCGGAATGGCCGTAGTGGTAGCGCGGTGTCCTACTTTGACGATAACGTCTTCGCCTTCAGAGTAATCCTCGCCGCCTCTCTGCCTTTCCCCTCTGGTGAGCGTGGTCGGCGGTTCATTTGTGCTCGACGGCAGGCTGGGCAGCGTGGCACGAGGACTCTCGGGACGCCCCTTTTTCCATATCTCTGCGTGTCGGTGACTCGGAGGCGGAGTGGTCGACACGGGCAAAAAATATTCCTCGGAAAGAAACACGTCAGCGTCTTCCGATTCCGACGGATCGTCGCTGTCGTCATCACCGACGGCATTGTCGGGTTCTGAAGTGTGTGTGTTTTCGGGAAGCGCGGACGCCGCGTCGACCGGCGAGGTAGTTGTCGCGGGAATTGTTTGCTTTTCCCCGCGACCGTTTGGGGCTTTGGGATCGCCATTGTTGTCATCGTCGCCGGAGTCAAAGTCGTAGGACAGCTCCTCGTGGTGGAACTTTATGAAATTATAGTCATAGTAGAAGTCGTCCACATGAACGTTCTTGTCGGCCGGGCCGTCCAGGCTCTGGTCGATGTGATTGTCCTGATCGAAACCCGACTCCGCGGCGATGTCGTTGTGGTCGACCGGACGACTTCTGGGGGGCTGCTGCGCTCTGGTCGTGCCGTGGTGTCTGGGCCACGGTTGTGGGCGTGGCGGCTCGGCCGCTTCCGGTATGGAATTGATTTCGTTGAGGGTGTCCGGCTCGGAGGACCAACCACCGCCACTTCCTCCTCCTCCCGAAGACTCGCTCTCGTTGTCTGTGACCCGCGGAGGAGGAGAAGAAGGAGGAGGAGGAGGAGAAGGACACTCCTGGAGGAGGCTGCACGGAGCCACGGAGACGGGCTTCTTTTTGGGGTCGCAGTCGGCCGCCGTGTTCCACGAGCACGACACGTTCCTCTCCTGCAGGCCTCGTCCGCACGTCAGCGAGCACTGAGGAGGAGACAGAGGAGATGACGGTTTGGTGGTGGCAACGTGAACTTGTGATTCCCAAACGTTTTAATAAGAAGAATAAGATTAAGCCATTTCGTTTATGCCTAATTCAAGGCACTCGAGGTCGCCATACAATAAGTTAATGTGAAACAAATGTTAAAAGCAAAAGCAGAATAATGTAA
>CM076966.1:10235643-10305643 GCA_039105355.1 Benthosema pterotum
AAAAACACACACAGCCAGGGGTGTAAAATATAATACATCTAAAAAATAGATGTATTATACCGTATGTTTTTGCCTTGTCATTTACTTTTATGGATACAATTAGGCAATGCAAACAGTCTTTCTCAATATGCTCTACTTGTTTCAATAGCGTGTCTGTGTGTTGTTCAGGTGCACGCAAATGCGCATGCAAATGGAAATGTGCATGCACATGTCTTAAAGGGGAATCCCGCTCATTTTCAATATTTTACTATGTCATTGATATAGATGTTGTGTGTACATAAATAAAAAGTTCCCCGATTCTGTGTTTCCTGGAAATGGAGGTCTTGAAAAAATCATTAGCATGGTGAAATACATCTTGATGACATAGATGTTTCACCATGTTAATGAGTTTCCTGGGTGGATTTCCCCTTTTCAGTTCTTCTTTTTTTTTTTTTTTTTATATATATATTTTTTTATCCCAAGATTTTGTAACCCATTTTTTCACCCAGTGCCAATTCCTAATGTGATCCTGGGCTCTACACATCCTCCGCCAACCTGGGGAGGCAGCGGACTGGCCTCATGCTTCCTTCAATGCATGAGGAGTCCAAGCTGCCTTCTTTTCACCCGACAGGGGGGAGTTTCCCTGGTTGGACGTAGCGCGTGGAAGGAACACGTTATTCCAACCAGTTCCAGTCCCCTCCATCAGGCGCCCCGGCTGGCCAGGGGGAGGCAGTTTAGAGCCCAGGATTACAGCATGTTTTTGTGAGGGTATCTACCCTCGGGGACACGGGGAGAACATGCAAACTCCACACAGAAAGGCCTTTTCAGTTCTAAAAGTCCCATTACAACACAGGCAACCATGTTGTCACAACCACCCCGCTGCAAGCCACATGGTAGAAAACACTGTACATGCATTATATAGTAAATTACTGGTGGTTCTTAATCCATTTACACTTATGAACGGGTTCTACAAATGCCTTCTAAATCCTGGTCCTTGATATTTCATGTCGAGGACCCCAAAAATCATCTGTATATGGTTGCTGACCTACATCTGAAAATATACAGTTCCAGGGACTGGAAGGACCACTGGTGGTC
This sequence comes from Benthosema pterotum, assembly GCA_039105355.1. Lineage (NCBI taxonomy): Eukaryota > Metazoa > Chordata > Actinopteri > Myctophiformes > Myctophidae > Benthosema > Benthosema pterotum. The sequence goes on from CM076966.1 coordinate 10,236,718, forward strand.
AGTCACTTACTATATCTAGTGAACTCACAAAAGGGCTCTCAGGCATTCTGGCAAAAATCAAAATAAATCCAGCTGAAGGTTAATAAATACTGGCAGGCACAGTAAATCCTAAATGAAAACTATTCGTGTAAGCAGCCAGCAGCCTCAGTGTGGCTGCTGGTTGTGAAACCATTGCACTGGACCGTTAATAAGACCCAAAAACAACATGTTGTGGCAGAGATAAGCTCAGGGATTTCGTGGCCATTGTTGTCGAGCATCATGCATTCAACTGGAGGGAATAATGGGCTCTATGCACACACTCCATACTTCCTTCACTCCTTCATTGATACTACTGAATAGGCATGTAATGATACATCGTATATGGCGATGTATTGGCACTAATTCTCAACGATATATTATATATATATATATATATATATATATATGTATATATATATATATATATATATATATATATATATATATATATATATATATATATATATATATCAATTTAATAAATACAGAAAATACATTTTCAATTTTTCAAGAAGGGCTGATGAAATCCATCCCATTCAAAAGTGCTTTTGGAGAGAATGAGCTCTTCTCTTCTCTCTGTTTGCTCACTGTCCAAAGGCAATGCAAATACTTTAGCAACTGTTGCTATCCAGGTCAAGCTTTCCTGGTCAAGCTTTCCTCTTCCAACGTGCCCATTGGACAAGGCCAGATTGGGGAGGGGCTTAGTGAAGAGCTAATTGAGACAGTCTTTCACTTTCGGTAGTAGAAACCTACAGTGCAGAGAAGAGCTGTGTGTGTCTCTGAGAGTGACCAGCTGATGCTCGTTGATTCTCCTTAAAGGTAGGGGAAGTGATTTGAAATTCATGGTGTAGTACCAGCCTGGTGCACTAGGGGCCCCCAACAGTAGCTACACTATGTGAACCTGCTGCTCGCTCCTGATTGGAGGAGAATTGGTGGCAACCTGGGGAACTTTTATTAGCTCCTCTGCTAACGTGGGGGAGGGGGAAACTCCATATGTGGTTTCCACACCTTATAATAGAGCATTTTAACAGAAAAAAAAAAAAAAAAATTGGGTGATATCTGACAAAAGTGAAATCACTTCCCCTACCTTTAATATATAAGGAAGGCCATTATGTTTCTTTAATGTCAAATAGGTATAAATCTATGCTAAGATGTCATCAACATGTTTTACATTCTTTCCGTCATTTGTTTAAAATACTGTATTGTGAAAATCGTATTGTGAACCTTATATCGTGATACGTATCATATTGTGACTTCAGTATTGTTTAATGCCTACTATTGAGGGCTCTGTCATCAAACAACAATACACAATAGGCAGGACAACCACAAGATTATAATGCAGAGCATAAACAGTGTCTATCTCTAGTACCTTCCAGATACAGTATAGACAGTAGGGCTTTAACCGTCGATACATCGATGCATCGATTTGCATAACACGTGTCGACTCCAAAAAGCACGAGTCGATAAGTTGTTTTTTTTCCCTTCCTCCGAGGGAAAGGAGTAAAGAGGAGGAATTAAACATTTACCTTTGTTTTCCCCTTTTTTCTTTCTCTATGTGTGCGACGCGTGTGTATATAATTCAACTGTAATATTGGTTACTGTCACTCACGGACAGAAGTCTCCTTTGAAGTTTCCTTTGCAACTCTATCGGAGTTCAGCCTTAAGGCTTACCAATCTTACGCAGCGCGATCTTGCGCTCTGGGCGCGTGGCGTTCCACTGATCATTGCGTACACACGGATAAGATCGAACAGCAAACAGTGTCAAAGGAATACAGGACTTCATCAACCACCACCCGTGCGTAGTACGCACGGGACGCATGCTTCTGTCCGCGTCATTCTCATTAATTTACTGAATAGAACAGAAAAGAAACGCGGCGCGATATGGTGGTGGAGGAGGAGGAGGCTTCATGTAAATGGATCGTATTCTGATGTGGCCGCTGTTAGAACGATCATGTCTTCTGTTGGGCGCGCGGCGTTCCACTGATCATTGCGTACACGGATCAGATCGAACAGCAAACAGTGTCAGAGGAATACAGGACTTCATCAACCACCACCTCCCCATGTTACAGTGCAGTGGCCGTCTTGTTCCTCGTTTCGCATGCGACGCACGGGACGCATGCTTCTGTCCGCGCCATTCTCATTAATTTACTGAATAGAACAGAAAAGAAACGCGGCGCGATATGGTGGTGGAGGAGGAGGAGGCTTCTTGTAAATGGATCGTATTCTGATGTGGCTGCTGTTAGAACGATCATGTCTTCTGTTGCGTTCTAATGTGTGGGCTGCTGTGTATTGATAATGTTAGCCTATGTGTTTTTATGGTTGGCCTGGGAGTGGACGCTGCGCTGTGGGCCAATATTGTCTTCATATTAAGCTTGCCACATGCGCCATGCGTAGCCTCGCGATGTAGCACTGCGCCGGCATATAGCGGCACCATTTCATCCCCCCCCCCCCGCGCCACAAAACGATAAATCGATACAACTTCGACTTGACTGTCTGACAAGTCGACTTGAAAAAAATTCAAGTCGTTAATGCCCTATACAGTATAGACAGTACTAGTAGCTTACAGATATCTATCAGACAGTACTAGTACCTTACAGATGCCATCGATGCAGATCTCTCGAACAGAGCTGCCCTCGTGGCATCGCGTTCCGTCCGAGACCGCGTCCAGCATCTTCTCTGAGAAGTTCTCGTTCAGCGGACGACAGTGGAGTTCACAGGAGTTCACTGAGAGACAGAGAGAGAGACTATTTTAACCTGGCATCAATCTCGCTAACTGTTCATATTCCTCCATATTACAGCAACCATATGGAAGAGGTCGGTTTAAATGAAGCAGAATACCGTCTACCGCCTGTTGTTGACCTCTCACCCCCGTCGTTGACCTCTCACCCTCGTCGTTGACCTCTCACCCCCGTCATTGACCTCTCACCCCCATCGTTGACCTCTCACCCTCGTCATTGACCTCTCACCCCCGTCATTTACCTCTCACCCCCGTCGTTGACCTCTCACCCCCGTCGTTGACCTCTCACCCCCGTCGTTGACCTCTCACCCTCATCATTGACCTCTCACCCCCGTCGTTGACCTCTCACCCCCGTCGTTGACCTCACCCATAGATATACATATATGAAAGCTAGATGGCTTGAGGCGGAGCCTCTGACGTCGTACACGGCGGCCATCTTGTGAGAGGACTCAATAAACTATGCTCTATGGCAGCAACTCGCCCAAAACTTGTCGGATTTACAATCGAATTGCATTATCAACGTTATCGATGTGGCTATGATTTTTGCTAAATTGTTTTTTTTTCTAATGGCTCATATTATGTGGTAAACGTCTCTGACCACATAAACAACATAAACGTTTGTTGTAAATGGCTATGACGTTTACAACAAACCAATCCGTTTGAAAATCGGTTGAAAAATAGGCGAGTTACCGTCATTTAAAAAGTATATGCTCATAGACACAATGTTATGCTCTCCTTTCACAAGATGGCCGCCATGTAACAGCGTCACTCCCCATTGGCCAGCAGCGCGGGCCAGCCATCTAGCTTTCTTATATATACATCTATGATCTCACCCCTATCGTTGACCTCTCACCTCTGTTGTTGACCTCTCACCTCTGTTGTTGACCGCCACCCAGTTGTAGAGCCTGCCCTTGTAAGGCATGGAGTTGAACTGAGCACACTGCAGGTCTCTGAAGCTGGGCCGCTCCTGGACGCACGGCGCCACGTTACACACCTTGAACCTCCGCCGCTCTCCTAGACAGTACCTGCCCCCGTGTGCAGGACTGTAGGAAACATTATTATTATCATTAATCTCTCCTAGGCAGTGTTTAGGACTGTAGAAACAAATAAAATCAATAAAGAACTACTGTATATACTGTATAGTCACTGTGTCCGTAACTCAACCAAGTGGACGCTAACGGATCTGTTACTAAAGACTGTACAATAAATTAGGCCTATAGAATACAAACCACCGAATTTGCAAGCGAGTATGTGAGTTGTGTCAATATCCCTGGCATATCTCATATTAATTGGGGGTCCTTTAGTGTTAATTTGGGGGTCCCTGTCTTTGCATTTTGTGAACCACGGTTCTCCTGGTACTTACGCCGGGTCCACACAGTCCCGCTGGGCGTTCTGGACTCCGGTTCCACAGCTTCTGGAGCACGCTGCCCATTGGCTCCACGCCGCCCAGCCTCCGTGCACGCTCTGAGGGCGCCTGCCCACCGGCACGCACGCACCGCCATAACACCACTGGTGAAAAAACAAAAACAAAACAACAGCATAGAATTCACAATGATGCCTACACTGCCGTAGCACCACTGGCGCACAGTGTGTAACTTACTATATCCTCCCCACAGCGGGTGTCAGTGTTACTTACAATATCCTCCCCACAGTGTGTTACTTACTATGTCTTCCCCACAGTGGGTCAGTATGTTACTTTATCTTCCCCCCACAGTGTTACTTACTATATCCTCCCCACAGCGGGTCAGTGTGTTACTTACATTATCCTCCCCACGGTGTGTTACTTACTTTGTCCTCCCCACAGTGGGTTCCGTCCACGGCCCCGTCCAGTTTGGAATGGCAAGTCTTCCCCACCGTGCACCACAATGTGCTGCAGATGTCCTACAAAGGACAATTACGTACCGGTACATGATTAACATAACCATAGAGTCCTCTACATGTCCCGTGAGGACAATTATATTTGCGAACACAGTGAGCGAGATCAGTCCCCCTATCCACAAGAAGGTGGCTGCACCAAAGCATTAACAGTACATTTTAATGGCAGGCGACGGCGGTTGATGGACAAGCAACGTCGGCCGACATCCATTATTTGGCTATGGGAGCCGCCGATTCGGGCGACAGCAGCAGAACTGGCGACACCGGGCGACGTCGACTGGAAAGATGAAAAATGCTGAGCTTTTTGGCCAAATCGGCCGACGTTGCTTGTGTATCGCCCGCCGTTAAAACGTACTGTAAGGGAGCTGTAGTCCAGGAAGTAGTGTTGATGGACATCAGAGACATCAGGGCTCACTGCTTAAATCTAAAATATCTAAAACCACATTTCAGACTCTCCACCAGGGTCAGTGGCTACAGATCATCGTTGTGGCCCCTCCCCATTTCAATAATTATTCCTTATATGACTGGATACAGGATTACAACCGTGTGAGTCTGGTGACTGCACTACTACTCCTTAACAGCAGAGCGTGGTACAATGCAGAGGAGACAGACAGGAGAGAACACGTCTTGTGTGCATCCTGTGGTTTGGTGTCAGCGCCGGTGGGCTCTGCTCGTAAAAAACACCCAACACATGGCAACAGCAGCAGGGGAGCATGAACGTCTGTGTGTGTGTGTGTGTGTGTGTGTGTGTGTGTGTGTGTGTGTGTGTAAGCAACACATTGCAGCAGCAGCCAGTGGAATTTATAGACAATCACAGAAGAAACTGTGTTTACTATAGACCACGCTACATGTGTGGTCTCTCCCTCTCTCTCTCTCTTTTCCCGCTCTCTCTCTCTCTCTCTCTCTCTCTCTCTCTCTCTCTCTCTCGGTCATCACATTGTGTTTGCTCGCTTCGTTCGGGCGTCATTGCAACCCATTTACGCTGTTTGTGTTTGCGAACGCAGTGAAGCCCTAACGATGGACAACAAGGGGCAGAACATGCCTGTCTGTCTGTCTGTCACGCTGCGCTGACACCACCCACCACCAGAGAGCGCAGTTACACCAAAGGAAAAAATACAGAGAGCCCTGCATAGATTAACCATATACTGTATACACTCTAACAATCATGTTACAGCTACAATTTATCATAGATGATTACAGCTGTATTCGCCCCCCCCCCCCCCCAAGTCATATTCCTATTCCAAGGCGTGCAAAAGCTTTTCTTGACAAAATATAAATAAATGAAGGGACTTCTCAACCAGCGGGAGAGACAATATGATATTAAGTATTAAAAAAACAATTTAGGGATGTATGTTATTCACTTTAAATGTATTTATGTATTTCAATTACCCATAATACCTCAGCTCAGCATATGGAGCGTTTCACATCAACTGAGACACTGTTCAGAGGTTTATTTTCTAATGTTCCGACATCCACATCTGTTTCATGAAAATAATTTATGTTCAAATGTTCTGATGGAACCTTCTTCATCAACATATCCAGGCCATATCCTCTTTTCAAGTGTTTAACCCTTTGTGTCCTGAACGCGTTTTGGTGTTTTAGCTGTTGAAAAATAGCAGATCAACAAGCTCATGTCGCGCCACCGAGTGGCGCGACATGAGCTTGTTGTTCTGCTATTTTTGAAAAATTGTGAAAAATGATGCGCAAATCTAAGAATATATTCTATTTGACACCTGATTGTACTTTCTGACAGTAAATTCTAGTTTGTGACTAGTTTCTAGTTTCTGATGCTAGATTCTGGCAGATTCTAGTTTCTCTGAAAAATCTATGTTCCTGTGTCAGTGATGCTTAACATGTTTCATGCCAAGGACCCCCAGAATTGTCCATATTTGGCTGCAGACCGCCCACCTGAAAACATGTTGTTCTAGGAATCCCCCAGAAGCAAAACTGGCGTTAAAAATGTTTGCTTCCAAAATAATGTATTCAGAGATTTGCAGCACATTTTCACAATTTTTCAAAAATAGCAGAACAACAAGCTCATGTCGCGCCACTCGGTGGCGCGACATGAGCTTGTTGATCTGCTATTTTTCAACAGATAAAACACCAAAACGCGTTCAGGACACTAAGGGTTAAGACTGCACTGTCCTCCCATCTGGAGACCTCCTGCTCCATTGCTTTCACTAATTCATTCAATACAATTCTATTAATTATATTGTGCAGTAACAGATCTATAACACAATGATTTATGCATGTGCTTTGTCTATTGTTTTCTGTAGTGTACGTTTTGTTCTCTCCTCTGTCAACCACCTCTGTCTTGTTTATGTTTACCGTTTTTCTGTGTGTTGTTTTGGTTTTTTGACTGTTTCTGTTAGGTGTCTCCGTACCCCCTCCAAAATGAGATGGTTCATCTCAAGGGATTATTGCTAATAGAGAAAACAGTGAGAGTGCATGAAATTAAGCCAAATGTGCCCTTACGCATGTGAAATTATTGTTCACAAGCCCATTTGTTTTCATTTTACATCCTCGAGAGATAACTTCACAGTTTTTTGCTAAATAAACACATATAATGACGCCGATATATTAGTCGATTTTGATCATAAATTGACCGATAACAGCAGTATAGGCAAATAGAACTAGAAAACTAGTTACAAAGGTTGTCTCACGGCTCAGATGACTGAAGTAGTAATAAACCTTGGTGTGGAAAGAGTTGTCATAGCAGAAGTGAGAGGATTATCTTACGTCGACGTCGTCGCACTGCACCGATCCAGATCCGTACTGCAGGCGACACTGGTGAGCAGCGCTGTAGAGCACCCCGGGAGGCAGGGAACGGTACTGCAGGGAGAGGTGGTCCTTCACCGGAGCGTCGTCCAGACACCAGCCCCAACCGCGACTACACGCAGGCGCGCAGGCGCAGGCGCAGGCGCGCAGGCGCGCGCGCACACACACACACACACACACACACACACACACACACACACACACACACACACACTTTACAATTCACAATTTAGGCATATAGCAGACCCTCTTAATCGGGAGCTATTTACATTAAAGGGGAACTCCACCCATTTTCAACATTCTAATATGTCATTAGTATACCCTAGAGGTGCTGGGTGGACATGATAAAAAAGTTGCCCCATTCTGTGTTCCCAAGAAATGGAGGTCTGAAGAAAACCACTAACATGGTGAAACATCTTGATGACATCATCAAGATGTATTTTTACCCTCTTAGAAAAAAATGTTGAAAATGGGTGGAATTTCCCTTCAAGTAAAAACATTACAATACATCATAAACATACGTCATGTACAGACTAGTTTAATTTAAAAATTATAATTTGCAATTCATGTAGAATCAACAATTTTCTTTACACTTTAAATTTAAACACTAAAACATGTTCATACTGTACTTCTAAGTCACCTTAATGTGCTCTCATATGTGTTTTATACTGCGGCGGAAGATAGGGAGTTAGGGATAGGGAGATAGGGAGTCTGCGGTTCTTCCATAGTTTTGGGGATAGGAGGGAGAAGAGTTTGGGGTGTGTGGAGCGTTGGAGAGGCGTTTTTTTTAGCGGGGATAATACCAGCTGCACAGGAGGGCTAGGAGGGTGCCATGAGGCTAGCAAGTTATGGTGGTGACATTCCCTTCCTGGTTGCTTTGAATGCACAGAGTTCTGAACGTTGTGGGTGAAGCTGCCGGGAGCCAGTAGACGGAGTGGAGAAGGGGAGTGACCTGTGAGAATTTTGGCTGATTAGAGATCAAGCGGGCTGCGGCGTTTTGGATCAATTGGAGGGGCTTAAGTGTGTGCATGCCAGTAGACCGGTATGGAGGGAGTTAGAGTAGTCCAGTTTTGATATGACTGTTGTCACACACGCGCGCGCACACACACGAACACACGAGCGCACGCGCACACGCACACGCACACACACACACACACACACACCCACACCCACACCCTTTTGGATATGTCTGCAAGCAGTGTTGTAGTGGTACTTTTAGAAGTGGGGGGACGCCTCTGAAAGGGGAATTCCCCCCATTTGATTTTTTTTTCTGGGAGTGTACAAATGTGAACCAAATGGACCCTAGCGTGTCCATTTGGTTCCATTTGTACACTCTCAGAAAAAAGGAAACTCATTAACATGGTGAAACACATCTTGATGATATCATCAAGATGTATTTCACCATGCTAATTTTTTCAGACCCAAAAATATTTTAGATGTGAGAAGTGGGGGGGACGCCGTCCACTCCACTGCACCCCTGTCTGCAAGGTGGTAAACTCTAAAATAACTTCTCTCTCCACATTTGTTTCTTTCTTGATAAGCATCTCTCTACTTTTCAGTCTGTCCTTCTAACCCAGTGGTATTAGTGGCCTTTGCAAGAATTAAAAAACAAACAACAGTGTGTGCTGCGTGCGCGCGCGCATGTGTGCATGCGTGCGTGTGTTTGGGTGTGTGTGTGTCCAGCAGGTGGAGTCGTTGATGGTCGTTAATGTCGAGGCAATTATGTTTATGCATAATTGATGGGCAGATTATTTCAACGAATAATCGATTCATCAGATCACTTTAAAGGTATAGTTTAGGTTATTTGAGACAGCATTAATCGATGACTAAATTAGTTGATCACTAATAGAATTATCATTTTGTCTCTCAAGTCTCCCAGGGGCCCCCCTAAAGAGAAGATGTGTGTGTGTTAAACACACACGTTTCAGTTGTTTCTTTCAACAGCAGTTTTACATTTCCTCAGACAAATATAAACACGCACGCACGTGCAACACAGCACACACACGTTAATAAGCGACGAGAGGCACATGAGAGGTACTCAGCCTGTGTCAGGCCATTAAACAGTATACAAAATGTCTCAGCCCGTGTGTGGCTGTTTGTGTGCGTGCACATGCAACTGCATAGGCGTGTGTGTGTGTGTGTGTGTGTGTGTGTGTGTGTGTGTGTGTGTGTGTGTGTCATGGTTAAGCGCTCCCCCAGGACAGTGTAAGTGTTTCACTCTGAGGTCACTCTGCTACAGGGCAGTCGTAAAGTGGTCCTCCTAATTAAACCCATTCCAGGTGTGGAGGTCAAAGGTCAGACCATTTTGCGGGGCCGCGTGATGTTGGTGACAGGAAATAATAGTAAACTAATGCATGCATATCCTACTAAACTACTGACTTACTAAACTCTAAACTGTTTTTAGATCATAAAAAGATTTGAATAGGTATCGTAGCCATTAGCTCCAACGTTACTGCTCCACAATGCCCTACATGAATTGCACCACAGTATAACAGATATTTATAGTAATATGTATACTTTATGAGATTTAAACTATGTATATCTGGGCTTGACACTAACACTTGCCCGCTTGCCCGGGGCAAGTAAAAAAAAAAAAACGGTGGGGCAAGTGAAGACTGCTACCTGGTTGCCCGATCGGGCAAGTGTGCAACTTAGTGCACTATAACACAACACAAGATAAATTTGTCTTGAAGACAGTCATTGCACTCTGCCTCTGTGTCTTTCCACTGCTTTCTAGCTGTCCACAATTCCAGGCTGGATTTGGGAAACAAAACAGGCAAATTAACATAAACATCAAAATGACCTAATCTTCTACATTCTCTAGTTGTGTAGACCTGGGCTAATTAAGATGATGAATTTTAACTCTTGAGAGTGTAAAAATGAAACCAAATGGACCCGCAAGGGTCCATTTGGTTTCATTTTTACGTTCTCAAGAGGTACATCTGCAAAATTTACAATATATTTTTGGGGGGCAAGTGACCATGACCTGAGGGCAAGTAGAACCTGACTTGCACTTGCCCGATGGGCAAGTGCCTCGGAGACCTTAGTGTCAACCCCTGTCCAAGAGGCCTCTGCTATTTTCATAGATCATCTGACTGGTTCAGACATCCAAGAACCTCTGTGAGCTGTCATTCATTCATTCATTGAAAACCTAGGTGTTGTCCTGGACAGTCAGCTCTCACTCAAAAGCAAACATTGCAACGGCCACTCGCTCCTGTAGGTTTACTGTACATAACAATGGAACATAACAATTACTGTCTATAACAATGGAAAGATTAGACCAGTGGTGCCCACACTTTTTTTTTGACTTGAGAGCTACTTTCAAAATGACCGGCTCAACAAGATCTACACATCAAAAGTGGTGATGGTGTTACTTACTGTTATAGTGTTTAAGAATAATGCACTCATAATGAAAAATGGAGGCAGAGAATTGGAAGATTTTATTATATATGCTACCATTAACGTTTGAAAACAGTATTTGGAGTTTGAGTTGATAGTTCTGTGATGTTGAATGTAGTCTCTTTGACCCAAAGCTGATAACTTTCATGTCTTTGTCCACAATTGGGAACGAGAACTGGCGAAACGTTGGCCAAAATAACAATTATTCTCCATTTTCTAATTGTGTGGACTCTTGAAATTACATAATTCAGATGTTTAAATATAATTTAACTCTTGAGAGCGGTAAAATGAAACCAAATGGACCCGTAAGGGTCCATTTGGTTTCATTTTAACGCTCTCAAGAGTTTGGGTACCCCTGGATTAGACCCTCCCCACCCAGGAGACAGCCCAGCTAGTAACTTATCTAGATATTGGCCATACCAGAACTTGCACTGCTGCTACTCGCTCCTTACTGGTACATGTACTTTAGCCCCTCCAACTGATCATTTTTTCTGCAGCACGCATGGGGCTCCATTTTCGTTACCATCTAAACCCCCTATCCTAATTTTTCTTACCATTTTGAAAAACTTTTTAGTTCAACGTGCCAATCTATCTATGACACATTGTGAGCTTGTAGACTGGCCAGTTAAACTATTAAAAAATGTTCTTTTGTGATAGTTTAAAAAGGCAAAGAAGTTAAGGGATAAGGGGTTTAGCGGTGACGAAAATGGAGCCCATGGTTTTTTAACCAGCCAAAATCCTCAAATTCTCCCCCTTTTCTCCGCTGCCTCCTTCGGCTCAAGTTGGTACTGCCTGCACAGTACACCACTACAATACAAAACACGGGTCAACAAAGCAACCAAAGGTTCAAAGCCTGATCCAAGATCCCACCCTACAAGCCTCCTTGTAGGATGACTATAGAGTGGGTACATTATAGTTGGTCAGAGTTTTTTATGACCAGCAGGTACCCTACGTATTCATACTGCCCTACAGCCCGCCGACATTAAAAAAAGATTGTATTCCTTGTGCACAGCCTTAATAAGCCTATGGCGCCACAGACAAGCACACATGGTCCAGGATATTACATGAGAACCTGTGATTTATCACTAATGCCTTGCAGTGTAGTCTGGTAGTTGCGTAATAATTGTGCCGTGTTCAACCGGCTGACACTTGTGGTACAACACGTGGATGATGGACTGATGGGCGGTATAAACCGTCCATCAGTGATGTCCTGATGTTGTTGTGGTCAGGGGCGGATCTAGGCATGGGCATGGGGGGGCAATGCCCTCCTAAAGGCCCAGACTGCCCCACTAAACATGATGGCATGCAAAACAACCCAAGATATTTCAGTGCTTATATTTAAAATATTTAAAACACTACTACTGCTACTAACCAACTACAATCGTCTCACCACTAAACAAACAGCATTTCATCATTGAATGTCCTGTTGAAATGTCCTGTAACCAAAAAATGATATGGGTGCGACTTCATCGATGAAGCCGCCCCCATACCATTTTCTCACCCCCCCCATTGGCAAATGTTATATCCGGCCCTGGTTGTGTGGTACTGATGTACTGCGGTACTCACTCCAGGAACCTGGTGATGTACTGGCGGCTGCAGCGGGACCATCTGGGCATGGCGTATCCGTACAGCAGCTGTGGAGACATGACGAACGGCCGCTTCCCCACCGGCTCGCAGTCGTTACCGATGCCGTCGTGTTGGATCCCAAAGCTGTGACACAGTGGTACAAGTGCATTACTGATACGGTCCTGATCCTAAAGCTGTGACACACAGGTAGAAGTACAACACCGTTGTTACTGATGCACCGAGTGCGTTGGTTAGATGCCAATGCTGTGACACAGAGAGGTAAAACGACATCAACAACACACATTTTGCACATACACATTACACCATTCCAACTGTAAATGGAAACAAGACATTTTTGTGTTGCATCAGGCCATTTATTGGCCTGACAAGGCTGACATTTCTCCCTTACCGTTAGTGTTTGTACTACCGGTAATCTTAAACTCCCTTCTTGAAACGTCATGGTAGATCAACAAGGCTTATTTAAGTGATCAGGAGTGGAGTGCACGACAACAAAACAACACCTCGCCCTGTGACTTACACCAGTGGTTTTCATCCAGTGGTCCGGGGACCACCAGGGGTCCTTGAGAGAGTTCCAGGTGGTCCCCAGGCTAATGGAAAGTTGGTTTACCAGGTGTAACTCTTTGAGAGTGTAAAAATGAAACCAAATGGACCCTTGCAGGATCACTTAGTTTCATGTTTACACTCAAAAAGACACGGTGGTGTTGGTGCTCGCTCCCAACACAGCCTTCCGGTTGTCGTGGGAACAGTGGAAGGAGTACAAACCATGTGCTATGGATAAACCGCAAAAACGCTGGCCACAACACCTCCAGGGATTGCAGCGCGCTGGATCGTCACAAGGTACGTGAATAACACAACAGCGGTTACACCGATGGCCACACCGTTCTCTATACCGCCTGTGGAGCAATACAAGCGCCACATGAAGTTCAGCCAATCCCTGAAAGCCGGTATAAAGCGACACGGCGCAGGCCCACCACACTCAGTTGCCACACAATCCAAAATAGTCAGAATTAACAAAGACAGGAACCCATCTGGAGCAGTAGAGGGGGTTTATCCTGCATCGTATGGCCGCCAAAGGAGTCACGATTAAGCCAAAGAACAAGCCCAGGACACGTTCCTCTTCCAAGTCACCAACATGTTCGCCTCCAGCCGCCACCGACGTCTCTGCCTTTGGGAATACCAGCACCTCCACCACCGCCGCCGCCGAATACTTCAGTTCCTCCTTGCAGGCACGTCCGACGCCCAACAACGATAATGTCGATGAAGAAGAATTCGCTGTGGTTTCCACCAACGAGGAAGACAAGAGTGAGGAGGAGGAGGAGGATGCTTGGGAGGAGGTGGAGGATCTGCCCGGAGGAGGAGGACTAGGAGCCCCGGCGGTTCCGGCAGAGCCGAAGCCGGAACCCGTGGAGGTCGAGCTCGAGACGCCGGACGCCGCCCGCCGGAGACGCTGGCTGGAGAAGAGGAAGGCAGAGTGGGAGGCGTACCTGAGGCGGGAGGCCAACCGCTACAGCAAGGAGCTGCAGGTGGACACGCACAAGGCACACCTGGTGTGCCTGCTGGCCGCCGGCGTCTTCCGCAACCGCCTCTGCGGCGAGCCGACGCTGCTGGCCATGGCGCTGTCCCTGCTGCCGGCCCACTTCCGCAAACACGTGGAAGAAGAAGGAGGCGCAGTGGACGAGGGCTTCGTCGCCGGGCTGCTCCGGTGGTTCCGTGCCACGTTCACCCTCCGGGAGGATCGCCCGGAGGAGGGAGAGAAGGAGGGCAACCGCAGGGCCGTGCTGGAGAGGCGGCTGGCTGGCCTGTCTGCCAGGGACCACCAGGAAATGACGCACCTGTTCCTGTTGTTCCTGAGGTCTCTGCGGCTCTCCTGCCGGCTGGTCCTTTGCCTGCGGCCCGTTCCGCTCAAAGCACCGAAAGAGGGCCAAGAAGAATCCTCTAGCGCCGGCCCCTCGGGACAGAGACGCCCTCTTCCTGGGCAGAAGAATGCCTCCAAAGACCGCCAGCCGTCCATGTCGTCTGGACCGACGGTCTCCCCCGGCAACAAAAGACGCTGCGGGAACCTTGAAGAAGGAGGGAGGCGGGGGAAGAAAGCCAAGAGGGAGTCTGAACCGCTACCCTCCTCGGTCGGGGAAAAGACCAAAACAGGGAAAAGCGACACGAGCAATTACGGGGGAGGTAGGAGACGGGAGAGCGGAGAGGGTAAGAGACGAGAGGCGAAGAAGAACGACGAAGAGCGCGACAGCAACCGCGAAGAGGAAGTCGAGGAAGTGGAGGAGGGGAGCAGCAAAGGAGCGTGGGTGACGAACGCCCGGGCGGTGGACGAGTGGCTGGAGGTCCACGTGTCGTCGTCCTCCACCTGGGTATGCGTGGACGTGCTTCACGGGGTGGGCCGGCCGGCGCAGGACGTCTGCTCCCGGAGCGTGACGGGCGGAGCCCCGCCGGCCTACGTGGTGTCCTTCGACGGCGCCGGCCGTCTGAAGGACCTGGGCGCCAAGTACGACCCCGCCTGGATGACGGCCACGTCCCGGAGGGGGCGCCTTGTCGTCGGTGACGACGGCGACGGCTGGTGGGAGGCGACGCTGGCGCCGTTCCTCGGCGACCGTTCCGACGAGGCGGACCGACGCGAGGACGCCGAGCTCAGCGCTGCGCTGCTGGACCGGCCGCTCCCGACGTCCGTCGCCGACTACAAGCGCCACCCGCTGTACGTCCTCGAGAGGCACCTGCTCAAGTACGAGGCGCTGTACCCGCCGGCGCCCGCCGTGCTCGGGCGCTGCCGCGGCGAGCCCGTGTACTCGCGGGACTGCGTGCGCGCCCTGCACTCGCGCGACGCCTGGATGAAGGAGGCGCGTGCCGTCCGGCCGGGAGAGGAGCCGTACAAGATGGTCAAAGGGTTCTCCAACCGCTCCCGTAAGGCCAGGACGGTGTTGGGGGACCACCAGCGGGAGGAGAAGGACCTGGCGCTCTATGGCGAGTGGCAGACGGAGGAGTACCAGCCCGAGGCGGCGGTCGACGGCAAGGTGCCCCGCAACGAATACGGCAACGTCTACCTGTTCAAGCCGTGCATGCTGCCGCTGGGCTGCGTCCACCTGCGGCTGCCCGGCCTGCACCGCGTGGCCCGCCGGCTGGAGCTGGACGCGGCGCCGGCCGTCACGGGCTTCGACTTCCACGGCGGCTTCTCGCACGCCGTGACCGACGGCCACGTGGTCTGCGAGGAGCACGCCGAGCTGCTCCGCGCCGCCTGGCTGGAGGAGTGCGAGGCGCGGCGGCGGCAGGAGAGGGAGAAGCGGAGGAAGAGGGCGCTCTGCAACTGGAGGCTGCTGGTCAGGGGCCTCGTGGTCAGGGAGAGGGTCCAGCGGAGGTATGGCGACTTGAAAGATGGGCGGCCACGTGCCGCCCGAGCAGCAGTGGCCTCGGGTCAGGGTGGTGGCGGAGCAGAAGAGGGGGCAGACGGGCTGTTGTTGGACGACAGCGACGGTGACGAGGGTCAGAGCGGAACAAAGACGGCGGCAGAGGCTCTGGCCACGTCCTGGCCTCAGAACAGGCAGGACCAACGGGACGGGAACGTGGACGCACCGACGAAGAAACTGAGCAGACGAGAGGAGATGGGGCAACGGAAACACCTCTGCCCCTTTGAGAGAAGAGAGAAAACTGCAGAATCGCCTCTGCCCCTTTGAGATAGGAAAGGGCCGCAGAAATAAATCACTCCTGGCCCTTTGAGAAAGTGTGATGTTGTGAGAAGTTAGAATAGATAAAGGGTTGCGTTCAGATGCTCACCATTAGCCCATTGTGTCCTGATCAGATTCTAGTTTCTGATGCTTTTCACAATTTTTTCAAAAATAGCAGAACTACAAGCTCATATCGCGCCACTCGGTGGCGCGATATGAGCTTGTAGATCTGCTATTTTTCAACAGCTTAAAAACACCAAAACGCGTTCAGTACACGAAGGGACATTTCACCATTTTTGAAAAAATATATACAGTATGTTAGAAGATTTAGAACCCTTCCTGGACTACAATTCCCATAATTCTTTGGCTCCCTGCACCTCCTTGTGGATCAGGGGAGCGGCTGTCTTACTCAGACATGTCTGTTGCCCAGGATGTATATCTAAAACCACACATTACACATAGAGCAACAGGAAAGCATTATAAAGCGATTTTTCGGTGTATCATAAACTTTTTTTAACCACATTTGGATAGCTCTCTGGTTGCAAGGCGATCCCTAAACGGGTGTTCACTTCAATAATAGCCAAATTTCTAAAACTCTTCATGCAATTCTGTTCCCAGAATCGCGTGTTTGATCAAAACAAGCTTTGTTAATGGCCTGTATGTAACAACTTGCTGGTTGTGGTTACAAAATAAACATTTTGAGCAAATTATTTAAAACTAGATCTGCGCTTGGAAGTGTCAACTTGCACATTGCGCACAAGCAGGCCATGGCCTAGAGTGAGTAGATCTATTAAAGGGATACACATAGAGATCTCTTAAAGATTTATTCATAGAGATCTCCTAAAGAGATAATCATAGAGATTTCTTAAGTATGTCGCCATTATGCTATCACCTAACTGGCCAATCCGTGCACTTCGAGGAACGATGGACAGTCGGCGACCGCAAACCAATCGCTTTACTAAAAAAAAATGTGGCTAACAGAGCCTAGCCATGTTTTATTTCCGGTTCTAGTTCCATGAGTTGTTGGTGTTTAACAATCACAACCCTGATTCATCTTACGGGATCATTCAAATGTAACGTTTAAGTGACAGGTGCTAATATTTGTTTTAGCCAAAACACACATTCATTTCTATTCGTTGTCGTGCATGCTGCCGCTGGGCTGCGTCCACCTGCGGCTGCCCGGCCTGCACCGCGTGGCCCGCCGGCTGGAGCTGGACGCGGCGCCGGCCGTCACGGGCTTCGACTTCCACGGCGGCTTCTCGCACGCCGTGACCGACGGCCACGTGGTCTGCGAGGAGCACGCCGAGCTGCTCCGCGCCGCCTGGCTGGAGGAGTGCGAGGCGCGGCGGCGGCAGGAGAGGGAGAAGCGGAGGAAGAGGGCGCTCTGCAACTGGAGGCTGCTGGTCAGGGGACTTGTGGTCAGGGAGAGGGTCCAGCGGAGGTATGGCGACTTGAAAGACGGGCGGCCGCGCGCCGCCCGAGCAGCGGTGGCAGCAGGGGCCTCGGGTCAGGGTCGTGGCGGAGCGGAGGAGGGGGCAGACGGGCTGTTGTTGGACGACAGCGACGGTGACGAGGGTCAGAGCGGAACAAAGACGGCGGCAGAGGCTCTGGCCACGTCCTGGCCTCAGAACAGGCAGGACCAACGGGACGGGAACGTACCGACGAAGAAACTGAGCAGACGAGAGGAGATGGGGCAACGGAAACACCTCTGCCCCTTTGAGAGAAGAGAGAAAACTGCAGAATCGCCTCTGCCCCTTTGAGATAGGAAAGGGCCGCAGAAATAAATCACTCCTGGCCCTTTGAGAAAGTGTGATGTTGTGAAGTCAGAATAGATAAAGGGTTGCGTTCAGATGCTCACCATTAACCCATTGTGTCCTGATCAGATTCTAGTTTCTGATGCTTTTCACAATTTTTTCAAAAATAGCAGAACTACAAGCTCATATCGCGCCACTCGGTGGCGCGATATGAGCTTGTAGATCTGCTATTTTTCAACAGCTTAAAAACACCAAAACGCGTTCAGTACACGAAGGGACATTTCACCATTTTTGAAAAAATATATATGTTAGAAGATTTAGAACCCTTCCTGGACTACAATTCCCATAATTCTTTGGCTCCCTGCACCGCGGCTGTCTTACTCAGACATGTCTGTCGCCCAGGATGTATATCTAAAACCACACATTACACATAGAGCAACAGGAAAGCATTATAAAGCGATTTTTCGGTGTATCATAAACTTTTTTTAACCACATTTGGATAGCTCTCTGGTTGCAAGGCGATCCCTAAACGGGTGTTCACTTCAATAATAGCCAAATTTCTAAAACTCTTCATGCAATTCTGTTTCCAGAATCGCGTGTTTGATCAAAACAAGCTTTGTTAATGGACTGTATGTAACAACTTGCTGGTTGTGGTTACAAAATAAACATTTTGAGCAAATTATTTGAAACTAGATCTGCACTTGGAAGTGTCAACGTGCACATTGCGCACAAGCAGGCCATGGCCTAGAGTGAGTAGATCTATTAAAGGGATACACATAGAGATCTCTTAAAGATTTATTCATAGAGATCTCCTAAAGAGATAATCATAGAGATTTCTTAAGTATGTCGCCATTATGCTATCACCTAACTGGCCAATCCGTGCACTTCGAGGAACGATGGACAGTCGGCTACCGCAAACCAATTGCTTTACTAATTATAAAAAATGTGGCTAACAGAGCCTAGCCATGTTTTATTTCCGGTTCTAGTTCCATGAGTTGTTGGTGTTTAACAATCACACCCCTGATTGGGCGCCCTTACCATCTCACGGGATCATTAAAATGTAACGTTTAAGTGACAGGTGCTAATATTTGTTTTAGTCAAAACACACACATTCATCTCTTCGTTTGTCATTGGTGTGTTAAAACAAAATGAAAAACAAAAACATTAAAACAGGCCAATATCAGTGTAGCTATTAGCCTGGAATTGTGGGCTCCGATTGGTCCCTCACAATTTTTGACTGTGGGGAAATAATTCAAACTTTTCCAGGCTAAAATATACAATACTGTATGTGTCAGTATTGTGTTGATCATGTTCTTATAAAACTATTGTAGTTCTTTATAATGTACACAAATAATGCTTTCAGAGTTGTAAGGCAATAAGGACGATTACATTACATTTCGAGACTTCATACTTTCTGAAATTAATTCTCAGATGAATGTGGAGCAGCTCTTACTTGTGTCCCAGTTCGTGTGCGACGGTGAAGGCCAGTGGCAGCCCTGTGTCCTCACTGATGCTACAGCTCCGATGGGGCTGACACATCCCTGCTACGTGGGACAGCCCCAGCGTCTCGCATGGTGTGTTGATGGACGCGCAGATGTCCTTTCTGTCAATGGAGAGTGAGCAGGTTGTTTAAAACGCTAGCTAAGGGTCAATGCTTCCAAAATGACTAACCCCATCTCTCTAAACCCTAATCTAAGCATAACGCATGTTCGCTAAGGGGATCCCTGGCTAATAAGTTCATAAATAGCGAATCTTCTGCGCAATACGGATTGCTCCTGTCGCAAGTTGATGATGTCATGTGTCCATGTGTGGTCTAGCCCTATTAAATTATGTAATGCATGTTTTAATAATGTTGTCATTTAGCTGGTAAAGCTAATGGCTGGTTAGCATGTTGTTGTCAGTGTTGCCAACTGCCAAAATCCAAAATGCATTAGAGGCACTTCCAAAATGCACTATATTGCGCCAGAGCAGTGGTTTTCCATTTCCCACCATTTTCATACCATTTATGCTGCATTTTAGCCACGGAGGTCCCCATTTGAAGTCTAATTTAGGAGAAATAACTGGCAAAATGTTGGTCAAAATAGCAATTATTCTACATTTTCTAAATGTGTAGATTCTTGGAAATTAGGTAATTCAGAATTAATTAAATATAATTTAACTCTTGAGAGCGTAAAATGAAACAAATGGACGCGTAAGTCCATTTGGTTTCATTTTACGCTTCTTGAGTTAAATCTCAAGAGTTACAGATTTTTTTTTAGGGTCCATTTGGTTACCGACAGTCCTTTCTAGGAAGGAAGGACGACTTTAAAAATGGTGAAATATAAGGGGTCAACCAATTTCAGCCCAACTCACCAGCCAAAAAGCACTGTATTTTCCGCCAGAAGCTTTTCTCTAATTTTGACGCTAGGGGGGTCTGGAATAAGCTAAATATAGCGACCAATGCGCCAACCTACAGGGGTGGCTGTGGCTCAGGAGGTAAAGCAGGTCGTCCAATGACCCGTGGGTCGGCGGTTCGAATCCAGGCTCCTTGGGCAAGACACTGAACCCCAAATTGCCTCCAATGAGTTGATCAGTGTGAGCTGGCCACCATTGGTGTGTGAATGTGGGAAGTGGGGACGCTGGCGTCGACTGTTCGCCGCTCTACTTCCCAATGTATGAATGAATGGACCATTGTAAAGCGCTTTGAGCACGCTATAAAAATGCAATCCTTTACAAAGAGCTAATGGCTATCATGTTGTCATTCACCTGGTGAGCAGAACAGCCACATCATGGTGGGTGGGGTGTTCATCTCCCTTCGTGTTGAGACGTTTCTGCCACTTACAGAAACTGTTCAAGCTGTTGTCAGCGTGGTGAGTGATCTTTAGGTCCTCCTGATGTCACACACACAGACACACACACACACGCACACGCACACACACACACACATTAGATAATTCACTATAGGATGCTTACTGTTGTGATCTTAATCTTTTACATCAGGGGTTTTCAACCTTTTTGATCCCAGGGCCCACCATTTATTCAGCATTTGAGCCACGGACCACCATTTGAGGACATTTTAGCCCCACAGACCCCCAAAACTAAAGATTTATTTTGCTTCTGTCCGTGACCATTAATCTTCTAGTTGTGTAGACTTGGAGTAATTCACATGACAGATATTCTAACCCTAACAAATGGACCCTTGCGGGTCCATTACACTCTCAAGAGTTACATCTGGTTAAACAACTTAGCTGGGGACCACCTGGAACCCTCTCAAGGACCACTGGTGGTCCCCAGAGCACCGGTTGAAAACCCCCGTTTTACATCATAGAACTCGATATCATAGGAGCCATTTCAAAGGTCTTCTCTGAGCCATGCACACCAACAACAGATAATTCCATTAAATTGATTCACCTCGTCTTTCTCCAGTATGATAAGACGGACCACTGCAATGTTGATCGCATTTCCAATGGTGGCATCCCGGAATATTCCTGACACCTGTAACATGCATGACACAATAACACTGACAACTTAACATGCATGACATACATACTGACACCTGTAACATGTATGGCATAAATGACACATGTAATATGTATGACATAATAATAATGACACCTGTAACATGTAAGGCATAATACTACTGACAGTGACACCATGCATGTAACATACATGATATAATACTATAGTGTACTGTAGTCCTGACTATAGTCTCACTACTATAGTAGTCCTGACTACTATAGTCCATAGCATACATGACATGATGACACTTATATAATCTCTAGTCCTGATGCATGTAACATATATGACATAGCACTGATATACTGCATAGTCTATGCATGTAACATACAAAACATAACAATGGTATACTGTATAGTCCTGATGCATGTAACATACATGACATAACACTGATATACTGTATAGTCTATGCATGTAACATACATGACATACCACTGATATACTGTATAGTCCTGATGCATGTAACATACATGACATACCACTGAAACTGTATGGAGGGGTGGGGAGGGGGTCATTGTTAACCCCATGGGAGTCACTGTGTTTTGGGAATGTGACAAAGACAAACATCCATGAATTGAAGTCTCCATGGGGAATGATATAGTGAGGGAGGGAGGGAGGTGGGGGAGTCATTTTGGGGGTTTGAACTTTCCCTTAATGTCTGAAGGAGTTAACGTGGCAGAACTGGGTAAACAAATGAATCTATTGTTATGTCACACGTACTGTGCTCCAGCATATGGATGCCCAAAGTCAGCCTCTGATTGGGCAATGTGGCAGTGTGGGCGGGACAACCACACTATACAGGAAGTAAATAGAAGACAGTGTGTGTGTGTGTGTGTGTGTGTGTGTGTGTGTGTGTGTGTGTGTGTGTGTGTGTGTGTGTGTGTGTGTGTGTGTGCGTGTGCGTGTGTGTGTGTGTTTGCGCCGTGAGGGCGTGCGTGTGCTGCTCCCTCTGTTAGCGACAGATTTATAGCTTTCCAGAAGTGGAAGGGTGGGAAGTCCCCGCTCCTCTGACATTTTTTTTTTATAAACCCACTCCCCACTTTCTAAACTCTCTAAAAGTATTTATGGTCCGCCAGGACATCCTGGCAGGCATACCAGGACCACCAGACATCCCAATGGGCCCTAATAAATGTACAGAGAACCAATGTTTCAGAGATATTACAAAACGCCCCTCTCCTTGACTGCAATGCGTTACATAGACCTGACTGACATGACAAACAAAATAATTACAATCCGTTATAATGAATGTAATTCTAACATCTAACATTCATGGCAGCCTGTTGCAGCTTGTTTACACCCAGGGGCGGATCTAGGCATAGGTATGGGGGGGGCAATGCTCCCCTAAATGCCCAGTCTGCCCCACCAAACATGACGGCATGCAAAACAACCCAAGATATTTCAGTGTTTATATTTAAAAGTATTTGAAACACTACTGAAAATGGTATGGGGGCAGCTTCTTCTGCCCCCCTCAATTGGGAAATGTTACATCCACCCCTGTTTTCACCTCATTGAATCTGTGTGTTGTGCTGCGCTGTAATCTGACCCTGGGTCAGCCTAGCGTATGATGCAGGAGTCCTACAGAAGAACTTGCATGCATTTTCCCCTCCGAGAGAGGAATGCTTGGGGGTCAAAGATCGAAGACCTACCGCCTACGTGCTGATCTGGGGGTCGCGCCGCCTCGCATCATAATGAGTCGCGGCCTCGGCAGAGAGAGCGCAAACACGCAATCGCCTCAAGCCCCCAAGCAGACACAACAGCCAAACGTTATTATTTACCCCCCTGACTAGTATAGACACGTTTCAGACTGATTCAGAACCTGTATGCACGCAGCAGGTCATTAGATGCAATGCAAAAAGTTGACCGCAGGCAGCACATGCACACCGTAAAAACCTTAAAGGTAGGGGAAGTGATTTCACTTTTGTCAGATATCACCCAAAAAATATTTTTTTCTGTTAAAATGCTCTATTATAAGGTGTGGAAACCATATACCCTGTATGGAGTTTCCCCCTCCCCCACATTAGCAGATGAGCTAATAAAAGTTCCCCAGGTGGTAGCGAATTCTCCTCCAATCAGGATCGAGCAGCAGGCTCACATAGTGTAGCTACTGTTTGGCGCCCCTAGTGCACCAGGCTGGAACTACAGGATGAATTTCAAATCACTTACCCTACCTTTAAGATCATCTGAAGGTTTTACATTTGCATTGTGCTACCTGCGGATCTAGTCATGGGCATGGGGGGGGGCAATGTCCCCCTAAATGCCCTGACTGCCCCACCAAGCATGATGCCATGCAAACAACCCAAGATATTTTAGTGCTTATATTTAAAAGTACAGTATTTGAAACACTACTACTGCTACTAACAAACTACAATCGTCTCACCGCTAATCCAACACCATTCCATCATTGAAGTCTGACCTTTAGCTTTATGCATGCTGCGTGTCTGTTGGAACAACAGACACGTTATTTAGACAGCCCCCATACCATTTTCTCTTGCCCCCCCAATTGGGAAATGTTACATCCGCCCCTGTTCAGATGCCATTTAGGGAAGTTTAGGGTGGATGTTTATACTGTGATCTCTCTCTCTACATATAGCGAGGCGACTCGTGTGTAAACAAAAAAACAGCGACTCTCAAAGCATTTCTCCCACAAAGTCCACCTCCGGTCGCAGAGGGAGAGCGATCGCTTGATGATCGTACAGCTGTAGCCCCTCAAAGCCTCATCTACGGCTGAAGATGAATGGTGTAAGGAGGAGGTGCTCATCTATCTTCTGATACAGTGGAAAAGACAGACGCACTTCTGAAAGGACGCCTTAAAGGACCGCTTCATCACTTTTCAATGTGCCTTCATGTACCTGCTCTTCACTAATGTTCAAGGCCCAGTGAATTGAAAAATATGTTCTTCTACACGTTTAGGCCACATCATGGTCATTATACCACCCATTATACTACCCAAAAATGCAGGGCAAAAGGGAATTTTTAAATTGCTTCCTGGAAAAAAATAAATCTTGCGTGATAACGTGTCGAGGTCCACATCAATAAAAGCCAATAGAAATTAAGCTGTTTTTATCATACTCCTGAAGGGTCCTCCACATTCACAGGTGGTTTTGATTACAGAAATTTTAGAAACACAGAAATAATCCCATTCTGGCACCTAGACATTGTATTACTCGGTTTAAACTTGATCATCTTGCTGGAATAGTTGTATATCTGAATCATTATATGGTAGAAATCAGCGACATAGCATTAAAGTGGCAGAGCTGAGCAACTATTGTAAGCAAACAGTCCATGCAGCACAAGTAGTATAGCTCAGCATACAGCCGTCCCTCTAGTTTTGCCTGAAGGGATGTAAGCTATGATTGGTTCAGAAACCTAAGATCAGCGTTTCAGGATGAAACTTCAAAGTAAAATGCCCTCCATTCCGGTTTCAGAGCACCCTTCATGAGAAAATGCAGTTGTTTTGGTCTGTGTCTCATAGAAGGTCAGTGAGCAGCCTAGACATCCATCCACCATGAAAGCTAATAGAAACTACAGGCTTTCTATTTCTGAAAAGTTGCAATTAAACGATGGAAGCCATTGTTCTCATAATAATAAAATGCTGCTTTTTTGCTATCTTTTTATGTTTTATGTAATGAAATCTGCCTAACGATGGTGTGCGGGTGTCTGAACTTCTTATAGCCCTCCATTCTATGAAAATAAGTTGAAAAGTGGTGAAGTGGCTCTTTAAAAGGATAAAATATGTTGATGGCATTGTGTTCATTTAAAATATTGCTTTGCATACCGTCCTCAAAGTCATGCAAATGCCCAATTAACTCTTACAATGTGTCAATTCAATTTCAAAACTACTTTGAAGGTTTATCAAGAGTAACAATCGCAGCCTCTATTCATTCCCTTTTTTACGAGTCCTTTCAATGCAATAAAGTTCACGAAAGGCAATGAATTAACAGCCTTTTCTTTTCCAAAGTTCAGCTAATGACAGCAACATTTCATATTGGCAACAATTCGTCCAATCTTCTCAAACCCACAGACAGTTGAGCATAATGCGCTCCATAAAAAAAAAAACAATACAGTACAGTGAGTTAGAGAGATGAAAGGAGGCTTCATTCAACAATACATTTCTTTTCACCACTACAACGTCTTCGCGGTCAAACGCCATTCATTTTTCTCTTCCACGCGACGTGCTCCTCTGCAGTGTTGCCAACTTGGCACTTTTGTCGCTATATTTAGCTTTTTTTCAGACCCCGCTAGCACCAAAATTAGTGGAAAACTTCTGGTAGAAAATCTTAAAGCTTTTTTTGTTGTGGCGAAATTGGTTGACAGGCACCAGTGATAAAACCCTCGTTTTTCATCATTTCTCCTCCTATGATAGAGTTCTCCTTCCTTACTAGAAATGACCGTTGGTAAATAACCAAATGGCAACTCTCGAGAGTTAAATTATATTTAAATATCTGAATTACAGTACCTAATTTTCAATAATCTACACATTTAGAAAATGTAGAAGAATTGCTATTTTGACTAACGTTTTGCCAGTTATAACCAGTTAAATTAGTCCGAAGACTAACCTCAACATCAAATGGTCGTCCATGGCTAACACGCAGAATAAATAGTGGGCCCTGGTATGAAAATGGTTGAAAACCCACTGCTCTAGCGCATTCTGGAGCATTTTGGCAGTGCCAATAATGCATTTCGGATTTTGACAGTTGGCAACACTGGTCCTCTGCAGTCCTCTGCAGGCCACAGAGCATCTCTGGCACCGGCTGCATGAAGGAGCTCATTCATCCATCAATGCCCCGTGGGCCATTGACCTTATGCAGACCGTGGTCATCTTTCCATTAAGTTAATGGCAGGGTGGCGAGTGGCGACTCGCCGCAATTTGCCATCGACAGCCCATGCGTCCAGACAGAGAATTCCTATCTGATTGTATCCAACGACAGCTGCACGAGAAGCTTGAATTATCCTTCTTTTATCTTTTATCTGCAAAGCGTTTGCCTCATAAAAATCCACCGTAGGTACAAGTATGTTATGAGCTACTTTATGTCAATGAATTCCTAGCAGTGGATTTTATTTATTTATTTTTTTCATGTTTGCATTGCACCGTGTGCAAATTAAATACAGGTAGGTGATATTGAATGAGCACTCCCAAACTCCAATTAGATTAATTAACCTAACTGGTTCACTTTAACCAATTATACTCTGATTAGCCACGACCAATTACTCTCAAACTCCAATTACATGACCGTATTTTCCGGACTATGAGGCACACTTAAGTACAGAAAATACAGTATAGCTCCCAAGCTGCAGTTATGCTTTCCCGCTAGGTCTAGAAGGTTGCGCATTGAAAATAGCAGTTCTCCATGATACATGATTGCAACAGTTGTGCCCATGACATGGCATGTTGTAAGCTTGCCGTTTTCAGCTAATGGATGGTGTATAATTCGTCTCTGTATTCATTCCAGCGTTGGGTTGACTGTGTGACTGTCATATAAATCATTGGTTTTCAACACTTTGTGTTAAGGCCAATTATTTATGTGGCATTTGGACCCACTGGAGATGTGACAACGTGTTGCAGCACACACACATTTCAAAATCGCATCGAGTTTTAATGTGCAGACCTGACAAGTTGACAACGATCATTTAAGATAGAGTTAAGTGCGAGGACCTTTGTATTAATGTAGCCTATTCCCCAGTCAATAAGTAGATCCAAACTTGTTCAAAGTATTGGTGGTGCTATACCAGCTCATTTACACATAACTCTTGAACTGTTTGTTAAACAAGAAGAAGGACAAGAAGCTCAGAGAACTGATGAACTAAACTTGTCGTCTGGGACGATGGCACCGTCCATCATTGTCAACACGTCGTGCATGATAAAGAAATGCTTTTCCCCTGTGGGGAGCCGTAGTTTCCCTTCCAATTGTTCTAAACCCGAAGACGTTGCCAAAACAGAAACGGCCAAAGGATACGGAATAGAATGGCCGCTTCCTCCATTATTATTGTCTGTCGAGTGAGTCCATCTATAACCTTCATTGATGATGACTGAATTCCGACCCGAATTTCCCTTCCTTAAACCCATGTCCTTGAGCCATATGTCAGCAGCTGTACATGGGCCACCGGCCAGACACGCTCTGTGTAGTGTTTTCACTCACTATTAAGTGCTAGCAGACCCGGCGCGGCTTTCCCCCCGGAGAGGAGTTGTTGTCTTTTGGAACAAGAATCAAGAGAGAGAAGCAAAAAAAGCGACGGGCTTCGGTCCAGGAAATGGAACGCGATGATGTCACTGCGCTACCGTACCAAGCATGACCTCATGTGGCCTGGTATTGTATGAAACATGACCTCATGTAGCTTAGCGTTGTGCAAAACATGTCCTCGTTACAGCGTCCAGCACCTCATTTAGCCTCTCTGACCACAAGACCACCAGCTTGTGGCTAGAGCGTTCTCCCTTGTGACTATGATGGCCAGCCAGGGACTGCAAGACCGTAGAAAGGTCCTCCCTGCTTGGCACTAAGCATCAAGGGTTGGTTTGCAGGGGTTAGATCAACTACAAAATTGAGTGTGGCGCGCTTGTTGCACGCATGCACGCTGCATATAAACAGAACATGAATTCAACCTCATGCTAATCTACGGCCTTGTTGGGCCTCCGCAGAGCTGTATAATAATAGTTTTTTTGGCAGCTGCAGGCTGCCTAATAAACAGTCATAGGGAGATTGGAGATATGGAAGGGTTGCTGAGAGACCAGATAGCCACTCAGATAGCCAGTACAAAAACATCCCAAGGCTCAGAAGTCCACAGAAATAATACAGCAGCTGCCAATTAATTGACAATGCGTCAATTACTGTTGTGCATGCCAGAGATGATGTATTCATCATCATTTTGCAAGGGATAGAATGGGTGCGGGTGCAATTTTGTTTTCAAAACTGGAAAACAAAATTGCACCCGCACCCATTCTATCCCTTGCATTCGAAAGGCATTATCTCAGATTCTACCCCTCAATGGCAAACCAGTCATTTCCAGTAAAATACAGCAGTACTCAAGAGGCCAATGGCAAGAGGGGCAAACTTGCTTTGCTTCCTGACTCTAGATGAAGGGGGCGGGTACAATATTAGGAGACCTGGAAGAATGTTGGAGTCTATTCATTTCCAATGGTAGAATGAACGTGAACACAACTTATGATCCATTCCTTAACTCCATAGCCACTAAATACTGGACCCGATCACCACAAGGCATATGATATTTACAACATATTCATATTAAATGGGTCGTTTTAGCTAAACAAATCAGGAGAAATTTCACTTTGTTATCAATTATTCTTTATCTGTTTGTTAGGAGTCAGGAAGAGTCTCTTTGTAATCTGCAATTTGACATACGACAGATAGCGGGCTCTGAGAGGAGAAAATCATGACTACTTAGGAGACCATTTGTAGGCTTTGTAGTCCATTTCGCCTTTAGTGGCACCAATACAAAGTTGTGCATCTTCGTAAATAGAGTATCATCTGGGACTTGTGACAAAGATATTTTTGCAGGGTTAGAGGGCCAGAATGGTGAAGACAATAGGAAACACTACCAAGTCATCATATATCCAATTTCGGAGATCTGGCGCTTCAAAATAATGTGAAAGTTGAGGCATAGACACATTACTGTATACTTAATGGATGGATGGATGTGTGTGTGTGTGTGTGTGTGTGTCTGTGTGTGTGTGTCTGTGTGTGTGTGTATGTGTGTTGGGTGCTGCACTTACAATGTTCATGACAGCCAGTGCGTAGCTCTCCACCGCCTCGCCGCCCCCGTGGTACTCCACCATCTTGGGGTCCACCACCACCAGAGTCTCCACCCACTTCTCCTTGCTGACGGAGCGCTGGCGGATCCTCCTCCTCCGGCCACGCCCCCTCCGCCGCTCCCAGCCCTCCGGTTGGCTGCCAGGGTCCTCGTCCCGCCCCCTCCGCCGCTCCCAGCCCTCCGGTTGGCTGCCAGGGTCCTCGTCCCGCCCCCTCCGCCGCTCCCAGCCCTCCGGTTGGCTGCCAGGGTCCTCGTCCCGCCCCCTCCTCCTCCTCCCCCGTTCCCAGCCCTCCCGTTGGCTGTCGGGGTCCTCGGACGGTCCGCGTGAATCTGCGGGACGGGGCGACAAGACACTCAATGTGGTGGAGGTTCTTTCACACTACAATGAATCCAGCTGTACCCGCCCCACGTTTATTCGCGTACCTGCAACCACTGCCCTCCACTAAGTCCCTCCCTATTCTGGCTTGTCCAATAGGCATGTTAGCAGGAGGTATAGCTTGACCAGGAAAGTTTGACCTGCATAGCAACAGTTGCTAAACTATTTGGATTGGCATTGGACAGTGACTAAACTTTAGAGAAGGGTGTGCGACGAACTGATTCGAAAGGCAACCTCATGCCTAATAATACTCTTGTCAAAACATTTACTGTTTTTATACAGAAATAAAATATCACTAAGAATATACAGTAGCTCAGCCTTTTGGGCCTGGTATTTTCTGTTTCTCATTTGGCCCTTAATCAATAACCAATAGCAACACAAGGTAATACATTGAATACATACAACTAGTCTTCAAGAATAATAAGCAAGCTAAAAACCTATATGTTTAGCATTAGAATATGTACAGTAAAGTATACACAATAATGCTATGTCTAACTAATATGCTCTCTAAATTACATATTTTAGCCTTTGCATATGCCTGTATGGAGCATACTGTAACTAAGTGCTATGGCAAGTGAGTCAGAAGACGGGGAGTGAGTCTGTAGTTCTGATTCCAAATGGGAAGTGCATTCCATAGTTTTGGAGCCAGAAGGGAGAAGAGTCTGGGACGTGTGCGTGGAGTGCTGTCCCGGCTGTTTTAGTGAACTTTCTGCCTGTGTTGTTGGCTGACCGGAGCGAGCGGGGTGGTGTGGGGGAGTGACCGGTCCGGGAGCCATTGGAGGGAGCGGAGAACAGAGGGGGAGAGAGGCGGTGACATGTGAGAATTTCTCCACCACCTACACATGGCTTTGTATCCCGGACTCCTAAAACAAAGACTTCACTGCAAAGTTCTGCTCACCACCCACAAAGCACTCTTTGTGGCACGATGTTGGTGGGCCTCGGTGGCGTTGAAATGCCCAATTTATACTCAAGCCGGGTGCCAAAACAGAAGCACTAAGAAGCTTGTAGATCTGGTGATTTTCACAAAGTGACACCTTCCTTCGCACAAGCCAACAAAACAATGACCTGTCATTTTAGTTCTACTGGATCTAATCTCCACTAGCGATTTACTATTGTTTATATTGGCTGACAAAATTGTTACTACATTGCATTTAGTCATAGCTTAAGTCATCATACATTGTGTTTTACTAGATTTTTTTCATCAGTCTGAACACGGATGCCTAGTTCCATTGAAAAACACAGCTGGTAAAGAAAAGAACACACTTCTGTAGATGGCATTAACCAATCCTTGAATAGTGCATTATTCTCTTTATGATGTGACATGGAGTGAGTTAAACTAGCCGACGGTTTCCCCGTCGTAACCCTTGTTTTGAGGCGTCGGATCTCCGGAAAAAAACGGATGTTATGACAATGACGTAATGGTGTGTGTGGTGTCATGATCGGTTGTCACTATAGCCCTCTGAACAGAAACATCCGGGTCGTGAGTCTCACAGGGCCTCTCTCGGCCAGTGTAAAACGCCCACACTGCTGGAAAAGCGTACACTGAGGGGTAAACAAAATGGACAAGCAAAAAAAATGGTGGGGCAAGTGAAGACTGCTACCTGGTTGCCCGATCGGGCAAGTGTGCGACTTAGTCCACTATAACACAACACAAGATAAATTTGTCTTGAAGGCAGTCATTGCACTCTGCCTCTGTGTCTTTCCCTGCTTTCTAGCTATCTCTACCTATCTCTCTCCCAGGTTCATTTGGTTCATTTTGCTGGGGTCAGGGACCACTGGGTCTGTGACCACTATGGGCTAATTAAGACGATGAATTTTAACTCTTGAGAGTGTAAAAATGAAACCAAATGGACCCGCAAGGGTCCATTTGGTTTCATTTTTACGTTCTCAAGAGTTACATCTGGTTAACCAACTTAGCTGGGGACCACCTGGAACCCTCTCAGGGACCACCTGCTGAAAACCCCTGGTTTAAAGCACCCAAGTAGGAAGTAAACTTAAATGCAAATTTACAATATATTTTTGGGGGGCAAGTGACCATGACCAGAGGGCAAGTAGAACCTGACTTGAACTTGCCCGATGGGCATGTGCCTCGGAGACTTTAGTGTCAACCCCTGGACAAATCATTGAGGGGTAAACAAAATGGACAAATCGGCTTCCAATACAATCACATCAAAACATGGATTAAAAAATGCAATTGTTTAGCACCCGTAGCTCTGTGCTGGGCACGGGAGAGCAGTTAAAATCCTGATCGTGTGCCTCAAGTTCGGAGCAGTGCATTTAATGTACCTGGTAGATTGTAAGGTCCCAGGCTTACCTTTAACTCCACATGTGCCATTGACAGCTACGTTTTCCGCTGTGGGCCCTGAGGTCTGTGCAGTGGTCTGTGTCCCTGAGGTGGTTTCTGAGGTGGTCTGTGCGGTGGATTGTCCCTGCGAGGGGGAAGAAGCATGGGGCTGCGAGGTGGTCCGTCCGTCTGACGGCTGTGCATGGCGCCTGTAGATGACGTGGGCCTGAGGTTAGGGGTGGAGGAAGACATGGAAAAAAGCAGAATGTCAACGGTCTTTTTCAAGTTCCTCAAAGGGACCTTTTTTTTGCGAATAAGCTTTCGAACACTTTCCTGGGGGTCTTTGTGTGTGTGATAGGCCTATGTGGTTTTAGATAGGTCAGATTTTAGCAGTGAGTCCATTGACTCTGATGTGAGCCCATGCAGTGCCATTGACACCCAGCCCTTCCCCTATTCACAAGGAGCACCAAAGCACCATGGGGATTGTAGTCCAGGAGGGTGTTCTAAATCTTCTAAATGTCATTAACATATAGTGTTAACATGGTGTAGTCATTATAATGCATGTCGTATAAATTGATATATAGTCATAACTCATAACTGCAAATCAAAGCATGCACATTCACTGTATCACAAATATACATGCATTCTGTGTAAAGGCATATCATGGAGAGACTAGGCGGGCATGATACTGATATTACCCATAAATAAAACAAATGATTTATTTGGCAGAACTGCAGATATATGAAAAAATAAATAAAAGAAAGACTATACACAGTATTACAATATACTATCAGAGCAATATAATATCAGACCGAAAAATTGTGTAAATGATGCGCAAATCTTTGAATATATTATTTTGTAGCATTTTTAGCACAAATGTTTGCTAAATGCTTCTGGGCGATCGCCAGAACAATATGTTTTCAGACGGGCGTCCACAGCAGGGTCCTTGAGCATCAGTGACACAAAAAAAATGGAATCTAGTGACAGAAACTAGAATCTAATGTCAGGATGAGTTTCTGAATAACATAATATTCAAAGATTTGCACCACGTTTTCACGATTTTTCAAAAATAGCAGAGATACAAGCTCATAGCGCGCCACTCGGTGGCGCGCTATGAGCTTGTAGATCTGCTATTTTTCAATAGTTAAAACATAATGCTTAGAACACCAAAACGCGTTCAGTACACTAAGGGTTAATAATGTTATTGGATTGATCAGGGTGATTCCCGCTACCAGGAGGATAAGTACCATGCATAGTGGAGACGATGTCGATTCTCACCGTACCTGAGGTGACTGGTCACTGGACGACTCCAACGGACGGATGAAGAACTCTTCAGCAGCCACTCTGAACAGTCCTGTCTGCAGAGGACGGAATCACATTACTGCCAGTATAGTAATAGTAACTTCTAACTTAAAAGCAATGTACAGTACACTACTACGCAGAAATCCTGCCTACATAGTGGAGGTTAAGAAATGATGGCCTAAATCTTGCACTTTTTTGAAGTATTTTCAAAGTGGATCAATAGGACAAATACGTTTACACAGGGGTTTTCAACAGGTGGTCTGGGGACCACCAGTGGTCCTTGAGAGGGTCCCAGGTGGTCCCCAGCTAAGTTGGTTAACCAGATGTAACTCTTGAGAACGTAAAAATGAAACCAAGTGGACCCTGGCGCGTCCATTTGGTTTCATTTTTACACAACTAGAAGATTAATGGCCATGGTCAGAAGCAAAAGCAATCTTTAGTTTTGGGGTCTGTGGGGCTAAAATATCCTCAGATGGTGGTCCGTGGCTCAAATCCTGAATAAATGGTGGTCCCTGAGATGAAAAGGGGTGAAAACCCCTGCGTTTATGGATAAGGGGTAAAGGGGTGGCAGAGGATAGGCCCGTATGAACAGTCCTGTATACAGTACAGTGGAGGTATTACAGACTGATACAACGCTATAAACTAGGCCTGCTTTTGAGTTTAGTTGTATTTTGGTGAGTTTGTTCCACAGCGGAGAATCATTCCAAATGGAATGATTCTCTATTGCATAACATGTTTATTTTCTTTTTAGTTGTGGAATCAGACTGTAGACAGCATCTGGCCAACCACAGTCGACTATACAAATCCTTCATTGGGGACAGCCCTAAAATCAACACGGAGGACAACAATAATAACTTGTTTTATCCATCGTTTCAAATCCCTCTTGAAAACTCACTTTTAGAAAGCTCCCTTTATCATTTAAATGACGCTTTAAGTCCCACGGCATTCTGCATAGTGCTTGTCTTATCATTTGTATGAAATCTTTACTTGTTTTCATTTATGGTGTATCGTTTTTGCTTGTATTCACCGCGAAGTAAGTAAACAAGCAGACATATAATAATAATAATAATAAATTCATATATATAATAAATATAATACATTTATTTATATAGCACTTTTTTAAACAAAGTTACAAAGTGCTTTCCAGTGCATAATAAATACAGTGCATAAAATAAAATAACAATAGACAGAAGTAAAAAAAAAACATAAAACAGGTAAAAAACGATAAGACAATTAATGTGTCATTTAAAGGCTAACTTGAACAGGTGAGTTTTAAGATGGGATTTAAAAGTGGACAAGGAACTAATGCGGCGGAGGGCTTCCGGGAGGGCATATAGGGTATTATGTTACTGAATCAGGTTGATAACTTTGTCCACTATACTCACAACAATTCCTGCAACCACTGCACTCACCACTATGTGTGTGTGTGTGTGTGTGTGTGTGTGTGTGTGTGTGTGTGTGTGTGTGTGTGTGTGTGTGTGTGTGTGTGTGTGTGTGTGTGTGTGTGTGTGTGTGTGTGTGTACTCACCAGTCCCTCACAGGTGCTGATGGCCGCTCTGCCTCGCCTGGAGGAATGCTGGTCCCACACTTCACCCAGGAAGTGACACTGGAAGGACCCAGAGCTGTTGGATTGATTTGATTCATGCATCGATTAGAACAAGGGCTGACAGTTTGTTTTGATTCATCCATCGCAGGGGTTTTCAACAGGTGGTCCGGGGACCACCAGTGGTCCCTGAGAGGGTTCCAGGTGGTCCCCAGCCAAGTTGGTTAACCAGATGTAACTCTTGAGAGCGTAAAAAATGAAACCAAATGGACCCTTGCGGGTCCATTTGGTTTCATTTTTACGCTCTCAAGAGTTAAAATATTCATCATCTGAATCAGCCCAAGTCTACACAACTAGAAGATGGACAAAAGCAAAAGAAATCTTTAGATTTGGGGTCTGTGGGGCTAAAATGTCCTCAAGTGGTGGTCTATGGCTCAAATTCTGAATAAATGGTGGGCCCTGGCATCAAAAAGGTTGAAAACCCCTGATCCATCGGATCGACCGTTATGGTTATGGCTCCATTTGGTTTCATTTTTTCCCTCTCTAAAGTTAAATTAGTGTTAACCATCTGCATTAGAAAACGTACAAGAATTATACCAACATCAATGCAGCATGGAAGTGTGCGCAAAAAACGTGTCAATCGACAACAGCATCAGGAATGTGCAGAAAGAGTTACAGATCAGCTATTTTTTGACTGCGATCCAGCAGCTGGTGGAGATGTGGTGTAACAATATGGATTTTCGAAACAAGTTTGTTCAACGCAAAATGCAACGCAAAAAGTTCAATGGACTTTTTGCTGCCTTCCGGTATGGCATACAAAGAAAAGGAGTGGCATTTGCATTTCCTTCACCATAGTAAATGCTGCATTCATGTTGTGAAACAAGGGCAGTTCTCTGTGTGTGCACGTCCCTGAACAACATATTGTATAGATTTGAGTTTGAGAGGCTTAAGGCTCCCTTATCTAATACTAATACTAATACTAATACTAATACTAATACTAATACTAATAAAAATAGTAAAAAGGGCAAATAAGTTTTAGGGATGGGGGGTTTAGTAGTGACAAGAAGGGAGTCCTTAAACTTCTTTGCCTTTTATTTATTTATTTATTCATTCATTTATTTTTGTAAAAATGGCAAGTCTACAAGCATCACAACATGTCACTGTAGACTGGCTGGCCCAGCTTCAAGAGTAGATCTTGTCTAGAAGGCTTGGTTTTGGTGAGTAGTTACGTCATTTTGTTTATTGGCACCGTCCAAACCAACGTGCACAGGATTAAAAAAAACAACTACAGGCCAAAGACGGGGCATCAGTGAAAGACTAAAGGCCTATTCATAGTTTGATGTTTGGTGACCACACCAAGCACCGCGACCACCGTTGCCTACAATATGACGTCACCGCAAGCACCTCTCTTTCTAGCCCCCCTCTGTGATTTTACTAACCACCACACTGCAATGGTGGTCACTGGGAACGCCCACCAAACAGAGCTAAACCAATCACATTGGCCCGGGAGCCGCCGGGCATTGTTGATTGGTCTAGAAGTTTGGAGCACCGGCTGCTTGTTTTTGGACAGCTGGAGACGTAAAAAAAAGAAAAAGAAAACACACCACAGCACGACAGGCTGGAGGAGAACGAAGGAAGGAAGGAATTCAATGATAAGAGACAATGACATAAATAGAATAGGAAACAAACATAAAAGCAGCAGACATTATTATAATTGAGGCAGGTAGGAAGTAGAGGGAGAAAACAGAAGGGGAAATAAACAATGGACCTGAGGAGAACGGGAGAGCGGAGGAGGAGGGGCGAGGTGCTGATAGTGGTCTATGAATAGTGCTCGCGGTGCTCACCAAAATTCTAAACTATGAATGAGCCTTCACTGTAAGCACTCAGGGGTTGACACTAAGGTCTCGGAGGCACTTGCCCATCGGGCAAGTGCAAGTCACGTTCTACTTGCCCTCAGCTCATGGTCACTTTGCCCCCCAAAAATATATTGTAAATTTTGCAGATGTAACTCTTGAGAACGTAAAAATGAAACCAAATGGACCCTTGCGGGTCCATTTGGTTTCATTTTTACACTCTCAAGAGTTAAAATTCATCATCTTAATTAGCCCCAGGTCTACACAACTAGAGAATGTAGAAGATTAATGGTCATTTTGATGTGTATGTTAATTTGCCTGTTTTGTTTCCCAAATCCAGCCTGGAATTGTGCATAGCTAGAAAGCAGGGAAAGACACAAAGGTAGAGTGCAATGCTGCAATGAATGTCAAGTTGCACACTTGCCCCGGGCAACCAGGTAGCAGTCTTCACTTGCCCGACCATTTTTTTACTTGCCCCGGGCAAGTGTTAGTGTCAAGCCCTGGCACTGGGCCTGGGCTAGTGGCTGTTCATGTGGACAAAGGTCAAAAAAACACTGTACGCTATGGAGACCGGACTTCAAATGGAACTGGCTCTTACTTCCTCTTGATGCTAACCCCGTCCAGAGCTCCGCCGCGCCGCCTCTCGGTCACGAAGCCCGGAGCCAGCAGGTCGGGGTTGAGGCTGAGGTTGAATCGCAGGTCCTGAGAGCCGTGGGTCATCCGGTAGTAGACCACCCTCTCCTCGTTCTTCTCCTCCTCCTCCTTCTTCTTGTCCTCCTTGCTGCCGCCGGGGCTCCCGGGTCCCCTGTCCCCGGACGCGTCCCTCCGCTGCACGCGGCTGCCGGCTGCAGCGGCGGCGCGCCGGGACAGGACGTGGGACAGGAAGTGGCCTTTGGCATCGACCCTGACCGGGTGAACCACCTCGTAGTGAGGAGGCAGCTCTCGTAGAAAGGTCTCTGAGAGCAGGGAGAAAACACGGATATGGGGTAAAGGACACCGCAGCCCCCTTCCTTACTACTTATCCAGGGGTGTAGTGGAGGGGGGACGCGGGGGGACGGCATCCCCCCACTTCTAACATCTAAAATATTTTTGGGGCAAAAGTAGGCCTATGTTTTTTGTCTTGTCATTTACTTGTATGGATACAATTAGGCATTGTAAACAAATCTTTCTCATTAAGCTATACTTGTTTTAATAGCGGGTCTGTGTGTGTGTTGCGCAGGTGCACGCAAATGTGCATGGAAATGCAAGTGTGCATGCACGTGCCTTAAAGGGGAATTCCACTCATTTTCGACATTTTACTATGTCATTAATATACCTTAGAGATGTTTTGTGGACTGGACATGATAAAAAAGTTCCCCTCATTCTGTGTTTCCTAGAAATGGAGGTCTGAAACAAACATTAGCATGGTGAAATACATACATACAAGATGTGTTTCACCATGTTAATGAGTTTCCTTTTTTCTGAGAGCGTACAAATGGAACCAAATGGACCCGCTAGGATCCATTTGGTTCACATTTGTACGCTCTCAGAAAAAAAAGAAAATGGGTGGAATTCCCCTTTAAGAGGCGTCCCCCCCACTTCTAAAAGTACCACTACAACACTGTACTTATCCCATTCATTCATTCATATAGATAGATAGATAGATAGATAGATAGATAGATGGCCAAGAAGTAACCAAATTAACTGAAGTTCAGTGACTTGTCATTCAGAGAACGATTTGGCAAACGTGTTTTCATTATTTTACTTTGTCATACACCAAAGTTGGCAACCTTCCCTGGGTTCAAAAAGTTTGCAATCCTGTTTTCATGCACTAATATAAAATATAAATTTAGTAAAAATAACAAAAAACACAACAAACTCAAACAACATTCATATGTAGAAAGAAAGAAAAAAAAGCTATGCAGATGAGTGATCTGTGCCTATTCTTTGTCATTGTATACATCAAGGGTTTTCAACAGGTGGTCAGGGACCACCAGTGGTCCCTGAGAGGGTTCCAGGTGGTCCCCAGGCTAAATGATGGAAAGTTGGTTAACCAGATGTAACTCTTGAGAGTGTGAAAATGAAACCAAATGGACCCTTGCGGGTCCATTTGGTTTCATTTTCACACTCTCAAGAGTTAAAAAAATATTCATCTGAATTAGCAATATTAATTTCAGAAGTCTACACTGTTTTGTTTGCAAAATCCAGCCTGGAATTGTGTACAAAACCAAAAGAATTCTTTAGTTTTAGGTCTTTGGGGCTAAAATGTCATCAAATGGTGGTCCGTGGCTCAAATGCTGAATAAATGGTGGTCCCTGGGATGAAAAAGGTTGAAAACCACTGGTATACATTATGATCCATTGTATCTTATTGTACTGTACCTGATCCCTGCACGGTGCCGCAGCAGCCTCTGTCCACACACCCCAGCAACAACAACAACACTGCTGTGGAAAAGTGAACGAGAGCAAATCCTGGGAGAGGATGATGCAAAAAGCCGCAGTTCAAGTAGTAAACCATGTCGATGGAAGAATGAATAGAGAGCCTCCCTCCAGTCGGCTCCACGTCCCGTCCTCAGTCAGCGCGATCTCATCTTAAATGCATTATTATTATTATTCCATTTGTCCCTTCATCTGCCAGTGGAGACTATGGAGAGAGATCAGAGACACCCTTTTGTTTCTCACGCTGCTGTTGCTGCAGCCCCGTGGCAGGCATCGTAGAAACAGTTAAAACATGCAGTTTGTTTTAGGATCGTGCATGATCGTCCTCGATCATCATCCCAAGGATGACTGACAATAACGTGTTGTTTGTGTGAAGAAGGTTCTGCTCCATCAGTCCGTTCTGTGTAGCCTCCGGGTAGACCGCAGGCAGGCGGTTTCATGCAGCAGAATGCTGATCAGTTCAGTGACAGCTCTCCAAACTTTCCTTCTTTTCTTTCCAAACAACACTTTGTGTTGAGCCTCCCCCTCTCTCTCTCTCTCTCTCTCTCCGATGAGCCTCCACACACACTGGCTGACTGGGGCTGGGGCTTGTTAAAGGGGAATGACACTAAAAACTCCTCCAGTACTCCTGCATTGTTCCCAACTTCCACTAGAAGAATTGGGGCTTTTGTTTCATGCTGTAACACAGCGGCTGACACGTGCGGCGTGTTTGCAGCACCCCCTGCTGGGAGAACGAAGGCATTGAAGGCCCACGCTGTCATAACGGAATGGTGACATGAATGGATTCAGCTGTTGTTTTTGTTCTAATGGTGAAATCGCAACAGCAGGATAATTAGGCAGTGTTGGGACATATGCACTACGTAACTTAATACATTACATAATATATTACCAAAATGCAGTAACTTGTAATATAAATATATTACTGTACAAAAACTATCTAATATATTGTACTTTTCTTTCTGCATTACTGCATTACTTTCAATATTACTTTCTGTCAATCTGTTTCATTGCAAGTGTTCTTGTGAAATTATCTTGACAACTGCAGAAGTTAAATAATTACTTATTTTCTATAATTTGTCATCAAATTATTTACTGGCTTCCATGAATTCAAGGAATACATTTAACTCCTTTGTTAACTGTCCATAGCTGAGTGGGATGAGATAGGCAGTGCTGTTTTCAGGAGTGACGTTTTTTCAAGTTGATTTCATATGGAATTGGCCAGATACTTTGTAGTCCAGTACTTAGCATATATTTCTGTTCGCAATTTTGCGTCATGGGAATTTCTCACTTGAATTGAGTCAAGGGGTCCCTAGGCATGAAAAATCACCGAGGTGCTTGTCCGTCATAGTGGGACGAATGGCGCAATGGCCGAATCAAATATGGCCGCCATCGTATATGATGATAATCCAACTTTTGTTCACATACTCATGCAATACCTCTATCCTGACTAATTTGGGGGTGGGGAATTCATTTCTGATGTTGTTATGACCATTTTGGGTGTTTTTGACCTTTAAAGGTCATGGTCAAGGTCATTTTGCTATTCCAAAGACCATAACTAGCCATTGTTAGGGGTAATAACAGGTGCAATGGGTCTATTTCAACTAATTCTGACATTTATTAATTATTCATATCTGATATCTCTTGTTTTTTCATTAGTAAGCCTACATGTGCATAAGACATGTTGCAATAGAATCAGTGTTAAACGGCAGCCATTATGGCTGGCTCTAGGATGCTGATTGTAGCAAATGTGATCAGGTCACTCCAGTGGGAGATGTTTGGCACTACAAGGACAAAGCTGCATATCCAGTGATAGCACAGGATGGTTGATGGCTGCAAATCAACTTTGCCCAGAACAGTTTGATGCCCCGATAAGACAAGTAGAGAAATTTAATCAGGAATTTCTGGAGTTTGAGAAGGAATATGACGCTTCTGACGAATGTGAGAAGTCAGAACTCAGAACAGCCAATTCTTTGTAGTTTGGCTGGAGTTGGTAGCTGTAATAAAAATGCTGTAGTCTCTGAAAGGGAAGGAAACTGGAATTTACATGTGGCTAATGTTGAGACTATGGCTATATTTGCAAAATTTGCAAAATGCATAAACTGCCTGCATCATGCTTATGGTATCTTGTGCAAATCAAGGTGCTAGAGTTCACACACCCTAAGCTTTACTGGTCAGTGGGTTGTTCAGGATCGTCAAGGTGTTCTGTGCTGTAGGAGTGACATGAAGTTCAAGCAGACCATTCAGCGGGTGTTGAAGGGTCCTCTAGGAGCCACATGCAATGCAAATGCTGTTGCAGAGTTTCAGCTCTTGTTTCATGAGGTTGGGTTGATCACCAACATCCTCAACCTTCTCACCAACGACCACCCCAAAAACACACAGAATGCCATCTTCAGCATGCACTGTGCACCACTCTCTGCCTTACATTCAGCAAGACTGTGGTGAAGCTGCTGAACTTCATGTTAGAGTGCCAGAATCTATACTCCTTCAATGCCTGCACAATGATTGTGCAGTCGCTATGTGCCTCGTTAACTGTCTAAAAATGGGGAGCGTGTACTGCTTGCTCATACAGACAGGAGAGGTTATCATACCAAAGAGGAAGCTACCTCACTTCAACGAGCAACCACCGAAGGCCCAACAACCATTTTGAAGAATAGTTGATGGTGACCTTCCAGCTTATTCAGCTCTTGTCAGTGAGATTGAGCCTGGACTTGATCTCACCCAATTGAGTGCAACATCTACTCTTGCAACTCATGTTGTGGTAGACCTCATGTCACCCCTCTACAAGTCTACATCATCCCTCTGCCAAGAGCCATAGTTCATTCACCTTGTACTTGATTCCTACATTGAGAGGTCTCTAAAGGAGGACATGCGCCGTACAGACTCAGCAGTCGCATTCATCAGCAACTTCACAGGTTCAGGGACTCTGAGGAGAACAATTGGAATCTCTAGCTGTTAGTTCGGGATATGGTGCAGTCAAGCCTGTTGTAATACCATCAGTGTCAGCTCTGTCATCCACGGCAATGAGGTTCTCCCAGCAGTTGTGGCTGGTGGTGAGGACATCCCTGATCTCATGAGCTGAAATGAGGAAGCTGTCACCAGGCTAGGGGTGCATATGGATTGGGCAATTCATGTTAAACAGTGCAAGAGAGTTGTTATAGTCTCCAATGATGCGGACACCTTTCCCTTACTGTTAAATTACAAAAGTCTGCGTGAGCTTATTGCCACCATTGCTGTGTGAATGTGGGAAGTGAGGACGCTGGCGTCGACTGTTCGCCGCTTTACCTCCCGATGTAAGAATGAATGTAACATTGCTTGGAGCACTTGGAAAAGCGCTATAAAAATGCAATCCATTATAAGTTGGGCACCAAATATGTTGCCATGGTTTCTGACCCAGTACAATATCTTCATAAACTTTGGTGAGACAGAAACCTTAACTGAACAAGACGCAGCATTGGCAGAGAAGTACTTCGTACAGTACGTGTCTGGGCAGCAGCCAGGTCAATGCAACGTTTGATGACCTTAGGTTGAAAAACTATTTCAGTGTCAGTACAGGAATTGATGCTGATGCTACTAGAATTGATGCTATCCCTCCCACAAGCGATGTGATCAGAGGTCACATCAAACGAGGTGCCTTTCTGGTGCATAGGTCTTGCAACCTGCTGGCAACATCCAAGGAAACAGGCAAACTAGCACCAATGGAGCATGGATGGGGGGAGAACTTTGTTACACTTCTGCCATCAACATACCTGAAGCCCTTACCACAAGTCAGCACTCAGCTCACAGTGTGCAAATGTGCAGTGTGACACAACGATGTGGCTGCTGTGCTGATGGACTTCCATGCATTACATTCTATTCTGCCATGGAAAATAATCATAATAATAATAATAATAATAATGTAATAATCAATCACACTAGTGTGCATGTCCAGATATATACACTTTGAGAGGAAATACTTATATCACTTTAGCACTCTTATTTAATCATTTCAGCACCTACTTAAAAACGGCTAATGAGAATGAGAAAGTGTATGATTCCTATGTATTGTGCATCTTCTGTTCTAAATGATAATAAAAATACGGGACAAAATTGCTATTCAGTCATTGAAAAAAATATATTGACAGTTCAGTCAAAAGTCAATCAGTCAGTCATTGAATAAATAACGAAACAAAAATAAATAAATTAATAAAAATGGGGGAGGAGAAGACAACCTCCATGAGGCCTCCACCATAAGTAGCTGAAGTAGTGGTCAGCTTTAAGCGAAACAAATGCTTCCAAAGTCCAACGTCCACCGACCGATCAAAATACTTATCTACTTATACTTATCAATATCAACATCACTCAGGAGTCATACATGTCAGAATTATTTGAATTAGACCCACTGCACCAGTTTTTATCATAACGATGGCCAAATTAGGTCTTCGGAAGAGCACAATTACCTTGACCATGAACTTTAAGGGTCAAAAACACTCAAAATGGTCATAACAACATCAGAAATGAATTCCCCACCCACAAATTAGTCGGGATAGAGGTATTGCATGTGTATGTGCACAAAAGTTGGATTATCATCATATACGATGGCGGCCATATTTGATTCGGCCATTGCGCCATTCGTCCCACTATGACGGACAAGCACCTCGGTGATTTTTCATGCCTAGGGACCCCTTGACTCAATTCAAGTGAGAAATTCCCATGACGCAAAATTGCGAACAGGTATATATGCTAAGTACTGGACTATTGCCACTGCCCTACGCAATATTTGATTAATAGTGATACTAAATATTTAATTATATATTTTGTAAAAGGTTTTTTTAAGTAATATCTAATAGTAATATTAATATATTACACTTGCTCAGACAGTAATATTGTAATATAATATATTGCTTTAAAATGAAGGTAATAATTAATAAGTAATATATTAACAAGGTAAAGTAATATTCCCAACACTGCCTACTATGTAGCCTATTCAGCATCTGAGCCACGGTCGGAACACCATTTGACCACCATTTTAGCCCCACAGAACAAAAACTAAAGATTTATTTTTGCTTTAATTGTCCACAATTGTAAATCAAAATGACCATTATTAATCTTCTACATTCTGTAATTGTTTAGACTTCTTAATTAAGTGGGCTAATTTACATGACAGATATTTTAACTCTTGAGAGTGTAATATGTGACCATATGGGCCTACTGTTAACAACCTAGGCAAAATAGACACAATTTCATCATGCTTTATATACTATAAAGCAGGGGTTTTCAACAGGTGGTCCAGGGACCACCAGTGGTCCTTGAGAGGGTTCCAGGTGGTCCTCAGCCAAGTTGGTTAACCAGATGTAACTCTTGAGAACGTAAAAATGAAACCAAATGGACCCTTGCGGGTCCATTTGGTTTCATTTTTACACTCTCAAGAGTTAAAATATTCATCATGTGAATTAGCACCACTTAATTGAGAAGTCTACACTGTTTTGTTGGCAAAATCCAGCCTGGAATTGTGGACAAAACCAAAAGAATTCTTTAGTTTTAGATCTTTGGTGGTGAAAATGTAATCAAATGGTGGTCTGGTCCGTGGCTCAAATGGTGGTCCCTGGTGTCAAAAAGGTTGAAAAACCCCTGACAAAGGCCTACGCCAATGAATTATGAAAATCTTCTACATGGCGGGCCCATACCTACGGAGCCCCTAATAGGACATGTACGAGTAAATTAAAATTAAAATGTTTCTCGTGCGCACGCAAAACTTTCTCGTGCGCACGCAAAACTTTCTCGTG
Organism: Benthosema pterotum; assembly: GCA_039105355.1. NCBI lineage: Eukaryota > Metazoa > Chordata > Actinopteri > Myctophiformes > Myctophidae > Benthosema > Benthosema pterotum. The sequence goes on from CM076966.1 coordinate 10,281,327, forward strand.
CGCACGCAAAACTTTCTCGTGCGCACGCAAAACTTTCTCGTGCGCACGCAAAACTTTCTCGTGCGCACGCAAAACTTTCTCGTGCGCACGCAAAACTTTCTCGTGCGCACGCAAAACTTTCTCGTGCGCACGTGATACTTTCTCGTGCGCACGAGAAACTTTTCCCGTGCGCACGAGAAAGAAAGTTTCACGTGCGCACGGGAAAAGTTTCGCGTGCGCACGAGAAACATTTTAATTTTAATTTACTCTAAACATGTCCTATTAGGGGCTCCGTACATACCCCTACTCAACATGAAAAGACATACAAAGACAACATAAAAAGGGCCTGTAGGGCCTTCTCTAGCCGCAATGCAACTCAGATTTTGGAAATTTCATCTGTGATCTGCTTGTATTTATTATACGACGTCAAACTCACCATCTTTCAGCTGTAGAGAAAGCTTGGATTATCCTCTTTCGATCTGCAAAGCCATAAAAATCCACCGTAGACATGTTATGACTAGGAGCTACTTTTTGTCCAAAATATTCCTCAACAAACATCACGAGCTGCCATCTTCTTGGAAACAAGCCATGTGGGTGAACGCTTGTTTAATACTCTGACACACACCAGGTGCACACCTGGCCGGTGGGTGCACACGCAGTATCGCCACCTGCTGTTTGAAAAGAGAACAGGCTTAAGGAAACGTAACGGTGGAGCAGAGCTGCTTTTGATGAAAATGAAATGTTTACTAACTAAATCAGGGTTTTCAACCTTTTTCATCTCAGGGACCAGGACCACTTTTACATTTATTCAGGATTTGAGCCACGGACCACCATTTGACCACCATCTTGAGAGTGTAAAAATGAAACCAAATGGACCCGCATCAATCAATCAATCAATCAATCAATCAATCAATCAATCAATCAATCAATCAATCAATCAATCAATCAATCAATCAATCAATCAATCAATCAATCAATCAATCAATCACCTTCAGTCGGTCAGTCATTCCTTAAGTTTCATTTAATGAACATCAGATCATGCTTTTTATTTGTGCACCTTAAAAGTCTATACAGTATAGCCTAATGTACAGTTGTCTTCATAGAATTACAAAGACATAAACCAACTACCAAGCCACACAAATGTGTTCAGCCACACCACGCCTGTCCCTCTCAAGTGAGTGTCATTCATTCATTAATTCGTTCATCCATTCATTCTTTCATTCAGTGTGAAATATAGTCTCCATCAACAAAGTTTCCCACCCTGCAGCTGTTGATTACAATAGCACTGTAAAGATGATACTGTAATCTAAATTAAAGTTCCTTATAGATTCAGCCTCTTCATTTTGATCTGAAAGTGCACCCGAAAACTTTCAGTCCCGGACATTGCTGGAGTGGGCAAGAAAACTCTCAGTCCCGGACATTTTCAGCATGATTTGGCCTAGACCGGCCCACCACAACCAGCGTGCGATGGACCTATTCTACCCTGGTATAGTTGGTTAACCAGATGTAACTCTTTGAGAGGGTAAACATGAAACCAAATGGACCCTTGCAGGTACATTTGGTTTCGCGTTAACACTCTCAAGAGTTAAAATATCCATCTAAATTGGTCAAAATTCTGAATGAAGAATAGTGGGCCCTGGGATCAAAAAGGTTGAAAACCATTGCTTTTAATCATACTGTGATACCACCGGCCCCCTACAGGTTGTGGCCCACCGGGAGACCTCCCTGTACGCCCAATGGTCAATCCGACCCTGGGCCTGAAAATAAAGGTATTGGGTCCCCAAGCCCCAACACTGGCCCAGCAGTCTGCGGTCACCGGGTGGTCACCCATGCAGGGGTTGACACTAAGGTCTCTGAGGCACTTGCCCATCGGGCAAGTGTAAGTCAGGTTCTACTTGCCCTCAGGTCATGGTCACTTGCCCCCCCAAAATATATTGTAAATTTTGCATTTAATTTACTTCCTACTTGTGTGCTTTAAACCAGGTGGTTCAACAGGTGGTCCGGGGACCACCAGTGGTCCCTGAGAGGGTTCCAGGTGGTCCCCAGTTAAGTTTGTTAACCATGTGTAACTCTTGAGAATGTAAAAATGAAACCAAATGGACCCTTGCGGGTCCATTTGGTTTCATTCTTACACTCTCAAGAGTTAAAATTCATCATCTTAATTAGCCCAGGTCGCAATGACCACCTTCAAGACAAATTTATCTTGTCAAATTTATCTTATCAAATTTACACTTGCCCGATCGGGCAACCAGGTAGCAGTCTTCACTTGCCCCACCATTTTTTGTACTTGCCCCGAGCAAGCGGGCAAGTCTTAGTGTCAAGCCCTGCCCATGGGTGCATGCATGCATGCATGGGCGAGGTGGCATCTCCCTAGTAGCCATGCGCTGCCAATGAAATCCAGGAAAACAGAAACCAAATCAGATTCATAGATATACAAATTAGATGTTTAATTCATTCAATGTGTTGTTTGCAACCTTTCACTGCTCATTAAATAGATGATTTGACATTCATGGTTAACACCGAGGACGTGTTTTGCTGAAGTACAGACATTTTGTCCAAAAATGTGGACTTTAAAGCATCCAAATTACCTTCTTCTTTAAAGGGATATTTCACTTAAAATAATAATAATCGGTGTGGCGGGCCTTGGTGCACATACTGTTAGACTGTCGCATGCCCCCCCCCACTGTAGAGTGTGTGCATGTGCATATATTATTATCGAGTGGACCTTTCTTTGAGCCCAAAATCAAATGCTCCTTTTAAAGGGAAGTCGACCCATTTTCAACATTCTAATATGTCATTAGTATACCCTAGAGGTGTTGGGTGGACATGATAAAAAAAGTTCCCCCCATTCTGTGTTCCCAAGATATGGAGGTCTGAAGAAAACCACTAACATGGTGAAACATCTTGATGACATCATCAAGATGTATTTTAACCATGTTAATGGATTTCTTTTTTCTGAGAGCGTACAAATGGAACCAAATGAACCCGTTAGGGTTCATTTGGTTGCATTTGTACACTCTCAGAAAAAAAATGAAAATGGGTGGAATTCCCTTTAAGCAGCACATTGATTTTTATGCAGCTAACGGAGTTTGAAGTTACAGTATATATGGGTTTGTGTAGGGGGCAGGGTAGGGCTGCTAAAATTAATTTCAAATAATCTAAATGCTTTCTTAAACACAATTTAAAATGTAAGATTCTAGCAGAGACTTATTGCAGAACATCTTAAAATAAACACTGTGTGTGTGAAAATGATTTGAAAGTGAAATATCCCTTTAAGTCTTAAACAATATTACTCAAAACCACACAATGGACTGAAGGACATTGTATGCATACCCTTTTAAAAGGCTATTTGTTGTAACGCTACATAATGTCCATAGACAGACTGCCGTGTGGAAACAAAATAATAATATTATATTTAACATGGTATAAAAAAGGTATTGACTATTTACAAAATTCAAGTGCATTTCTCTACAAAATAAAAGTGCATGAATTTGTCATTTTCATTTAAATCGTCCATATATTTTCCCAGGATGAAGGATGATGAGAAACTTCAGAAAGAGGGCGGTCTGTATGTGGTTATTCACTGTCCATGTTGGTCCTTTGGAATGCTCCGGAAACAGATACTACATATCTTACAAAAATACAAGAGTTCTTCTTTTTCTTTTTGTGACATCTGGTGATTAAGATTCATCTTGCTGTGGGTGTTTCATCTCCTGTGACAATTAGCCCTTCAATAAGTCCCTCCCCAAACAGTCCTTGTCCAATAGGCACGTTAGAAGAGGGAAGTTTGACCTGCATAGCAACAGTTGCTCAATTATTTGAACTATTTGACTGGCATTGGACAGCAGTGACTAAACTCTGCCCCAAAGGTTTTTAGAAGGGCTCATTAATCCGGTAATTGTTTTGCAATAAAATAAAAGTATGATGGATTTTCAGAAGGTCTGGGTAGAATGGCATCCTTTGAGTTTTTTTTCTTTCTCTCTCTTTAATACAATTTTATTACACTAAAATCCACAACGAGAATAAATACACCTTAAGACAAAAAAGAAAGTGCTTTACCCAGTCATAGAAGTAAACTGGGTAAAGGTATTTGCCTCAATTTGGGTCATGAGATCAACCAGAGCAACTCTAATACAGGAATGAAGCAAGACCATCAAGCTAACACATCCATATCCATATCCACCCCCCAACCACCAACTCGTACGTTCCAAATATGATCAGATCGACCAGAGCTACCAGAAACACATGAAGAGATAGTCCTGAATGACCATCATGGTTACTCTCAGCGTTTTGAAATGCGACCAAAAAGGACCCCATAAGTTGTACACAGTACACTATGAGTTGGGGGGGGGGGGGGGGGGGGGGGGTGAGAACCACTAGTTCTAGTTGGAATAATGTACCATACATAATGTTGTAGTAAAAAGTGTTGTACGTATCCTGTAGAAAACCTGGAGACTTAACATTCAGTAAGTGATCAAACATTATAATGCTGTGTAAAAACAAAAAAAAGAAGAAAAAGCCATGAACGCCATGGACGAGGCCAAGTCTTTCCCACGGACACATTTTGTCCGCGGTTTGTAACGGACACATCGATGACCCCTGACCCCTCTCTCTCTGCGGACATACCGATGACCCCTGCCGGTGGGGAGACATCCAGTGTGGGTCTTGCTTCAGCAGTCATTTGAAAAGCTGTCGGCCTTTATTTATATATACTGTATATGCTGTGAAGCGATCGCTCACACATACAAAACACATGTCTCATCTCATTGTCATTGTCGTCCCCTCCCCACACACACACACACACCTCCACGCGAGCTGACGTTCTCCACGGGAGACGTTTTTTTGCAGTGGAGAAAATGACGGTCGCAACGACACTCTACGTCAATGACATGCGCCGGCCCGGTGCCATTCCACAATTCCGAACTGCCATTGTTGCGACCTCCCATTGTTCCGAATTTACAAGACGCAAAACCTAACCTAACCTCACAGACCTGGCGGTCTGTGAGGTGGTTGAGGGTCGGGGGTTTAGGATTAGGGTTACGGTTGGAGGGGTCTAGGGTTTTGCTACAAACATTGCTACACCCTTCTCTAAACCTACCCCTAAACCTAACCGCAAGCACGTAGCAGCTGATAGTGGATTTCCAGCGCATGTTCGGAGCGCTCAGTTTCTGGCCCCTCAATGTCGCAACTCTTCTAATATGAGCCCAATGCGCAGCGCATGTTATTGACGTAGCGTGTCGTTGCATCATCATCTTGTCCGGTGCAAAAGAACTTGTCCAGTGCACTGAGAAAGCCGGCCACCTCCACGAGACACGTGTTTTGTACGTGTGAGTGAGGCGGAACTGGTGAAGATGGAGGGGGGATCGATGAGAGGTTGGATTGCTCCCTGAGTGTTTGGGTATCGTCTCCTGGTCTGGGGAGAAGAGTGTTGGGGGGGAGAAGTTCTCCTGGAAGGGAAGGTCCCACGGTGGTCCTCCTGGCCTGGCGGCGTGCGTTACCGCTCCCCCGCCGCCGGCTTTCCGTTGGCCTCCTGCTCGCCCTCGTCTTCCTCGTCCTCGTCTTTCCTCTTCTGCCTCTGAAAGAAGCCAAGCTGGGCATCAAATACAGAGGACATTTAGATCAGTTTTGGTTGCCCAAATGGTGACATTCTAATATGCCAGTAACATACGTCAGAGGTGCTGGGTGGACATGATAAAAAAGTTCCCCCATTCTGTGTTCCCAAGAAATGGAGGTCATAAGAAAATCGTTAACATGGTGAAACATCTTGATGACATCATCAAGATGTATTTCACCATGTTAATGGATTTCTTTAGACGCTTCTTTTTTCTGAGAGCGTACAAATGGAACCAAAATGAGCGCTCTCAGAAAAATATTGAAAGTGGGTGGAATTCCCCTTTAAGCCTAAACCCCAACTGAGAAGTGGGACATCCAGAGGTACCTGGATGGGCGCCGGACTGGTAAAGATGAATGACTACCCACTGTAGAGGTGCCCAAAAGAGTACCTTACAGTAACAGCACAGTACAGTACAGTATGATACTTAGTAGTGATGTTACATCATTGAACATATGTGACTCTTTTTGATCCAGATACAGCCACGGCCACATGACTAACTGTTCAGAAAAAAATATTTTTAGTTCATCCAAAATGTCTTAAGAGCACAGGCGGACTCTTCACTTTCTAGTAAATAATATGAAATGGATGCTTAGGTAGCTAGCTAGGTGTAATACTGTATTATTAGAGTCCACAGAAGTTAAACTTTCAAGCCTGTTTACTCGACACAATGTTTTCTGTGCAGTAGGAGTGCGGTGCAGGATGTGTCCAGTGTTTTTTATTCATTTTTCCCCCAGTGCATTAGGAGTGCAGTGTGGCATGCAGGGCTTGACACTAACACTTGCCCGGGGCAAGTAAAAAAATGGTGGGGCAAGTGAGGACTGCTACCTGGTTGCCCGAACGGGCAAGTGTGCAACATAGTGCACTATAACACAACACAAGATAAATTTGTCTTGAAGGCAGTCATTGCACTCTGCCTCTGTGTCTTTCCCTGCTTTCTAGCTGTCCACAATTCCAGGCTGGATTTGGGAAACAAAACAGGCAAATTAACATACACATCAAAATGACCATTAATCTTCTACATTCTCTAGTTGTGTAGACCTGGGCTAAGTAAGATGATGAATTTTAACTCTTGAGAGCGTAAAAATGAAACCAAATGGACGCGTAAGGGTCCATTTGGTTTCATTTTTACGTTCTCAAGAGTTACATCTGGTTAACCAACTTAACTGGGGACCACCTGGAACCTGGGGGGCAAGTGACCATGACCTGAGGGCAAGTAGAACCTGACCGGGCAAGTGCCTCGGAGACCTTAGTGTCAACCCCTGGGCATGTGTCCAGTGTTTTTTCCAATGCATTAGGGGTGCAGTGTGTGATGTGTCCAGTGTTTTCCAGGGCAAAAGGAATGCAGTGCATAATGTGTCCACTGTTTTTGTTTTTCTCAGTGCATTAGGAGTGCAGTGCAGCATGTGTCTAGTACCTTCCACAGTAACAGGCTGAGCAGGAACAGCAGTAAAAGTCCTCCCAGCGTACTGGCGATGATAATCCAGTTGGAGATCCTGTAATCTCCCTCCTTCCTAATCTCCAAGATTATCTGCCAAATAAATAACACAACAAACAAGGTGGCTGAGTGATCGACCTCATTGGTTCAATTGGCAAAAGGGAGATAGACACAGACACATTTAAAAAAGAAAAAGTAAGCCATTATTTTTCATGACAAGACCCCACATTGACACTAATCACACATACAAACCAGAAAAGATACAGTATGGGTCTGGTACACACGTTTCGATATTCTACCAAAATACCACTGCACCTGTCCAAATACGTCCATAATGTAACCAAAGTCCACTCCCACAACACCAGAGAGAGTTTAACAAACCATGTGCATTTCCCAGATTCGGCACAAACAAGGGACTATGCCTCAACATGCCCTACCTACCAACAATCATTAAGACATGCAAATCCCTTGACGCCTTAAAAAAAAAAACACCCTCAAAGGGCACCTGCGGGCGGCTGCAATTCGAAATTTCGTAAAAATATGATTCCCCTACCCTGTGCTTTTGCCTCCACTATGATCAGCTGCTTCTGACTTTATAGAAGTGAATATTTGCATATCTCTATTACGTCTGATGAAATTACAAGTTGCCCGTCATTGTAAACAAGTGTATTCTTTACTGGCTTGTCCACTCACAGTTATCAGTGTGTATTCAGTTGTGCTTGAATTGAAGTTCTTAAAAAAAATCAATTAATTCATTTTGATGCGAAGATACAAAGATCCAGTCTACCGTTCATTGACAAAATAATCCAGCGACGCAAGGATCCCAAAACACATCTGAAGTTTACATGTACCGGCTGCAAAAGCTACAACAGCAACAGATAGAAAAAGAAAAAAAAACTTGAGCTGGTTTCACCTTCAGATACAACGATACAAAGCTGCAGATACGCCTACACGCTGCAGATACATCTTTGTATCCTTTACATCTCTGCCAGTGTGTGAAAGGGCTGCAGCAATAAGGTACACCCTGTAGCTCTCAGAAACAAAGTGAAGGACATGCGGTAGTAGCACACAGAGGCCAATAGATGGCGGCACAGATCAGTGTTGTTCCACTGTGATGTAACATGTAGTGCTGCTGGTCCTTTGGGTCCCTCAGCACCATGAGCCTTACAGCAGTCTGGGTACTGTTCAGCAGTGGTTCCCTTTTCATGGCATGGACCCCCAGATTGACACTATTTAAACCCCATATGAGACACCCAATGTACTTTATATAGTGTAAAATCAAACGTCCATTTAACTCTGAGAGTGTACAATTGGAACGACTGTACACTGCATGGTTCCATTTGTACACTCTCTGAGTTCATAACTATATAGCTGGGGGACCCCTGGGGGTCCCCGGGCACCACTTTGGGAACTACAGCCTTATAGCATAGCAGGTTTCTCAACATGTGGCTCTGGCTCTGGGCACTTCAGAAAAAAAAACAAAAAAAAAACAGCAGATGTACAAGCTCACGTGTCACGCTGTGTTGCGCTTATATGAGCTTATAGATGTGCTACTTTCAGGGTACAATTGACGGTCCCACATTCCCCCAAAACCCCCAAAACGTGGCTTTTTATTTTGAAAAACATTTTTGAATAGTTCAACTAGCCAATCTACATTGACACATTTAGCTTGCACACTGGCCATTTTAACTATCCAAAAATGTTTTTCAAAATAGTAAAAAATGGAAATGAATCTTAAGGATAAGGGGTTTAGTGGTGACTTTTTTTCTGGTGTGGCAGAGCGCGTGGAGCCACATAAACTAATCTTGCATAGGGCCACTAAATACTGTACCTAGAACCGGCACTGATGCAGACTTTGGGAATGGCATGGAAAGGAGTTTCGTGTATATTTGTTTCACTATAGTAAATGCCTTATTTGTGGTCTGGAGAGGGGTGGTTGGTTTACAGACGGGTAAAAGGGCAAATGGCTGAAGCACTCCTCTGATGTCTGTGCGTGCACTGATACTCACATGTCTGAGCGGCCTCTCTTCGTGCAGAAACATGGAGCTGGATGAAGGCAGCTCCACCGACGCGCTCGTCACCAGCTCCAGGATCTTGAACTTCAGCTGGAGAGCAACGTCCAAGCACAATCACTTAAGGGATAACGCATGGCTAGGCAGTCATTCTTGTCTCCACCAGGGCGAAGGCATAATGATTTTTGCAGATATGTTTACCAGCTAATCTCTGGCACTGTTAATCCGGTCAATGCCAAACTTTGCAAAGTCAATAACTGCACAGATCTGCATAAAGCATTGCATGCAGTCTCCTGGGAGGACCTGTCTTATTCACGAGGAGGCCGATTTTTGTAAAACACATTTTACATGTTCATTACTCATCCACATTCTGTCACAAACTCACGCAAATCGTTACACAGTATCTCATGTGCTCAAGACGGACCAATGCGATATTGCACATTCCATCCTTTGTCTATAATTGACTCAAAAGGCGTTAAATCATGACTGCAGCGTGCCATTTACATGAACACTTTAACACACTTCCCTACTAGGCTGAGAAATACATCACACCTTCTTGACATTTAATTGGCCTTTCATAGTGCCACCGCCAGGTATTGGCGCAAAACACATTTTTGGAATAAAATGCCTGAAATCATCCGATTTCCATCAAATACATACGGCGTGGCACCCTTTTTCACATTGGCCTATAGCGCCACCAGGAGGCCACAACCTGGTGGATACCTGTGCCCAGAAAGGCACTTTTTCTAGTTGATAGATGAAATCACTGAGGGTTGTTCTACTAATTGCAGGGCTACTTAATACACAAATAAATAATGAATTTACCTAAATGTGACAAGAAAACAAGTATTTCATTGCTCACGGTATTGGAAATATCCCAAGGAAACCAAGGAAGCAAGTGTTGATCAAATGGAATCAATTTCCGGGTAGAGCACCGTCTATTTCTCGCTTCAAATGTTTTCCTAAACATTCTTGAGAGCAATGTTTAGCTGTAAATGGCATTGTGCGTGTGTGTGTTACTGTGTTTACATGGATGCCATGTTGGTTATAGATACAGCATGAAATCCAAGCAGCACAGCCAGGCCTTTGATTGGGCTGTAATGACACCACTTATCACTTGGCCTGGTCGAATGCTGGATTCTGATTGGTCAATCACTGAATGCATTGTGAAATCCGGTGTGTTATTTCTGGATAACAGACACGCTCCGCTTGTGGATTTTATGCCGTATCCAACCAACAGCACGGCCATGAAAAACAAACACGCAATGTCATTTACAACTAAACGTTGCTCTCAAGGTTGTTTTTGAAAGCATTTGGAGACGATGCAGTAAACGGAAATGGATTCCATTTGATCAACGCTTCCTTGTTTCCGAGGCGACCGTGCTGTGCTCCGTGGGGCCAAGTTGGAATACTTTCATTCATTATTCTTCATTTTAGCTGCACAGCCTGGTACCATTAATGAAATAAAACCCTCTCAGACCCGAAAAACTAAAGAATATGTTGTTATTGTTGGATGAAATTTTGCCCACAATTCCATGCTGTATTGATAATGGTACCATTAGGAGAGAGAAAATGAGAGACACCACGATCCAATAGCGACCAATCACCAGGTTGCAAACTGGTCACGACTAGTTTCTTAATAGCCACGGCTAGTTGCTTATGCTCATGACTAGTAAGCAACTAGTTGCAATCTTGTTGCATCCATTTTGTAGTTGCAATATACCCTAACCCTAACCCTTAACCTACCCTACCCAGTAACCAAACGCTTGCCATAACCTTCACAGCTAGTTGCAACTTGGTCGTGAGCAGGTTGCAACCAGGTTCCGACTATCAACTAGTCACGTCCAGAAAGTTGCTGCAACCTGGTCGCAACTAGTAAGCAACTAGTCGCGACCTGGTTGTTGGTTGCTACTGGATCTCGCCCTTTAACCAGGCATCCATTCATCCATCCATCATCCATCTGTACTCACTGCATGCAGTGCGTCTATGCGCAGAGCGCCCGTGATCCTGACGCCGACGGTTCTGTATGAGGCCAGGTTGATGTTGCATTGGATCGGCAGCGTCAGCGTGTTGGATCGGTTCTGATGTGGAGAGAGAGAGAGAGAGAGACCAGAATGCAAAACATCAGGAGAGAGACCAGATCACAAACATCGGAAGAGAGAAAGAGCAGATCCAAAACATTGGCACTGCATTTCCGTAAATAATGGCTTACCAGTCGGGAGAAACGTGAGAGGTCTTCAGGCGATGCCCTGCTCTCCGCCACGTGTTGAGGTGGGATGCAGTGAGTTCCGTCTGTCTGGGAGGAGGAGTAGGAGGAAGAGGAGAACACATTGGACATACTTTATCCATCATGCTCTCACAAAGGCGTTTTTTCTATCTTTTTTTTTTTTTTTTTAACTTTTGTGGTGCAACATATCCCTGGCTGTGTCCAGACAAGAACATAGTGTTATAGCATGTGTTCACCACCAAGTGGCACTGTTGCACAGCCTAACACACAGGCACAGACACAGACACACAAGCTAGGGAGCAGAGCTTGTACTGTACGGTACAGCACCACTCACTTCAGACCGGTCTGATTTATATATGCATATTTACTTTTTTTCACCTGGTGCCAATTGCCTAAGCTACAATCATGGGTGTTATACTCTCCCTCTGCCAACCTGGGGAGAGCCCTGGAACTGTGCTCATGCTTTTTTCAATGCATGAGGACTGAGCAGGCCTCTTCTTTATCACCTGATGGGGGTGTAGTGCATAGAAAGAAGGGGGAACATGTTATACGAGCCAGTTCCTTTCCCCTCCATCAGGTGTCTCAGCTGGCTAGGTGGAGTCAATTTAAGTCCAGGATTACAGTGGGAATCGAACCCGGGACCATTTGTCTGTGAGGCGATAGCTCTACCGGCTGCACCACATCAAATAACACACTGTATGCACACTGTATATGCACTGGTACATATGTAGCAGGTGGCTACAGCCTCTGCCGTGATGGCCTCGAAAAACCAATATCTGCCCCCGGATCTGGTCTAGTGGTTAAGATGTTGGACATTCACGCGGGAGACCCGGGTTTGAATCCCGGGCGTTACACATATACAGTACCAGTGCAAGATTATATGAAACATTAGATTGCATATGCTCACCTGGTCGATATAGAGTTCTGATATCTGCAGTAGTCTGTTTCCATTTGTTGTCATTTCAGGGATTTCAATGTTTAGCTGCAAATCTTTTACTGGGAAGAATCCAAGGTTCTGGATCTGAGAATTTAAAAAAGGAGGAAATTATTCCTGTTTCTAAAGTGAGTCTCAACCCCAGACCAGGGGGGGTCTCAGAAATCTTTGATAATGTTTGGAATTCATCAATGTGACTTCATTTTAACCATTTACTCATCTACTGTATCTATGCTGGACCCCCAAGCATCCTTGCCAAAAATAGCCGATCTACAAGCTCCACAGTATCCTTTGCCAGTGTATGCACTGTATATCGGTGTATGATTGTGTATGTTCTTCAGTGGTGGAAAAAAGTACAGGGTAAGTAAGGGTTTGCTTGTGTAAAAGTATCAATACTGCAACGACCTAGTGTGACCTATTGTACATTTACTGTAATACTAAAAAAAATTAATACTAAAATGTTCAGATTTTTGGAACTTTATATGAAATGCCTGCCATTTTGTGGGGGTCATTGAGGCCACGCAGTAATAGTAAATGAATCCACAAAGCTAATGTCTTTTGCATTGTTGAATTATTTCTACCACACTAAGAGGCATCAAAAATGAACATGCTAATATTATACAATACAAAAGTTAGTTTTTTGGATTCATTTACTTTTACTGCGTGGCTCACAGTTGACCCACACAAAATGACAAGAACTACGGTACTTCATATTTCACATCAAATTAATACATTTGCAGCCACTATATTAATGGCAATTATTTCATGCAGCTTAACGTTTTGGTGTTTTTAAGCTGTTGAAAAATAGCAGATCTACAAGTGGCGCGATATGAGCTTGTAGTTCTGCTATTTTTGAAAAAAATTGTGAAAAGCATCAGAAACTAGAATCTGATCAGGACAGAATGGGTTAAAAAAAAATCCGAAGAAAAAAAATCTATTCCTTTAAGTCTAAACCCCACCCTTCAGAGGTGTGGCTTCCAGTGGTTACCTGGAAAACCTGGCTGAAACAGACAAGGTTGGCTGCACTGTATCTGACTATAAAATATAACTATTATATATCATACTATAGCTATATATCATAGTTATGAACCGTGGAGGTCTCACCTGGAATGAGAAGTTGAACGGAGGGCCAATAACGCCAGGTGTTTCCAGGGACAGTTCCGCCTTAATGTCATACCGCGTCGGAATGGAATCCCTTCAAAGACAAACAAGCAAGCAACTCTGATTTAATGTCACACCGAGTCAAAATGGAATGCTATTAAAGCAGGGGTTTTCAACCTTTTGGACTCCAGGGACCACCATTTATTCAGGATTTTGAGCCACGGACCACCATTTGATGACATTTTCACCCCAAAGACCAAAAACTAAAGAATTATTTTGGTTTGGTCCACAATTCAGGGCTGGATTTTGCAAACAACAGTGTAGCCTTCTTAATTAGGTGGTGCTGATTCAGATGATGAATATTTTAACTCTTGAGAGTGTGAAAATGAAACCAAATGGACCCGCAAGGGTCCATTTGGTTTCATTTTTACATTCTCAAGAGTTACATCTGGTTAACCAACTTTCCATCATTTAGACTGGGGACCACCTGGAACCCTCTCAAGGACCACTGGTGGTCCCCGGACCACCTGTTGAAAACCCCTGTATTAAAGAGAAACAAGACAAAGATATTCTAAAGGCAACAGACGGCTGTGGCCCCAACAAAGCTTACTGCAGCAAATGTCATGTTTATATAGAAAAATATCTTGAACTCTTTTTATTTAGTTCTCCCAACATTCGTGCAGTATTCAGGAATTTTCCGATTGCAAATTCCACAGAGATAAAGGTTTCCAAAAACAAATGACCACACCAGCTCTTCTGACTACACGTGTCGCGTCCTAGTGTACTGTATTTATGAGCCGGAAGGGTGAGGGGATAAACTTGACGTCACACTTCACATGATTTTGCAGAATCGTGGAGCATTCAAAATATTTGGTGGTCTCGAATTCTTCTTCTAACATCTGCTAGTCCCAATACTTAATTCTGATTGGCTAGTCACCGTCATGTGACAGTTATAGAATAACCCACCGTCACCGATAACCCACTGTGGCATTACATCACCAATCACGTAAAGAGCCATGGTCCAATGGGCAAGTAGTAGTGCAGCCACCTATAGCCTACAGTCATCCCCCCCCACCTAGAAGCGCGTCCACACGCGCCAGCGACCAGGGGCGGATTGGCCCTCTGGAGGACAGGGAGTTTTCCCGGTGGCCTGCGCCAGCTAGTGGCCTGGACAAGATCCAAAATGCACTAGTGGCACTTCCAAAATGCACTAGAATGTGCTAGATGTTCACCTGGAACATACAGATCAAAATGACCATTAATCTTCTACATTCTCTAGTTGTGTAGACTAAGTTGGGATGATGAATATTTTAACTCTTGAGGATGTAACTCTCAAAGAGTTACATCTGGTTAACCAGCTGCCCCGCCAGGGTGGCCTGGCAAAGGCAAAATTGTCCCAGTGGGAAAATATGTGCCAATCCGCCCCTGCCATCGACTACGCTTGGTCTGTGCCGCCCAGGTGAGACCCGCCATTGTGACCGCTGCCACCAATGTAGTCGGCCGGGAGGCGAACCCGGGACCTCATACATACAGTATGAGCCGTGTACGTTACCAATCACCTAAAGAGCCATGGCCCAATGGGCAAGTAGTAATGCAGCCACCTATAGCCTACAATTACAAAGGTCTGACTCTGAAAAAATGAACCGGATTTAATGTGTAATTTCCATGATATTTGCATTTGAACGACTGAATGAATAGCCCGGCTGAACACTGGGGAGAGGACTAGGCTTACTGAAAGGTCTATTCTAAATGGTTGAGGAGAAGAAAACAGGTGCGCTTCCTCTAGTTGCTGCCACTAATTTGGGCAGTGGGTGCTAAGCTCTAGGTGCAACTAAACATGGGAATCCACAAAAAGTGGAAGGAGCAGCACACCAAATGAAAAATGCAGGACCAGGCTCAAATCTGATAATCCATTTTAATGAAACACTGACGCGTTTCGGCCGAAGCCTTCATCAGAGACATGATGAAGGCTTCGGCCGAAACGCGTCAGTGTTTCAATAAAATGGATTATCAGATGTGAGCCTGGTCCTGCATTTTTCTTTTTTTTTTTTGTTTCTATAATTTTTATCCCACGATTTTGCAACCCATTTTTTCACCCAGTGCCAATTCCTAATGTGATCCTGGGCTCTACACACCCTCCACCAACCTGGGGAGGCAGCAGACTGGGCTCATGCTTCCTTCAAGGCATGAGGAGTTGCGCCACCTTCTTTTCACCTGACAGGGGGGAGTTTCCCTGGTTGGACGTAGCGCGTGGAAGGAACACGTTATTCCAACCAGTTCCAGTCCCCTCCATCAGGCGCCCCGGCTGGCCAGGGGGAGGCAGTTTAGAGTCCAGGATTACTGCATGTTTTTGTGAGGGTATCTACCCTATAGGGGACACGGGGAGAACATGCAAACTCCACACAGAAAGGCCCTTTCGTCAACCCCGCCTCGGGTATGGGTACTGATGACGCGGAGGAGGAGACACGCCGCCAGCACCCACAGCAGCGCCCCTAGCGGGAGTCGAACCCAGGACCTTCTAGCTGTGAGGCGACAGCACTAACCACTGTGCCACCGTGCCCCTTTTTATCCTGCATTTTTCATTTGGTGTGCTGCTCCTTCCACTTTTTGTGGATTCCCATGTCTATTCTAAACAGTGTTGGTCAATATTACTTAGGAAAGTAACTTCTTTACTTTACTCGTTACCCCTTAGACAAAGTAATATCATTACTTTACTTATTACTGGAATCGAAGAGTAATATATTACATATTACGTTATTACTTTCCCAAGTTCTCAACACCGCCTTTGAAAAAATAGAGATAAGACAACATAATCTGTTTAGCGAGCTCTTTTTAGAACTGAATCCAAATTATTGGAATAATAATAGTCTCCAATCCCACAAACTGCACCTGAAAACAAAGCCAACAAAATCTGTCTCTTTGACTTTTTAAACTTTTTCACAATTGTTTTCAAAGACAGTTGAGGTCTTGTATTTAAAAATAAAATACAAAATAAAGCAGCAAGCGATTTGTAGTGTACATACAGTAACTGTGCGCAGGATGCAGCGTGTGGACTGGATCTACAATCTAGTGCACATCTCTGTTGTTACAGTACCTGTTGATAGCTTGTAAATCTGTTCTATTTTTGCATGCAACAACAAGCTCATTTTAAAAAAGTAACTTGGCATTACTTGCAAAGTAATGCGTTACTTATTACCCATTTTTGCAGAGTAATCTCGTTACTTTACTTTTTGGAGCAAAAGTAATAATATTACAGTAATATGTAATCTAAAATTAGTTACTGCCCAACACTGATTCTAAATGGTGGATTTGTTAAAGAGCCCCAACCTTGTGAAGAGGATGTCAGCCTCGTACTTCAGGGAGTAATAAATGTCGTTGAAGTTGTCCGCTGAATGCATCTCCTCTCCGTCGCTGTTGAGACAATGAGATGAATTGAGTATTTCAACAATTATTAACTTGTCATACCTCAGGCTTGAACTGAGCCATGTACATGTATGGCAGCATGTTGAATGACAAGAGGACACATTTACACCAAGAACACTTATTTTTTGTTTCACCATCACTCAACATGGGTTTATTTTACCCAACAAAAGAGATTTAATAAAACATAAAACAGCGCACCAACATCAGTGTACTGGAGCAAGCAACCACGATGAGAAGTGCAAACGTATGGGGATAGAAGAATGAGGGTCATGTGATTGGATGCAGTGAATCCTGGGATTGAGAACCACCCAATGAAGAATTAGTCGCTGGCAGGTTCCCTCACTGAAGTTTCTCTGTGACAGATGCATTTTCTCATTTTGATTCTATGGTTGCCAATCAGTGTGAAAGAATAAGTCATTTGCTGGATGTAGTTGTCTATGATAGATTTAGCAAAGATCTTTAAAGGGGTACTCCACTTTCAAATAAACTTTTGGTCATTTTATGGTCTACTCAGCCTCATGTGAACACACCAGACAGTTTATAAGTTACTCCTTTCAGTATTTACATATTTGATGTTCATTAGTCTGCCGGAACGTCCTTCCTATACAAACCCATTATAACTTAAAACTCCATTTTAACCATGACAGATTATTCGAAAACAACCAATCTTTTTTCTGGTGACTGATATTGTCCTCCTAATACGTGAGAGGGCTGTGGACTTTCATTTACAGTTTTTATTTATTTTTAAAATATTGTTTTATTCATTTGGGTAGGCCTACCCAAATATGGAGGCGGCTACATTTTCCAATACAATATTTTAAAAATAAATGAAAACTGTAGATGCAATTCCACGGCCCTCTCACGTATTAGGAGGACAATATCAGTCACCAGAAAAAAGATGGGTTGTTTTCGAATAATCTGTCATGGTTAAAATGGAGTTTTAAGTTATAATGGGTTTGTATAGGAAGGACGTTCCGGCAGACTAACGAACATCAAATATCTAAATACTGAAAGGAGTAACTTATAAACTATCTGGTGTGTTCACATGAGGCTGAGTAGACCATAAAATGACCAAAAGTTTTTTTGAAAGTGGAGTACCCCTTTAACAGTAGTTTTGCCCCCAGAAGCATAAACTATTTGAGGATAGAACCTTTAAAGAGGGAATTCCACCCATTTTCAAAATTTTAATATACCTTAAAGATGTTCTGTGGAAAGGCAGACTGTGTGCATTTTTGGTGGGTGGTGGCAGTAGATTGCAGACTGTGGGCTAATTAGTGTCAATTTCAGTGCCCCTTGACATGAAAACAGTTTGTAAACGACTGCGTTAAAACTGACCTGCTGGCCTCCAGGATGACCCGCAGGTGATCTAGGAACACCGAGCGGCTGAACTCAAACTCCAGCCGAAACGATACCTGCGTGCCAAGAGAAGGAACAAGAAAGGAACTTCATTCAGCAGTCACTGACGATTCACTCTTCTGAACAGATTTACAACGTAGACATATAGCAGACGCTTTTAATCCAGTGTGGTCTTGCAGTGTAAGCAAGAAACGACACATGGTACGACATAAAAAATAATCATCAAGGATCATAAGCACGCTAAAGAGAACATAACATCCGTCTGACAGTGCTATCTATGTCTAAACACATGCTGTCTAAAATTGCATACGTTTAGCCTTTTTCCATAGTGCCTGTACTATCAATTTTAACGAAGTCCTGATGAGAGACATCTGGCCGCGGCAGAGGAATGCAAAAACAAAAACATCCCCCCGCGAAAAGACCCGCGCGCTCGCTTCGCTTTCTAACGCAACACAGATTACACGGCATCGATACACGATGTCCCCCTTTCCGTGTTCTGCATGTTTTTTCGCTCAGACGCGCATCGGACGTTGGAGGCTTTTGTTGTTTGGGTTTTCTGGGATAAGAACAGGAACGATCGTGGGGCCATGCTGGAGGAGAGAGGACTGGATTTATCACTCTCTCTCTCTCTCCTGCATGCACACACGCACAGACGCGTGCACGTGCGCTCAGACACTGACACACACGCACGCATACGCACACACACACACGTGGTGTGGGTTTGGAAGTCCTCGTCAATGTCAAAGGCTAGGGCAAGATTCTTGTGCCGGCAGCTCATATTTTAAAACATGGAAAATCTGAGCCTCGCTTCCTCATCAGAGCCAATTTCCTCAAGCAGCCAGGCAAACACACACACACACACACACACACACGCACACATGCACACACGCACACATGCACACACACACACACACACACACACACACACACACACACACACACACACACACACACACACACACACACACACACACACACAATCAATCAATAACAAGTACGATACCTAAGGCACAAACACACCAAGAGAATTACGGTTTTCACAAGTGTTACCCCTCAGCAATACCGTTTTGGAACAACAACATCAACAACAGAGAACAATGTTCGTACTGACGCAAAAAAAACCCTCACCGGTCACGTACTTCCACACAACTTGCCCACGGCTCCGCTAACCTCCCTTCAGGCTACATCATACCTGGGCATTATGCGGCCAAATGTGGCCCTTTGGCTGACTCTGACCGGCCCGGGGACCACCAGTGGTCCTTGAGAGAGTTCCAAGTTAAATATGGAAAGTTGGTTAACCAGATGTAACTCTTTGAGAGCATATAAATGAAATGGTTTCATTTTTACACTCTCAAGAGTTAAAAAATATTCATCATCTGAATTAGCCCAATAGTCTACACATTCAATCAGAGAATGTAAGAGAATGGTCATTTTTGTTATCTTGTTTTGTCCAGCCTGGAAATCCAGCGTGGAATTGTGGACAAAAACAAAAGAAATCTTGAAGAAAGTTTTGGGATCTGTGGGGCTACAATGTCATCCAATGGTGGTCCGTGGCTCAAATACTGAATAAATAGTGGGCCCTGGTGTCGAATTGGTTGGTCTTACCCTTACTTTTATCTTGAAATTAAATTAATATCACGCAGACTTTAGTTCAGCCTTTAGTCTTGGCCCTCCACAATATTTTATGTATCTCTCATTTGGCCCCTTGGGGAAAATAATTGCCCACCCCTGGGCAGGGGCGGATTGGCACATATTTTCCCACCGGGACAATTTTGCCTTTGCCAGGCCACCCTGGTGGGGGCAGCTGGTTAACCAGATGTAACTCTTTGAGAGCGTAAAAATGAAACCAAATGGACCCGCAAGGGTCCATTTGGTTTCATTTTTACACCCTCAAGAGTTAAAATATTCATCATGTGAATTAGCCCAACTAGAGACTGTAGAAGATTAATGGTAATTTTGATCTGTATGTTCCAGGCGAGCATCTAGCACATTCTAGTGCATTTTGGAAGTGCCACTAGTGCATTTTGGATCTTGTCCAGGCCACCGGGAAAACTCCCTGTACTCCAGATGGCCAATCCGCCCCTGCCCCTGGGCTACACGGTAGTCTGACCGGGGCCCGTTTGGCAGCGCTGCAGGCTATAGCGCTGTATGGCAGCTCAGCCGGTCTTGTTTCAGTATAAAAGAAAGGACCGTGGAGCAGAAGAGATCAGCCCTGTGGCCTCTGGAGCGCGTCCAGAATGAATGACTTGTTCTCTGTAGTATGGATCATTTAGAGTCCACTCCGCAAGTTCACATCCTACTGCTGGGGAAAATAAAGACGTACTACTCCCCACGTTTGGTTGTCGGGGAGATGAGCGCTGTTTGTGCTAATTGCACGGTCGGGTTATACTGTATGGTTTGTTTTTGAGGGAGGGGGGGTTTCGTATGACAGCAGCCCTATTGCATCGGGCTGCAGTGGCCACGCAGGACAATATATAGTGCTATTTAATAGCAATACATTGAAACATGCCGTTAGCTGTGTTGGGGAAGTTCTTTTAAAAAGTTAGGTGTTATAGTTACTTCTCTGAAAAAGTAACATATTACTTTACTCATTACTAAATTATGAAAGTAACTGTTTTACATAACTCAAGGAAAAAATAGTTTCCTAATGACAATGATGATGATGAACGATCCAGTTTCGTTTTAAGGTCTACTTGCCAATACAGAGCGGAAAAAAGAGCACTTATGCCAGTAGTACAATATCCAAAATCACAGACAATATCCAGTCTAATGAATGATATGAATGAATGGATATAATAGGCCTACTGATGCCCTGTATGTGCACAGTCAAGACATGATGAGTAATTACACGGTTACTCTATGTTGACCAATCATCATCATTATGATGACGCTATGCCCTGTGGAAAACGCTTTCTGTTTCTCATGTGAAATGTGTTTCACTCTGGGAGCACACTCAGCGCACCATTTTCAGTCAGTTTACATGGCATGGCATAGGCAGTAGGAAACGTTTTATTTGATTTTATCATTCATATTATTTTAATTACATTATGTAACCTGGGTAACTACTAACTCACCTATTGAAAACACAGTAACTGTAATGCACTATTGAATGGGAAAATGTACAGAATTTACTTTACAATGTACAGAATTACTTTACAAGTTACTGAAAAAAGCAGTCCCTTACATAAGGGCGTTACTTGTAAGGGCGTTAGTCCCAACACTGTCCATTAGTGTCTCTCTCATAGGCTAATGAGCCCTTCGCTAAGACCCTCCCCAATCCGGTCTTCTCCAATAAGCATGTTAGTAGAGGAAAGCTTGACCTGCATAGCACCAGTTGCTAAACTATTTGGATTGTCATTGGACATGGACAGTGACTAAACACCCCCCCAAAGGGTGTGGTTTTGAGAAGGGCTCATTCAATAGTTTTTCTCCAAAACATAATCTGGACCCACATGTTGAGAACCTACTGTTCTGCTCTCTCTCTTTCTCTCCCTTATCATGTCACACTTCCCCTTGAGGACGGTAATAAAAAAGTGAAGCGGTCTTAAGGTTTTAAGAGCACTTAAGAGACATACAGTAAGTCCTGGATGAAAAAGAAAGGAGGGATTACATTGAAGAGGGAAAGGAGTCCCAGCTTAATGATACTTTGTGTGTCCTGAATGTCACGCACGCAACTGGAGATAGCGCTGAGTCATTCCTTGAACGATCAAGAAAGCAAACAGGTTTTATGATGGAGTCGTTTTGGCTGTAAGAACAAAGAGGCGGTCGGTCGACGTTGCGGTCATTTGGGGGAACGTTTTAGATCCTGAATTAAGTTGGCAATAATAGCTCTAAAGAGAATAGCACTCATTAACATACCACAGATAGTTGCTGTGTGGCAGTAAAAACTAAGAAAGTCCTCCCATTCTGTGTTGCCTAACCGAAAAGCAACACTGACATTATTAAGTGCGTATCTCAGTTATCACAAAGATGTACTTCATAATACAACTACACCCAGCAGACCTGCAGGCAACACAGAATGAGGGGAACTACATGATTATTTCTACACAACAACAACTCTAAGGTATATTGACGTAATTAACTTAATCTGGGAAATAGAATTCAAGTAGGTTTAAAGAGGGGGACATTTTACTGATGGATGAACGCCTTTATCTCCTAGCAACGGAGAAATAAAAAAGACAGGAATATCTGTCCAATGGCGGTCAGAATTCCACCATAATGGTCTATGATTGGTTGGTCAATTAACTCACATGAGCCTCATAAGGGGCTATGATTGGCTGGTTAATTAGCTCACCTGTGCCTTGGCTCTCATGAAGGGAGCGCTGACGTTGCAGATCTTCTCGTTCCTCAGCCGGTCATCAGAGCGACATTCTATCCTGATGTCTGAGTTGTCCTGAAGGGGGCGCAAATAACACACTGAGAACAATACAACCAGTGTTGTAGTGGGACTTTTAGAAGTGAAGGGACGCCTCTTAAAGGGGAATTCCACCCATTTTATTTTTATTTTTTCCTGAGAGTGTACAAATGTGAACCAAATGGACCCTAGCGGGTCCATTTGGTTCCATTTGTACGCTCTCAGAAAAAAAGGAAACTCATTAACACGGTGAAACACATCTAGACGATGTCATCAAGATGTATTTCACCATGCTAATGATTTTTTTCAGACCTCCATTTCTAGGAAACACAGAATGGCGGGAACTTTTTATCATGTCTCACAACATCTCTAAGGTATATTAGTGACATAGTAAAATATTGAAAATGAGTGGAATCCCCTTTAGGACACGTGCATGCGCACTTACATTTGCGTGCGCGTGCACCTGCGCAACACGCAGGTGCACAAGTACAGTATAGCATATTGAGAAAGATTGTTTACAAAGCCTAATAGACCTGCGCAGTGACGTCACCAGCCCTGTTCCACTAGTGGATTCTTCATGCATTTTCCTCATAGACTTTTAGAAAATGATTAATAAAAACACGATTGCGCTGCGGCCAAAGCCAACTCGGGTCGTGACAAATCATGACAACAAACACAATATCATCATATAATATATAATTAGGAAGAAGTAGAAAACGGCATGATACAAGACTTTTTGTTTCGTTTTTCATCTTAGAAATGATTTGATCGTCCCAAAAGTTTGTGTGTGTCATCATGATTCGTCACAACTCGAGTTGGCTTTGTCCGCGGCGTAATCATCTTTATAAAAATTATTTTCGAAAAGTCTATGGGAAAAATGAATGGGGAATCCATTTCTGGAACAGGGGCGGTGACGTCACTGCGCATCTCTATTGTATCCATGAAAGTAAATGACGAGACATATACTGGTAGGCCTACTTTTGCCCCAAAATATCTTAGATGTGAGAAGTGGGGGGCCGCCGTCCCCCCGTGTCCCCCCTCCACTACACCCCTGAATAGAACCAAAAGGACGCCTTAAAGTCCCAGTGAATTGAAAAATATGCTTTTCACACTTTTAGACTGTGGTCATTATATGTCCATACCCAACAATGCATGCCGAAAAAATGGGAACATTTTCACTTTTGTGTATCTTTAAATAAAAACTCCATAAAAACATTTTTTGTTGTCCAGTGTGATTATGTGTCGACTCAATATAAATTAAGCTGACCTCTTCCATTTCTGAATCGTCCTCCACAATTACAGGTGGCTTAATTAGAGTCAGAAATACTCTGTTTAAACTTAATCATGACAATTGAATATTTATATCATTATATTGTAGAAATAAGCCACATAGTAAAGTGGCAGAGCTGAGTGACTATTGTAAACAAACAGTCCATGTGTCGCATGTATTATAGCTCAGCATAGAGCATAGCTGGGCATTATGCGGCCCGAGGGCCAAATGCGGCCCTTTGGCAGACTCTGACTGGCCCCTGAAAGGGTTTTAAACCAGTGGTCCCGGGACCATCACTGGTCCTTGAGAGAGTTCCAGTTAAATATGGAAAGTTGGTTAACCAGATGTAACTCTTTGAGAGTGTAAAGATGAAACCAAATGGACCCTTGCGGGTCCATTTGGTTTCATTTTTACACTCTCAAGAGTTAAAATATTAATCATCTGAATTAGCCCAACTTAGTCTACACACCTAGAGAATGTAGAAGATTAATGGTCATTTTGATCTGTATGTGTGACTGTTTTGTTTCCCAAATCCAGCCTGGAATTGTGGACAAAAGCAAAATAAATCTTTAGTTTTGGGGTCTGTGGGATAAAAATGTCATCAAACGGTGG
>CM076966.1:10310643-10328212 GCA_039105355.1 Benthosema pterotum
TCTCTCTCTCTGTCTCTCTCTCAGCACTAAAGCTAACTAAACTTCGTCTTTGTAACTTTTCCACATTTTTAACTGTTTTTATTAGACCCGCAAAAGGTTTTTAGTCCATTTAGTCATTAGTTTATCACGTGCAGCTGCGATGCGGCAACGAGGCAAGTAGCGCAACTATGTGATCTCCGTCGGATAGTCTCTCTCTCCTGTGTTTGTGCCTCATTTTGAACTGTTTTTTATATTGTTTTTTTGTGCTACCGCAAAAAACTTGATTTGCCAATGTAAATGTCTGTTTTCTCATACAAATAAATCATTTCCGTGGAAATGGAAATTAAAAACGAAACGATGTGCCGTGTGCTTGTATTCACAGATTGATTCAGAATATAATGTATAATGTATAACATGTTTTATTTATACATGTATATACATGTATAACATGTATACATTTTGTTGTATTGTATGTTTTTACTTTTGTATGCATGCATAAAGCTAAAGGTCTGACTCAGAGTTTTCTGTTTGCAATGATGAAATGCTGTTGGTTTAGTGGTGGCAAAAATACATGTAACGAAATATGTTGAACAAAAGTAAAAATCCCTTTTGATTGGGACATAATAAAACAATAGCAAAGGAATGCACATCGAAACCACCACAGTGCTGAATGTGTGAACAATTCGTGATCGGCACATCAGGCTATAGTCATCGCGGCTATGCAAATGAAATGCATGGAATGCACTTCTAATTCTAATTGAATAAGGAATTCTAATTGAATAAGGAATTCTGTTTTATTTCCATTATTCAACTCAATAAGGAATTATGTTATCTTATCAGTGTTGGTTACGTTTCTACAATTAGTCTGTTGTTGTTGTAGTTTTTACAGACACAGTCTCAACCTTGAGACTGCATTAGTAATAAGTCCCTTTCCTGAAAACGTATGCAATCTATATACTGCAGATATGTTCGCATACTTAAAAAGAACGAAAAAAATAAGTTAAAGATATTTCCTATTTCCATTAGTCTAAGGTTATCATAGATAACATTAGTCTAAGGTTATCATAGGTCGCGTGTCGGGTGGGCCTCTCTGTCTCTCTCTCAGCACTAAAGCTAACTAAACTTCGTCTTTGTAACTTTTCCACATTTTTAACTGTTTTTATTAGACCCGCAAAAGGTTTTTAGTCCATTTAGTCATTAGTTTATCACGTGCAGCTGCGATGCGGCAACGAGGCAAGTAGCGCAACTATGTGATCTCCGTCGGATAGTCCCTCTCTCCTGTGTTTGTGCCTCATTTTGAACTGTTTTTTATATTGTTTTTTGTGCTACCGCAAAAAACTTGATTTGCCAATGTAAATGTCTGTTTTCTCATACAAATAAATCATTTCCGTGGAAATGGAAATTAAAAACGAAACGATGTGCCGTGTGCTTGTATTCACAGATTGATTCAGAATATAATGTATAATGTATAACATGTTTTATTTATACATGTATATACATGTATAACATGTATACATTTTGTTGTATTGTATGTTTTTACTTTTGTATGCATGCATAAAGCTAAAGGTCTGACTCAGAGTTTTCTGTTTGCAATGATGAAATGCTGTTGGTTTAGTGGTGGCAAAAATACATGTAACGAAATATGTTGAACAAAAGTAAAAATCCCTTTTGATTGGGACATAATAAAACAATAGCAAAGGAATGCACAGCTGGTTACGTCTTAGTATACTAAAAACTATAAATCTGTATAACATGTATAAACCAACAGCATTTCATCATTGCAAACAGAAAACTCTCTGAGTCAGACCTTTAGCTAATGACTAATGTTATCTATGATAACCTTAGACTAATGGAAATAGGAAATATCTTTAACTTATTTTTTTCGTTCTTTTTAAGTATGCGAACATATCTGCAGTATATAGATTGCATACGTTTTCAGGAAAGGGACTTATTACTAATGCAGTCTCAAGGTTGAGACTGTGTCTGTAAAAACTACAACAACAACAGACTAATTGTAGAAACGTAACCAACACTGATAAGATAACATAATTCCTTATTGAGTTGAATAATGGAAATAAAACAGAATTCCTTATTCAATTAGAATTAGAAGTGCATTCCATGCATTTCATTTGCATAGCCGCGATGACTATAGCCTGATGTGCCGATCACGAATTGTTCACACATTCAGCACTGTGGTGGTTTCGATGTGCATTCCTTTGCTATTGTTTTATTATGTCCCAATCAAAAGGGATTTTTACTTTTGTTCAACATATTTCGTTACATGTATTTTTGCCACCACTAAACCAACAGCATTTCATCATTGCAAACAGAAAACTCTCTGAGTCAGACCTTTAGCTTTATGCATGCATACAAAAGTAAAAACATACAATACAACAAAATGTATACATGTTATACATGTATATACATGTATAAATAAAACATGTTATACATTATACATTATATTCTGAATCAATCTGTGAATACAAGCACACGGCACATCGTTTCGTTTTTAATTTCCATTTCCACGGAAATGATTTATTTGTATGAGAAAACAGACATTTACATTGGCAAATCAAGTTTTTTGCGGTAGCACAAAAAACAATATAAAAAACAGTTCAAAATGAGGCACAAACACAGGAGAGAGACTATCCGACGGAGATCACATAGTTGCGCTACTTGCCTCGTTGCCGCATCGCAGCTGCACGTGATAAACTAATGACTAAATGGACTAAAAACCTTTTGCGGGTCTAATAAAAACAGTTAAAAATGTGGAAAAGTTACAAAGACGAAGTTTAGTTAGCTTTAGTGCTGAGAGAGAGACAGAGAGAGAGAGACAGACAGGCCCACCCGACACGCTACAACAATTGAAATGTAAATGACCCATTAGACTGGTGTGAAAATCCTTCTTTGAGTTGTAGCAGGGGAGGAGGGTGAGGACGGTCAAATTGGCTGCGAATGTCCAGGCCTTTTAGGTAGTTCCGCCTCTAAATTCATATTTAGAAATTATTACAAACGAAAAGAAAAACACAGATGACTTGAATTGCATATTTAGGAAAAGTCATGCAAGGGGGACCTTTTCAGACCATCACAGGCAGAGAAAATCCACTTCAAAATCTCAAAAACAGTCGAAATGACCTCTTAGGCATTCTAGTGTTAATGTTCGATGATCCATCAATTATGCAGGTCTGCATAATTCCACGGGTTGTGTAGCCTTTTCCAAATTTCAGCTAAGACGCTATTTGAAATTTATTTTTTTGTAATTTTGAATGTTTTATTGGCGCACTGTAAATAAAAATAGCATCTCCCATAGCAAATGTCTTAATCTAGGCTACAAGTACAAAACCAATAATGAAAGTCATTAATAACTATTAATAGCTACTCTTAATAATAAACTTGATTGTGTGATATACTGTAGCAGAGAAATTACGGCTGTGTACGTAAACATGCGTGTGCATGCTTGCAGTCTGTGACTGGTCTGTGACTGGCACCGCGGCGCGACTGGCACCGCGGTGCTCCGGCCCACATGAAGTCACATTAAGTCCAATGCGGCCCCCACCCCAAAATGAGTTTGACACCCCTGATCTAGCTATTAAATCTAAAGTTTCTTTAAGCGACAGGCTTTGTAAACAATATCAGCCGACATATTTTACTGTTTTTGTCCACATGCTAGTACTGCTTGCCGACGCCCATTAGCCACATGACAACGTCGTCTGCTTTCCCAAATATCCTGATTGGTTGGTATAAACTATAATCAAAGACTGCCGCTTTGACAACGCCCCAACCCATAAACTGGAGTCGTTGAGAGGGCTTTCAGACTGATTCATGAAGTGAAACGAAGTGATAATTCAGATCGATGGAGTGTCAGGAAACTTCAGCCCTGAACTTCGGCTTGACTTCCTGCTTTCATGGGAGAACCATCGCTCCAATCTGGCATCTAATATTTTCTCACGAGTCGTGACAGTGTGCATGTGTGTGTGTGTACCTCTGGTGACAGATTGTGTACTGTATGTGTGTGTATGACTGTGTGTACCTCAGTCCTGACGACACTGGGCCAGCTGTCATCCAGAAGCGGCCCGTGTTCAGTGTCTTGCATCCCCACTTGGACCGAAAACACGATGGGACGCACATAGTCTGTGGTTTCCTGTAGGGGGCATCGTAGTGCAGCAAGAAGAAGAAGAAAATTAACACATACAGTAAGTAAATAACATAAAAGTGTCGAACAGGACTACTTTTTTTTGCATAGCCTGGGTTTCGAAGCGCGTAAGGTTATACAATATAACATTCCAAAATCTATGACTAAACCTAAACCTAACCCAGACCTGGGCTTGACTAACTCTGACCGGCCCGTGAAAGGATACTTGGAAATAATAAAACATGCAATACAATACCAGTTATTCACGCACACACAATACCATATAGGCTACCACAGTGTCGAATCAATGCCGTTCAGGCCTACTATTTTATATAGAAATTAAATGAATATTACACAAAATTCAGTTCAGCCTTTTGGCCCGGCCCTCCACTATATTTTCTGTACCTCATTTGGCTCCTTGGGGAAAAAAAATTGCCCACCCCTGCCCTAACCTGTAAAACAAGCACGCCCCTCAGCGACCATCGACACCCAGGCTCTGCAAAAAAAGACTGTCCCCGTAGACACAGATTTAGGATTGAATAAAAATGTTAATCAAAACAATGTGAAACTCAATTTGCCACTCGATTTCCCACTCACTTTATGCATGCGGATACCCTCTATTGCATACCTGGGCATTACGGGGAGTCGGGGACCACCACAGTGGTCCATGAGAGAGTTCCAGTTAAATATGGAGAGTTGGTTAACTGGATGTAACTCTTTGAGAATGTAAAAATGAAACCAAATGGACCCTTGCGGGTCCATTTGGTTTCATCTTTACACTCTCAAGAGTTAAAATATTCATCATCTGAATTACTTAAAATCTACACAATCAGATAATGTAAAAGAATGGTCATTTTTTATCTATGTTTGCCTGTTTTGTTTCCCAATCAAGCCTGGTATTGTGAACAAAAACAAAAGAAATCTTTAGTTTTGGCGTCTGTGGGGCTAAAATGTCATCAAATGGTGGTCCTCTGTGCGTCAAATACTGAATAAATAGAGGGCCCTGGTGTCAAAAAGTTTGGTCTCACTCTTACTTTCGTCTTGAAATTAAATTAATACTACGCAGACTTTAGTTCAGCCTTTAGTCTTGGCCCTCCACAATATTTTATGTATCTCATGTGGCCCCTTGGGAAAAATAATTGCCCACCCCTGCTCTATTGTCATTGTCAAATGCTAACCGGCAGGGGTGTAGTGGAGGGGGGACGCGGGGGGACGGCGTCCCCCCACTTCTCACATCTAAAATATTTTGGGGCAAAAGTAGGCCATTTACTTTTATGGATACAATTAGGCATTGTAAAGAATTGTTCTCAATAGGCTATACTTACTACAAATGCCAGAGTGCATGCAAGTGTGCAACTGTGCATCCACTTATTTTCAATATTTTACATTAATACACCTTAGATATGTTGTGTGGACAAGATAAAAAAGTTCCCCCATTCTGTGTTTCCTAGAAATGGAGGTGAAAAAAATCATTAGCATGGTGAAATACATCTTGATGACATCATCAAGATGTGTTTCACCATATTAATGAGTTTCCTTTTTTTCTGAGAGCGTACAAATGGAACCAAATGGACCCGCTAGGGTCCATTTGGTTCACATTTGTACGCTCTCAGAAAAAAAAATGAAAATGGGTGGAATTCCCCTTTAAGAGGCGTCCCCCCACTTCTAAAAGTACCACTACAACAATGCTAACCAGCAAGGCATGAATGAAAGCGTGACATGGACTCACTATGACATGGAAATAGATGTGTTCACAGATCTCCTCCCCGGGGTACAGGGTCCGGTTCTGAAGCTGCAGCTTCTCGGGGTTGTCCATGATGGCTCGAGGGTTGAAGCGACGCTCGCCCGTCGACATGTTGTATTTGATCGCTATAGTGAACAAGTAGGCAGACGAAAAAGCATATGCCATCGATTTACAATTCAGGAATGTGTCAGGCATTCTGAATCCAGAGCAAGATGTGGCGGTAATACATCAAATACATAGAAACAGTCATCAAGGATCACAAGCACGCCAACAACCTATCATCAGTAGAACAGTAGAATAGCTGTACACGGGGAAACACAAACACAATAGAAATGCCCTGCCATCTGTTAACAGAACATGCAATGTAAATGACTAACAGCATTGGTTTTCAACCTTTTTCATACCAGGGACCACCATTTATTCAGGATTTGAGCCACGGACCACCATTTGATGACATTTCGCACCAAAGACCTAAAATTAAAGAATTCTTTTGGTTTTGTCCACAATTCCAGGCTGTATTTTGCCAACAAAACAGTGTAGACTTCTTAATTAAATAGTGCTAATTCAGATGATGAATATTTTAACTCTTGAGAGTGTGAAAATGAAACCAAATGGACCCGCAAGGGTCCATTTGGTTTCATTTTTACGTTCTCAAGAGTTACATCTGGTCAACCAACTTTCCATCATTTACCCTGGGGACCACCTGCTACCCTCTCAAGGACCACTGGTGGTCCCCGGACCACCTGTTGAAAACCCTGACTTACAGCATTATCCTTATGCCTGTAAGGTTTGTTGAGGATCTCATACGTGACAATGTGTTCCATTAATTTGTAAAGATTTTGTGTGCAATAGATTCCAGACTATTGGCTGTGTGTGTGTGTGTGTGTGTGGTAACAGCCTGTTTGGCATTACACTGCTTTTTTACAACGCTGTGGAAATATGACACGACATGTGTAACAAACAAAACCAGGAATCTGCCAGTAATTATCATGCCACTTCAAACGGTCCCTTGAAGCCAGCGTGATTTTCTTCTGTGACTTGATTAAATGAATTATCTGAAAGAATGGACTTTAGAATGTTGCTCTGTGACTCGAATGAATGAAGTATAGGCTATCTGAAAGAATGGCGTTTTAGATGCAAAGAGAGCGGGGGGCAAAGAGGGTGGGGGGACTTCTGCTATAGGCCTGGTGCTTTTTGATCTCCAAGCCACACCAGTAAAAATCACCATTGTGTGGATTGTGTGCAGGGTCGGACTAGCTATAGGGTGTACCAGGAGCTCTCCCGTGGGCCGCGGCCATAGAGGGGCGCTATGTGCTTAAAAAAAGTGCCCCCCTTTTTTGCAGATGTGTATTGTAGCTGTACCAGTACAAGGGCTGTGTAGGTGTCTATAAGGCTTTATATCAGTGGTTTTCAACCTTTTTCATACCAGGGTCCACTATTTATTCAGCATTTGAGCCACGGACCACCATTTTGTGACATTTTAGCCCCACGGACCCCAAAACCCAAAGATTTCTTCTGTTTTATCTACAATTACAGGATGGATTTCAGAAACATAACAGGCAAACCTAGATCTCTAGTTGTGTGGATTTGGGATAATTCAGATGAATATTTTAACTCTTGAGAGCGTAAAAATTACGCTCTCAAAGAGTTACATATGGTTACCAAATGTTCATCATTAAAAAAAAAAATGACCAGGCCGAATTTTTGTCCCAATCCAGCCCTGATTGTGTGGCACTCTTATCATCATACACCATCCTACATCAGATTCTGTGTTCGCAGGCCAATCAGCCCAGCACATTTGGCACTTATTATATATACACATTTTCATACCATAGAGCCTATGTCATGAAAATGTGAACACATTTAAAGGGGGGGGGGGGGGGGGGGGGGGGGGGGGGGGGGGGGGGGTGTTTCCATGTGTGTTTTCTATCCCCACAAATAACCGAGTTTGAACAATCAGGCTTTCATATCATATTATAGGAGCTTTAATGGAAATTGCTCTCAGGAACAGCTCATCAGATTTTGTTCTCGGTGTGATGTCATCAATGCACCCTACTTTGTATAATTCCTGCTCTCCTTCAGTCTTCAGTTTCACATTTGCATTTCCACTTTGTTTATAATGTCCACCATTGCTGATTTTCCAAGCTGGCACGGAATGGAAACAAGCCTGGTTTTATCTAGCATCAGTATTATAATGACTCAAATATTAAATAATGTGCATATTAGCGCCCCCACCACGTCAGGACATTCGTGGTACTGCAGCTAAATTGTGTTTAACGTCCAGAAAGAAATGACAAGGACTGGTTCTATCAGGGCAATGATTGAGGCTCAAACCTTTAGAAAGCTTAAGGGACATACTGTATATAATATCATATTAAGTATTAAAACAATGCTATTTGTGCTTTAAAATAGCATGTACAGTATTGAACACATTTCTAAGCCGTGGATGGAGACATGTGTTTTCAAGGTCTTTTATCAGCTATGCAAAGTTAAAAAAAAATGAGACATTTCAGGTAGAAAAGGTATTGTCAACCAGGTACAGTACGTGCACAGATAGATGGCATGTGCACACATAGACATCAAAGAGGTCTTCAGCTCCTGCCCTGTCTGTACAAAAATAGCCGTCTCCAGACAATGCAGAATGTTCCTTTCCATCCACGCCGTACCCGAAGGCAGCGTTCAGGAGAACTTTGTGTTTTTCTCCTGAACATGAACATTTTGGGGTTTGGAACGCATCGTGCACTGACTCCTTCATGATGTGCAAATCTGAAACAGGTGGTCTATGCGGAGTCATTCGGTGACTTCCGACAAGAGCTTAATGTAGTTCAATTCATGCAGAAATGCACATAGAAATCCATGTTGTATGCCGGCGGTTATTCCCTGAAAATAGCTGATTTACAAGCTCTCTCTGGTATTTTTTTTTTTGTTTTGTATCTTTTATCAAAAGCTCCTGGTGGTTAAAACTGAAGTCATAGTGATAGTCCAAATAAGTCTAGACAGTAGTTCAGTCGTTTCATTTTCATGTCAAGAACCGCCAAAATGAATATCCATTTACATTTCAAGGGCCCAAGATTTGATAGGTTCCCAGCAAGCATTCAGGACCAGGCCGAATTAGTGACGTGTCGATTGGGGCCAGATCACAGGACAAGTCAGAGCTGGCCCCGGAAAACACCTGATTTCAACCAGTATAAATTCTGCTCACTAAAGCTGACATCCCTGGATGAATCAGAGAGAGTCAGATTGAGGCCAGACAAACTTAGATCCATCATAACTCTTCAGATCTGGCCCAGAATAAGCTGGCGAAGACATCCTGGAGATGACATAGAGATCACCCCCATATGGGCTGTGGATCTGGCCTAGTCCTGAACATCACCAGTCACCAGAGGATCATAACGTTATCATGACATCATTTGGCTTGCTGGGGCAATTAGGCATTTCTCTGAAACCCCCAATTCATATTGAAATGAGTAAAATCAATGTTAATTTTACTCAGAGAGTGTAGAAATGTACGCTCTCAGAGTGTCTCTGATTCATAGAGAACCATAACGAGCCCAGTTGGTTCATTTCTGGGTCATAAGGACCCCTGGAGGTCCCTGGACTCCACTGTGAAAACCACTGTTCTACACAGTGGTCCAAATGAAGTGATTTGAGGGACTGGCATACTGGCAGACTTACATCGCAACTCCTCCTCTTTGAGAAACTCAATCTGGTCCTTTTGGATGCTCTAAGTGTGTGTTTGTGTGTGTGTGTGTGTGGTGTGTGTGTGTTTGTGTGTGTGTGTGTGTGTGTGTGTGTGTGTGCGTGTGTGTGCGCGCGTGCGTGTGTGTGCGTGTGTGTGTGTGTTTTAGAGCAAAATGTGTGTGATGAACTACTCGTGTCCTCGTTGCACCTCAAATAGCTCTAATGATGTCATCCCACCAAAGCCTAGTTCACTGTCTGTATCTCGCTGACTGCGTTGTTTTTTTTTTCCTGACATCACTGCAGATTGCAGACAGAAAGCGCAGCTCCTGCAGAATATTAGCGCGTATGGGTCAACACAACTCACTCAACGCTCACAGCGCTGCACATCTGCCGCGAATTACTGTACTCCTGGCCAGACAGTGAATGACAGCGAGAGAGGAAAAAAATCAAATGAATGTGTTCCACTGTTTACGACGAGATAAGCCCCTTTAAGTACTGTCTGTCTGTCTCTCTGTCTGCCTCCAGGTGTCCTCTCAGCATTAGAGTTCGTGTCCGTCCGTCTGTCTGTCTGCTTGCATGTCTGTCGTTGGATTTGGTAAAGACAGAGCGGGGACAAAAGGTTAACACAACCCTGCGTATCTTTGTAGGGTTCCTTGAGAGCTTGACAGATGACCCCGCTCCTGATCTCTCTTGATCACTTAAAATCCCACCTCGTATCCCGCAAGAAAGTACAAAGTGAAACGTAAGCCTGTTTATCGTCTAATGTTTTAAAAGTACAACTGTATGTGTGTGTGTGCGTGCGTGTGTGTGGGACAAGCATGTTGGAGATTTAGATTGTCGTAACAGTTTTCTTGGCAATCGCTTTTTATACTGCTGGAAAGCCTGTTTATTTCCCTTTAAAATGGCGACCCCATTTGTAAGAAGTGTACGTGCGTGTGTGTGTGTGTGTGTGTGTGTGTGTGTGTGTGTGTGTGTGTGTGTGTGGGATGAGCAGTGCAGCTGAAAGTGTGGCTTGCACCACTGTTGATTTGGATGGCAAATGTTTATTCGGTTTTTCAGTCATAGTCTTTTGAATAAAATTCTGTTTACTTCTAGTCATTATTTCAGTCATCTGAGATGTTTTCGGTGGCTAAATAGCCTAAGATCTTAGCCGACTCAATCTGTAGTTGATTTAGCCAACTGAAATGTGTTTTGGCTGACCTAGGAGCCTGTGTGAGCTTGCTATTTTCGGACAGTGACACATAAAATGACTGGTCTTTTATAGTTCTGCTGAACTATAGTCCCTCCCGTATCTCGTGCTGCCAGAGAATTATTCCACAACCTCTGAATGCTACAGAACAGAGTCTGAAACTACACCTTGAGAAATCCAAGTAAGGAAGCAGTGCACTTAAATGTTTTGTAAGTAAATTAAGTAAAAAAAAAAGAGTACATTTTATGTGGCCTGGGGTTTTCTGGCTCTAACAAGTGCTGTGATTTTATAATTACAAATTAAGTATTACGGGGAACTTTTAGCCAAAAATCTTTTCTCCCGCTGTGTCGTTTTTACTTGGATGCTGCAGCTGTTTCCCCGCAGACAGGCACTTGCTTTGTCCTGCAGACGGTCCAGAATCTTTGTCAACAAATCCTTTTTGTCAGTGCGTGGGGGGTTGAGGGGGTTGTTGTGGTCAGTGAATTTGAGAGAGGCAACACTCTGGCAATGCAAAAACCACAGTCCTTGACTCCTAGCATCCAGGACCAGCGTGCACTGTGCATGTGACCTGGTTGCTGTGGTTATAGCCTACCTATTTCCTGTGAGGCTGGAATGGCGGTCCTGGCGGTGACGTTGAGGCACACGATGGCCGACATGCACGTGACGTCTTTCCCGCCCCGTCGGCAGTCCTTCACGAACATGTTGATCTTGTCCGGCTCGAACCGGACGCTCACGTGGATCCGCGCCACGCTGCGCGACCTGTGTGTGAAACAGTGTTGTGAATAATGCCCTTACAAGTAACGCCTTACAGTAAGGGATTACTTTTTTCAGTAACTTCTAACGTAACTCCTTACATTTCTCAAATTCATAACGACGTTATGATTAGTGTAGCATCGTTACTGTCGTTACTCCGCGGCGGCGGCAGGACTCGCTGCACTGTGTGCTGTCTGTCTTCTTCAGCTCGCTTCTTCACAGTCTAACATAGAGTATATTGAATAGAGAAGGCACCGAACGAAAGTTCCCTCTCGTCACTTGCATTGTTTCCTCCGGATGCCTGATCTAGTTTTAATATATCTATGTGTGTAACGTCACGTGATAAGTATAGCCAATCAGAGCCAGTCTTATTCGTCGAGCAGAGCAGAGCCATCTAGTAGAACAGCTGCGACATTGAGGGTGCAGAAAACAATGCTTATGATCCCATAGACTTAAATGCATCGGTAACCTCGGTTTGTCCCAATTCAATAGAAGTGTATATAGATGAGCCGCCATTGAAGTGGCCCCATGAAGTGAACAGAGTTTTTCGTGTAACTAAAAGGCTCTGGCCTCTAGTGAGCACACAGACAACCAGCTGTGTTGTTGCTGCTGCGCACACACTAGCATTTAAGCTGCGGTAAAATACGCTCTCAAAACACAATGAACGAGGACGACAGCGTGACTGGAGCCTTTGCAGCGTGGAAATATAAACACTATTTTACATTCTTGCTGGTTAAAGCAGGGGTTTTCAACAGGTGGTCCGGGGAGGATTCAAGGTGGTCCTCACACTAAATGATGGAAAGTTGGTTAACCAGATGCAATTCTTTGAGAGTGTAAACATGAAACCAAATGGACCCTTGCGGGTCCATTTGGTTTCAAGAGTTAAAATAATCATCATCTGAATTAGTCTACACAAGTACAGCATGTAGAAGTTTGATGGTTCTTTAGATCTGTATGTTTGACTGTTTTGATTTTGAAATCCAGCCTGATATTGTGGACAAAAGAAAATAAATCTTTAGTTTTGGGGTCTGTGAGGCTAAAATGTCCTCAAATGTGGTCCGTGGCTCAAATGCAGAATAAACAGTGGGCCCCTGGTATGAAAAAGGTTGAAAATGACTGTGGTATAGGACGTGGACGAAAACAAAAACATTGAGGTGAAGTGTAGACAGCAAGCATTGTCCTCAGCAAAGAAAATCTTAATACAGCCCATGCTCAGCATGCTGCCATTAAAGGGGAATTCCACCCCTTTTTTTAAAAAAAAGGTCCTAAAAAAAAATCATTAACATGGCGAAACACAACGTCCATTCTAGTAAACACAGAATGGGAGGGAGATCTTTATCTTGCCCACGCAACATCTCTAAGGCATATTAATGTCAGCAAAATGATTGTTGAAAATGGGAAGAATTTCACTTTAAACTTGCAAGCACGAATACCACAGAAAAAAACACCCCTTTTTGTATGTTTTTTAAAAAAAAAGTAAAGTAAAGTAAAGTAACGCCCTTACTTTCATAATTTAGTAAGGAATAAAGTAACTAGTTACTTTTTCAGGGAAGTAACTATAACTATAATGCCCTTACTTTTTAAAAGTAAACTTCCCCAACACTGGTGTGAAAACACAGTTAAAGAAAAAAATGCCTCAACAACAGCTTTCCTTTTCTTCAATGCGTGTGATGGATTCCCCATTCATTTTTCTCATAGACGATTGCACCGCAGACAAAGCCAACTCGGGTCATGACAACACATGATAATACACACAATTGTTTAGAACTACTGTATTAGATCATTTCTAAGCAGAAAAACAAAACAAAAAGTGTTGTATGCTGCCATTTTTTTTTTACTTCTTGCTAATTAGATATTGCATGATAATATTATGGTCACAACCTGAGTTGGATTTGTCTGCAGCGTAATCGTGTTTATATTAACATTTTCGAAAAGTCTATGAGGAAAATGAATGAGGATTGCATTTCTGGACCACGGGCAACGTCATGAAAGGGACAGGACTGCCCAACTCTAGACCATTAAAGGTGCTCTAAAAAGAACATTAAAGGCATACTTGGCGAGGATGCACTTTGTGTACACAGTAATCAGTCAAAGACTGAGTTAAAGGTAGGGGAAGTGATTACATTTTGTCAGATATCACCCCATTATTATTAATTTTTTTTCTGTTAGAATGCTATATTTAAGGTGTGTGCAGACCATATATGGAGTTTCCCCCTCCCCCACGTTAGCAGAGGAGCTAATAAAAGTTCCCCAGGTGGAGGGCGAATTCTCCTCCAATCAGATCGAGCGAGCAGCAGGTTCACATAGTGTAGCTACTCTTGGGGCCCCCTAGTGCACCAGGCTGGTTACTACACGATGAATTTCAAATCATTACCCTACCTTTAAAGGTACAAAACTCACCAGAGGAGAACGGCGGCTCCCAGGGAGCCCACTGCCAGGTCCACCAAACCGTCCTCGTCCATGTCCATGTTCCCATGGATGCTACGGCCAAAATACTGCAGGCCCGGAGCCAGGTCCACTGCTGCTACCCTCTGAGGAGACACAGAGACACATTGAAGACATGAAGACCTATAGTCCACTGCTGCTACCCTCTGAGGAGACACAGAGACACATTGAAGACATGAAGACCTAGTCCACTGCTGCCAGGGGCGGATTGGCACATATTTTCCCACCTGGGACAATTTTGCCTTTGCCAGGCCACTGGTTAACCAGATGTAACTCTTTGAGAGCGTAAAAATGAGTTAAAATATTCAAGAGTTAAAATATTCATGTGAAATTAGCCCAACTTAGTCTACACAACTAGAGAATGTAGAAGATCTCTCCTACTTGAAGGCTCTGGTGTAGGACACTTTTCTTTTTTGGGAAAAAAAAAAAAAAAAAACTGTCCAGGCCACTAGGTGGCGCAGGCCACCGGGAAAACTCCCTGTACTCCAGATGGCCAATCCGCCCCTGACTGCTGCTAGCCTCTGAGGAGACACAGAGACACATTGAAGACATGAAGACCTAGTCCACTGCTGCTACCCTCTGAGGAGACACAGAGACACATTGAAGACATGAAGACTACTGCAGCGGTGGAGCCAGCTGGTCCACTGCTGCGATCCTATGAAGAGAGACACTTTGAAGGCAAGAAGACAAAGTAAACTACTGTTATTCTTTGAGAAGACATAGAGACACGGAAACATGGATACATGAAGACATATTCATGTTCATATTCATACCCGTTTACCACACCTGTTTTTATTTCACTATGTAACAATATTCTGTTGCATAGTATTATCTGTTTATATTTGCATAGTACCACCTCTTTATACTGTATGTTTGTATATTATGTTGCATATTATTTGTGTTGTATGTCTTTGTAGTATTCTGTAGGATTGGTATCCTGTAGTTCATTTAACAGTTTATATTTTTGTAGTATTCTGTAGCGTAACTGATTATATTTTCATAGTGTTCTGTCGTGTAGTATATTTACCGGTTTATAGTTCTGTACTATTCTGTTGTTCAGTATGTTTTAACTTGTATTTGCGTAGTATTCTGTTCTGAAGTATATTTACCTGTTTATATTGCTGTAGTATTTGGTTGTGTAGTATATTTACCTCTTTATATATGCGTAGTATTCTGTTCTGAAGTACACTTACCTGCTTATATTTACCTAGTAGTCGGTTGCGTAGTATATTTACCTGTTTATATTTGCATAGTATTCTGTTCTGACGTATAGTTACCGTAATTTATTAAGGCTGTTGAAAATAGTTAATTAATGGGATTAAATTAATTTTGTTGATTAATCTGATTACATTTTTTAACGCAATTAACTCATGTGCACACTGACTCAACCCACTGAGCATTTTTTCATTTCATTGAGAGAAAAGGGTATAGCGCACGGTTTTACGGAGACATCTGTGTGTCTTCCTGTAACCAGAGCCATAGAGTATAGCTGAAGGATCTGCAAACATTGAGAGCTTGTAGATCACCTATTTTGATAAATATTTTAAAGATAAATGTTTTTTTTTTTTCTTTTTTAAATGTTGAAATCCTGTACAGGAAAACATGGCATATTTTGGACATAGTTCGAATGGTGATTAATCATGATTAAATTAATTTTGAAGTTGTGATTAATTTGATTAAAAAAATGTAATCATTCAACAGCCCTACTTTTCTATATTTGCGTAGTATTCGGTTGTGTAGTATATTCTACCTGTTTATGTTTGCGTACTAGTCGGTTGTGTAGTATACTTTACCTATTTATATTTGCATAGTATTCAGTTGTGTAG
Source organism: Benthosema pterotum (assembly GCA_039105355.1). Classification (NCBI taxonomy): domain Eukaryota; kingdom Metazoa; phylum Chordata; class Actinopteri; order Myctophiformes; family Myctophidae; genus Benthosema; species Benthosema pterotum. The sequence continues at coordinate 10,326,393 of CM076966.1, forward strand.
TATATTTTACCTGTTTATATTTGCGCAGTATCCGGTTGTGTTGGCTGAAGAACACATAAATGGCTCCTCTGTGTTCGTCCTCTAGGGGCGCTCCAACCACCAGGTCGTTGAAGCCGTCTCCGTTCAGGTCGGGCACCGGGGCGAGGGCCGAACCGAAGCGTGCGTTCTGCCCGCCGTTATGGATCTCTAGCGCCCCCTCCAGGATGAACCGGTTCTGAGGACAGAGAGAGAGGGCAGAAGAGTTTGGTTTATTGTTTTATTTTCAATTGGCGTAGTACTGTTTTTTAATTTGCACATGTCCGTTAAAGTTATTTCTAATGGTTTGAGCCAGTCCGTGTCATTTCTTTCTGGACTTGTGATATGCAGTTTAGCTGCAGCACCACAATGTGCTGGGGGCGCTGATATGCACATTATTTAATATTTGAGACAATATAGTACTGATGCTAGATAAAACCAGGCTTGTTTCCATTCCATGCCAGCTTGGACAATCAACAATAGTGGACACTGGACAGTGGACACTGTAAATAAAGTGGAAATGCAAATTTGGAAATGAAGACAGAATAAGAGAAGGAATCATACAAAGTAGGGTCAGGGGTTGACACTTGCCCGCTTGCCCCGGGGCAAGTTAAAAAAATGGTGGGGGAGGGAAAGACTGCTACCTGGTTGCCTGATCGGGCAAGGTGTGCGACATTTAGTGCACTATAACACAACACAAGATAAATTTGTCTTGGTGGTCATTGTGCTCTGCCTCTGCGTCTTTCCCTGCTTTCTAGCTATCTCTACCTATCTCTCTCCCAGGTCCATTTGGTTCCAAACTATCATTTTGCTGGGGTCAGGGACCACTGGGTCTGTGACCACTATGGGCTAATTAAGATGATGAATTTTTAAACTCTTGAGAGTGTAAAAATGAAACCAAATGGACCCCGCAAGGGTCCATTTGGTTTCATTTTTTACGTTCTCAAGAGTTACATCTGGTTAACCAACTTAGCTGGGGACCACCTGAACGGTGGAACCCTCTCAGGGACCACTGGTGGTCCCCGGCCCACCTGTTGAAAACCCCTGGTTTAAAAGCACCCAAGTAGGAAGTAAACTTAAATGCAAAATTTACAATATATTTTTGGGGGGCAAGGCCAAGTGACCATGACCTGAGGACAAGAGAGAAACTGTTTTGCACTTGCCCATGGCAAGTGCCTCAGAGACCTTAGGTGTCAACCCCTGAGGTGCATTAATGACATCACAATGAGGACAATATCAGGTGAGCAGTTAGTTCCAGACATCAATTTCCATTAAAATTGTTTGTGAAATGAGAAAAGCCCGATTGGTTTAAAATTGGTTATTTTTGCGGACACATATGGGAGCTCTGAAAACACAACATTTAAAACGCTTTAGTTTTGGTATAGGTGCTTAAAATAAATAACGTTAAGATTAACCCACACCCGACAAAGGCAAAGGGTGTTTAATAGCACTGATTTTTGAACAAATAAAAAGCATGACAGCGTGCACACAGACACGCACGCACGCACGCACGGCACACACAGACACACAGACACACACACACACACACACACACCCACACACACACACACACAACTTTATAGCATGCATATATAATCTACTGCTTCGCAAACGAAAGCATATGCACAAGGGAAGGCTCTTTCCAAATAAGCCTCATGTCAAGGAAACAGAGTCTTAATTGGTCCAGCCATGTGTTGGGCAGCATATAGATCCATCCATGCCCTCTGGCGTTCATGGCCACGGATGAATTGGAACGCAAACAAGCCGACACTTACAGCCGAACAAGAAGGATTGTTATCTTAACC
>CM076966.1:10328712-10336212 GCA_039105355.1 Benthosema pterotum
CTTGTTTTTTCAGGTCGAATATAATATTCGGAAAGGGAGTTGATTTAAGGAAGTGCTAGAGACTCTGCTTCGCGGCTACCTGAGGAGGCCCGCGCGTGTGTGAGTGAAGAGAGAGAGAGAGAGAGAGAGAGAGAGAGAGAGATGAGACGAGAGAGAGGAGTGGAGAGAGAGAGAGAGAGAGAGGAGAGAGAGAGAGAGAGAGGAGAGAGAGAGAGAGAGAGAGAGGAGAGAAGAGGTGAGAGTGTGTGAGGGAGAGAGAGAGGAGACGGAGAGAGAGTGCAGCCAGTTCTTAATTAGGAACATATGGTTGGAGGAACATTCAGGGGCGGATCTAGTCATGGGCATAGGGGGGCAATGCCCTCCTAAGTACCCCTAAGTCTGCCCCACCAAACATGATGGCATGCAAAACAACCCAAGATATTTTAAATTAAAGTGCTTTATAATTAAAATGATGTGAAACACTACTACTGCTACTAACTAACTTACAGCTGTGTCACCACTAAACCAACAGCATTTCATCATTGAAAACTGATGTTATTATTGATGTTTTACTTGACTAATAAAAGTCCTGTAAACTAAAATGGTATGGGTGCGGCTTCATCGCCCGTGGCACGAAGCGACACGGGCGATGAAGCCACACCCATACCATTTTCTCTTGCCCCTCCAACATGTTATCTTGCCCCCCCCCCAAATGGGACATGTTATATCCGCCCCTGGGAACATTGCTGACCATACAGTACATATCCCGCAACTACATTTACTTAGTAGGTACGGTACGCCATACTCAAGTAACATTTTAGGTGCATCAGCCTACATTTACATTACTGTACATCTCAGTGGGAAATGTTGCACTTTTAGCCCACTACAAATCAATGGAAACTGTGGTTACTGCAGTAACGTTGTAGAGGTGGATTATTATTATTGCAAAACTTGCAGAACTTTTGACTGTTTACTTTTGATGACTTACATGCAAGCGCAACGGGACACCTAGTGAGATTTGAAGATCTGCTATTTTACATTTTAGACTTACTGTATGATTTTGATGGCAACTTTATTACCACGTTATTGTATTATTATTAGTCGTAGCAGTAGTACTAGCAGCAGCAGTAGTATAGTGTAAGAGATTTTCTTTGATTACAATACATGTTAAAAGGCTCTATATTGTGTGATAGTATTCATTGCTAGTGGTTCCTAAATTAAACTGAAACTGGGACACCAATCGTATTCAGCCAGGATACAGATTAAACAAGTGGAATTGTAAGTGATGACAGTTCCAATGACACAATGTGTGCAAACACTCCACACTCCATTCCAGTGAACAAACACTTCATACAGGAGTAGTTTCCCCATTCATATTCCTCATAGACTTTTCCAAAACGGTTTATATAAAGACGATTACGCCGTGGACAAAGCCAACTCGGGTTGTGCCAAATCCTGACAACAACACAATATCATCATACAATATCTAATTAGTCAGAAGAAAAAAACAACAACACAGGATCCAACATTTTTAGTTTTGTTTTTCTTCTTCCAAATTATTTGACTGTTGCAAAACATTGTTTGTTGTCTTGATTTGTCACAACTCGCGTTGGATTTGTCTGTGTAATCGTTATCTCTATAGAGAAGATCTATCAAAGGTGATTTAACCTTTTAACAAAATAGCGTTTTGTTTTAACCAAACAATATCGCCAGCACTACCTGTAAGTAACATTTTCCACCACTGCTACAATGCCTCAAGTATAGTAGAGTCAGACAGACTGTCATCAACAGCAAGTACCGGTAGATCACAAGTTCACTAGCTTAAAACCTTTTTTTCTCAGTTTTCCTTCTGGCTTAAGGGGGTATTTCAACACCTCTTAGGTCATTTTAACATAATATACTCCTTTTTGTATAACCCGGGCTGATTCCACGTTGCTTGATTCAATATGAAGCCCAGATATAACATATTCATCTGACCCCCCCCCCCCCCCCCCCCCCCCCCCACCCCCCCCCCCCCCCCCCCCCCCCCCCCCCCCCCCCCCCCCCCCCCCCCCCCCCCCCCCCCCCCTCTACCAGACTTCATAACTGAATCCCGTTAAGAGGAAGCAATATGACCTCCGATGGCCAAGCAGTTAATCATTTTGCTCTCACCAAATATTCTGGAATCTGCAAACATCTTAGTTCTATCATCTTATTATGGTAGAACTACTGACTATTCCATATGACTGGCCAGTGGCCATGTTGGCTAAAGATCATACAATCATGGTTGTGATTATATATGGAACACAGCCAACTGTATCGTCAGCTGTAGTCTGACAACCCATTTCTTCAGCCTGCATCTTAGTCCGTAGCACTTGCTCTAGTATGTGAGTCTGCCTGGGCTCTTGGACTTAGTGCAGGGAAGGAAAGCGTACAGTAATCCCAACCAGTTCCTGTTCCCTCCATCAGGCACCCCGGCTGGCTAGGGAGAGGCAGGGGCAGATTGGCCATCTGGAGTACAGGGAGATTTCCGGTGGCCTGCGCTACCTCGTGGCCTGAACAGTTTTTTTTTTTTTGAAAAGTCCAGGGCAGGCCAGGGACCAGGCCAGGGCAGGCAAACTAGTGTTTCTAGGTGTCCTACACCAGAGCCTTCAAGTAGGAGAGTTGCCATATTCCCGTTCACTCCTGTGCGCAGTGTTGCCAACTGCCAAGATCCAAAATGCACTAGTGGGACTTCCAAAATGCACTAGAATGTGCTAGATGCTCGCCTGGAACATACAGATCAAAATGACCATTAATCTTCTACATTCTCTAGTTGTGTAGACTAAGTTGGGCTAATTCACGTGATGAATATTTTAACTCTTGCAGTGTTGTTTTCGTTGACTAAGACTAAGACGAAATGCTCGTCAACGAAGCTTTTTCCAAGACGAAGACGATCCAAAGACTACACGAAAAGTATGCTCTAAAGACGAACTTGAAGACGTACTGTAATGGACACGTTCGTCAACGAATCAGACGAGACGAAAATGTTAGGGCGGGACGAACGGAAATGAGATCCAATCACAACTTTTCTTTTTGTGGGACTAGTTGGGAAGACATCCAATCAGAACGCTTCCCAATGCGTTATCATGTTAGGTTGATCGTCAGCATGTTGGATGGAGGAAAAGCTCACGATTGGTTGCACAAACAAACAATTCTTCCACGATGCGAAACTGTGGCACGCACCAGGAGTTTTTACTACTTTACTATGGAGGAAACACCCGCAGCCTACCCCCCCAGAACACCACGTCGTTTCATCAACACTATTTGTCTAGCCGAACCGCGCTGGCCATCTCACTCGATACAGCACCGCCGCGAGAAGCCACAGCAGGCAGCCCAGAGAGCAGCTCGAGCGGCTCGGGCAGCAGCAGCAGCAGCAACCGGCTCCGTCCATGTCCGTATAGCGCTGTACAGCGCGCTGCGCACCGCCCTCAGGCTCAGAGAAGCAGCGGAGTTTCTGCTGCTGTAGACGGACATAGACTGAGCCTGCAGCTGCTCACCGCGATGACAATCACGCTCGGACCGCACTCTAAACTGCCCGCTACGGCCTCCCACGGCAGCGCTGCACCGAGCAAAACAACCGAAATGGTTCAGCCAAACAAACAATGCCAATGAAACGCAGCGCTCTGAAAAATAGGCTGCAAACGTTCCCCAATGCGTGCCACAGCCCTGCCCCGCAGAACACTTGTCTGTTTATGCCAGGGGCTTTCAACAGGTGGGCCGGGGACCACCAGTGGTCCCTGAGAGGATTCCAGGTGGTCCCCAGCTTTTTTTAACCATATGTAAATCTCTGAAAGCGTAACCATGGAACCAAACGGACCCTTGCCATTCAAACCAAAGCAAAATAAATCTTTAGTTTTGGGTCTGTGGGGGCTAAAATGTCATCAAATGGTGGTCCGTGGCTCAAATGCTGAATAAATAGTGGGCCCTGGTATCAAATTTTGAAAACCACTGGTTTATACAACCAATCTTGCTGTTTGCCTCCATGCAACATGCAAACTAAATGTGCCTGTATAATCTGTATGGCATGTTGAAAGCTAGTAAGACTAAAATTTCAAGAGTAAGACTAAACCTCAAAGACTAAGACTAATAAAAGACTAAGACTAATAAAAGACTAAGACTAAAAAAAGACTAAGACTAAATAAAGACTAAGACTGAGACTAAGACTAAATCGACGTTGATATTTTGTCGACTAGACTAAGACTAAAAAAATGAATTTCAGAAGACTAAATGGGACTAAAAGACGAAAATATGTGTTACTCAAAAGACTAAGACTAAGACAAAATATTCTCAAACAAACAACACTGAACTCTTGAGGGTGTAAAAAATGGTTAACCAGCTACCCCCCCCCCCCCCCCACCAGGGTGGGGGGGCAAAGGCAAAATTGTCCGGTGGGAAAATATGTGCCAATCTGCCCCTGGGGAGAGGCAGTCTAGAGACAAGGATTACTGGGGGGGGGGGGGGGGGGGGGGGGGGGCAGGGAGGACATGTGAGGGAATCTTAAGGGACGGGGGGGGAGAACATGCAAACTCCACACAGAAAGGCCCTTTCACCAACCACGCCTCGGGTATGGTCTGATATATGGCATATACTGTACCTCTCCTTTTTCGTGGCAATGTCTAAGGGATAGTTTGACCCCTAAAGTGTTGATTATTCACTCGTTGGAGGCGTGAATTCATCAACATTGTATTTTACATTGTATGTTAATCATGTTCCTAAACCAAAACATATATGATTGGCAGTGGGTCCCTATAAGGAACGCCGTCTCTGCACAGCCGAATAATCCCTAGAAAATAGGTTACAATTTGTCCGAACTACTCCTTTAACATAACTTTTTCTTACGCTACAATTTCCACTCTTTCAGAATTCAGACCTTCGCGAAGTTTTATTTACCCTGCAAATGTCTTAATGCTGGAAAATGACTTTCGAAGCCGTCGAATATTTTCCTGCTGACTTCACAGAGTACATCTATTATGAAGCGAAAAGTGTGCGTTCTGGCGTACGTCGCCGGCCGATCGCTTTCCCGTTTCGTTGTGCGGCTGTGTGTGTTCGAGGCAGTCCGTCTGAAGCACTGCAACGTGTTAATTGGGAAGGTGGAAGGTGGAATGCAATGGCGATGGCGTCTGGTATGGGGCGGGTTTGTTGGGTCCGTGTGTTGTAACAGAACGCAGGACTGTGCTGGAAAGCGTCTGGGATGGAATATCTGGATTCGCTGCTGCGAGACTGCTGGTGTTAGCACAGGTGCTGAAGTTTCAGATCCAATTTATTGTCTGGCATAAATAGCCGGTACTGTAACGCTACAGTATGCTTGGCCGTGTGCAGGCGTGAGTGTCTGGAGGCTGAACTCCCCATGGGTCCCGTCGTGGGGATTCCCGAAGGGATGACATTTTATATTAATAACCCTGGATTGTGACGGGACGGAAATGAAAAGTCACTGGGATTTCAATTAAGCTGTTCCTCGTTTATCTTTTGAACACAATCACACCCATGTGAAGTACGTGGTTCAGCTCCATGTGGGGGTGAATGAACCGTGAGTGTGAATCCCACAGGGGGGCCTTCTACTGTACTGCACTGTAACACTTCAAGTTATCATATATACATTTAGTGTGTGTCTGTGTGTGTGTGTGTGTGTGTGTGTGTGTGTGTGTGTGTGTGTTGTGTGTGTGTGTGTGTGTGCGCGCGTGCGTGCGTTAGGGCTTTAACCAAAAAATCGATACATCGATGCATCGATTTGCATAACACGTGTCGACTCCAAAAAGCCCGAGGCGATAAGTTGTTTTTTTCCCTTCCTCCGAAGGAAAGGAGGAAAGAGGAGGAAATTAAACATTTACCTTTGTTTTCCCTTTTTTCTTTCTCTGTGTGCGACGCGTGTGTATATAATTCAAATGCAATATTGGTTACTGTGTCACTCACGGACAGAAGTCTCCTTTGAAGTTTCCTTTGCAACTCTATCTGAGTTAATTTAGGCCTACCAATCTTAGTGCAGCTGCGTGCGCCTTGCGCTCTGAGCGCGCGGCGTTCCACTGATCATTAGGCTACGTACACGGATCAGATCGAACAGCCAACAGTGTCAGAGAATTACAGAACTTCATCAACCAACACCTCCCGTTCTACATCTACAGTGACCGTCTTGTTCTTTGTTTCGCATTAGGCTGCGCACGGAGTGACGGGACGCATGCTTCTGTCCGCGTCATTCTCATTAATTTACTGAATGGATCATAAAAGAAAAGCGGCGCGATGGTGGTGTTGGAGGAGGAGGAGGCTACATGTAAATGGATCGTATTCTGATGTGGCCGCTGTTAGAACGATCATGTCTTCTGTTGGGCGCGCGGCGTTCCACTGATCATTACGTAGGCCTACACGGATTAGATCGAACAGCAAACAGTGTCTTGTTTTCGTTTCGCATTAGGCTACCGTACGGGACGCATGCTTCTGTCCGCGTCATTCTCATTAATTTACTGAATGAATCATAAAAGAAAAGCGGCGCGATGGTGGTGTTGGAGGAGGAGGAGGAGGCTACATGTAAATGGATCGTATTCTGCGTTCTAACGTGTGGGCTGCTGTGTATTGATAATGTTATATGTTTTTATGGCTGGCCTGGGAGTGGACGATGTGCAGCTGTGTGCCAATATTGTTTTCATATTAAGCTTGCCACATGCGCCATGCGTAGCCTCGCGATGTGTTTTGTATAAGCACTGCGCCGGCATATAGCGGCACCATTTGATCCCCACCCCCCCTCGGGGAACCACCACGACGGACCCCCCCATCGATACAACTTCGACTTGACTGTCTGACAAGTCGACTTGAAAAAATCTCAAGTCGTTAATGCCCTAGCGTCCGTGCGTGCGTGTGTGTCATGCTACGCGACAGTGACACTTGGTTGTGTAAACCAGCCAAAAGCTATTTCCTTCTGGAATGGACAGACAGAGCCAGCCAGCCAGCCAGCCCCAGCACAGGGACACACATAGGTCCTCTAGGACGTGGTTGCACCACTTAAAAACTGCATGAAACCAAAAAGCCCCAGAAGGGATATCAGATGTTGAAGCTGCCACTACATGACCTCATGGCGAAAATTGGAACTGTAGCACTTTAATGGAGGCGGTTTAGAGATGTCATGTGTGTAATGTGTGTCATCCTTGGGGGATGCTCGTCCGCTCGCTTTAACCATTGCATTATATAATCAGGGGTGTAGTGGAGGCGAGGGGACGGTGTGTCCCCACTTCTAACTTTAATATTTTGGGGGCAAAAGTAGGACTATGCTTTTGTCTTGTCATTTACTTTTATGGATACAATTAGGCACTGTAAACAATCTTTCTCAAAGATATATTTTTTATAACGTGTCTGTGTGTGTTGCGCAGGTGCACGCAAATACACATGCAAATGCAAGTGTGCATACATGTGTCTTAAAGGGGATCAGTTGAATGTGAATCATACATAAGCTTAGGCCATAAGAACGAAGAGGCTGTAGGCTAATCAAAGTGTGTATACAATTACACATAATAT
>CM076966.1:10338712-10446212 GCA_039105355.1 Benthosema pterotum
CAATAATTTGCCGAACAGTTCGGCGATATTGCATGGATTTATTTCGGTTTTCGGATGGATTTTTGAGACCCGTGGGGACCTCTACTTCACTTAGCCTACGTCTTTCTGAAGTAGTAGGCTAGGTAGAATGTCTCTGATAGGTTGTTGTAACGTGATGGGTTTTGGAATAGTGCTCTCACCGTCTCGCGCACATGGCATGGATCATGGAATATTCCACTTTAACGCAAATGGGAGGGGATGTACACGGATTCTGTAGGGCCTATTTTATTGTGTTGTTTTTACTTTTGATTTGAAACATACAAAATCATTATTTATTAACTCACTGGCTGATGCTCACTGTTCAGGGGGGCCCAATTAGATGGCCAACTGTATGGTTAGTTGCCAACGGCTCCGGGGGCCCCTGCTGTTGTGGGGCCCCAGGCGGCCGCCTCGTTCGCCTATATTGTAAGACCGCGCCTGTGTACACTCACACACACACACACACACACAGAGTCTATACTCACCAGCTCCGTCACCCTGTAGATGTACACCTTGCCTTTCTCCAGACCTCCACTGAAGAACATGGGTGCTGCCACCAGCAGGTTGTCTGTCACCCCGTCCCCGTCCAGGTCCATAGGCGCAATCTCACTGCCGTAGTACGACCCGATCTGTGACAGGAATGACACAGGGTTCAATCTCACTGCCGTAGTATGACCCGATCTGTGACAGGAATGACACAGGGTTCAATCTCACTGCCGTAGTATGACCCGATCTGTGACAGGAATGACACAGGGTTCAATCTCACTGCCGTAGTATGACCCGATCTGTGACAGGAATGACACAGGGTTCAATCTCACTGCCGTAGTACGACCTGATCTGTGAGGGAATGACACAGGTTTCAATCTCACTGCCGTAATATGACCTGATCTGTGACATGAATGACACAGGGTTCAATCTCACTGCGGTATAGTACGACCACATCTGTGACAGGAATGACCAGTGATGGGTATCGTTACTTTCTAAACTAACAACGTTAGATTATTAACTAATCTCGTTAAGTTACAAATTACTTTCTATAAAAAGTAACTTAATAGATTATTTTCCGTTATTTTCCGTTCCTGAACACAATTAAAATACTCCTTTTCTCTTTGTTTTTAACGTATGCACAATTTAGTTGCATTGTATTACCAGTGCATGAGTCGCACTCCACGTTGCGCACATGAAAACCACCACCACCACCAACAACAACTACAACAACAACAACAACTGTACTCTACAGTGATACGATGTCACCCACTATACCTTGCAGGCTTCTCAATCTCAACTGACCATAACCCCGCCTATGAACTAGACAGTAGTCTATATAAGACAAGGCACGGCGGCCAAACAATGAATTAAACATTACTCACCTAATAACGCAGCCAGAGGATGTACTATGTTTTGTGTTAATCCAAAAGTGTACAGCGTCATTGTTTACAAGACTTTTAGCAAGTCGCGCCTAGAGTAGCTGTGTCACTACCCAAGCAGCCAGCGGACTTCCTCTTTCTTCCTTTTCAAAATAAAAGATTCATACTAGAGTATAACTAGACACTAGCTAGACAGTAGGTTTACTTTTATTTCTTAGGTGAACTTACAGGATGTGCAGACAGAAAATGTAAACTACGCACATCACTCACAGAAGTAAGGTCGTGCAGCCGGCTTATTCTGCACTAACAGAAGGAGGAATATACAACACCGGGCAGTCTCAAGAAAATGAATCGGGACGAACTATAGTAATAAGTTACTTTTTTGGAAATGTAACTAAGTAACTAACTACTAAATTGCAAAAATAACTCGTTAGGTTACTCCGTTACTAATAAAGGTAATCTGATTACATAACGCCGCTACTGTTAACACCGTTATCCTCTTCACTGGGAATGACACAGGGTTCAATCTCTCTGCAGTATAGTGCGACCCGTTCCCTGGAACAGGAATGAGAATCTTACTGCCATATTATGATCTAATCAACGACAGAAATGGTATGATTCATGATGGGAAGTACACACACAGACATGCACACGATAGACATCACATACACGCGTATGGACATCAAACAGGGCTTCAACTTCTGTCCCTCTCCAGACCATGAATGCATCATTTACTACATGGTGAAAGAAATGATTGATTGATGTAATAATTTATTACACATAACTGAATAAACAGCAACATAGTGCAGCCAAACACTCTTACAGTATGTTTTAACAGCGATGGACAAACGACATCGGCCGACTATCCCTGCTGACTATCGGCTGACTATCCCTTTCCCTCGCCGGGTTGTCTGGGTGTCATTCCAACGCCGTAGTGGGCCTAGTAGATAATGTTTGTTATCAGCCGGTTGGGATTCCATGAAGGCCAGACTTAACACATACTATTGTTGTTTACAGCGGCCTGGAATCCTCGGCATTTCCTCCACAGACTCACTGACTGAAGCACAGCTGATTTACCCTGTGATGAGCCTGGATGACTGTGAACTTTACTCTGAGGTCAGGATGAAGCGCTCCGAGCAGCTCCGAGTGATACGACGTCAGCAGTGTTGTAACTACCCCTTAGTGTCCTGAACGCGTTTTGGTGTTTTATCTGTTGAAAAATAGCAGATCAACAAGCTCATGTCGCGCCACGAGAGTGGCGCGACACGAGCTTGTTGTTCTGCTATTTTTGAAAAATTGTGAAAATGTGCTGCAAATCTCTGAATACATTATTTTGGAAGCAAACATTTTATCTCAATTTTTCGCTTCTGGGGAACCCCCGAGAACAACATGTTTTCAGATGGGGGGTCTGCAGCCAAATATGGATAATTCTGGCGGTCCTTGGCTAGAAATATGTTAGCATCACTGACACAGGAGCACAGATTTTTCAGAAAAACTAGAATCTAGTGTCAGAAACTGTAGAATCTAGTGTCAAAAACTCGATTCTAGCGTCAGAAAGTAGATTCTAGTGTCAAAAAGGAGATCCTAGCATCAGAAACTATCATTTAGTGTCAATAACTAGAATCTAGTGTCGGAAACTACTGTAGAATCTAGCGTCAAAAGCTAGAATGTTGCTGCTGCTATAATCTGGTGTCAGGAACTACTGTATAATCTGGTGTCAGAAACTCGAATCGAGGGTCAGGACACAATGCGTTAAAGGGGAATTCCACCCATTTTCTTTTTTTTTCCTGAGAGTGTACAAATGTGAACCAAATGGACCCTAGCGGGTCCATTTGGTTCCATCTGTACACTCTCAGAAAAAAAGGAAACTCATTAACATGGTGAAACACATCTTGATGATGTCATCAAGATGTGTTGCCAAGATGTATTTTACCATGCACCACAACATTTTTACCATGTCCACACGACATCTCTAAGGTATATTAATGACATAGTAAAATATTGAAAATGAGTGGAATTCCCCTTTTAAGACACGTGCATGCACACTTGAATTTGCGTGCGCATGCGCAACGCACACAGACACGCTATTAAAACAAGTAGGCCTATAGCATATTGAGAAAGATTGTTTACAATGCCTAATTGTATCCATAAAAGTAAATGACAAGACAAAAAACATAGGCCGACTTTTGCCCAAAAAATATTTTAGATGTGAGAAGTGGGGGGACGCCGCCCCCCCCGCGTCCCCCCTCCACTATACCCCTGGACGTCAGTGGTGGAAAAAACTAAGACTAAAACTTGTTGTTTTCTCGGTAAATTAAATAATTAATACTATATGCCAGGATATCGCCCTGCTCAACCCTTATTTTGAAGATCTGAAACCCTGTATGTTGTGTCATGTTAATGTGTGTGTGTGTGTGTGTGTGTGTGTGTGTGTGTGTGTGTGTGTGTGTGTGTTGTGTGTGTGTGTGTGTGTGTGTGTGTGTGTGTGTGTGTGTTGGTCTCGACTGGCTGTTATTGTTTGCCTGGAGCTGGAAAAGTATTGGCTGGCGCCATTACTGGACTCTTTAGGCTGTTGTTTTGACCAGAATTGCTACCCAGGAGGGAGAATTGTGGGCATGAATGTATGCACGCGCCACAATGGCGCAGTCCAGCGTCTAAGCTAACAACAGCAGTCATACAAAGTGTAGACTTTCCAATAGCTCGAATGAAACACAATTATACTTAACGTATAGGTAACCTGCAAAAAACTCTCAAAGGTGTTGACACATGTCCCTCAAAAATAGCCTAAGTATCCCAATGATATATTTAAAATGCCTGATGCGGCCATACACATCTCACATTTGAGGTTTATAAAAATAAAATTACTACATCTGCCACTTTGGGAAATGTAGTTCTGAATCTGTTGATGTCGCGGGTGTATGACGACAATAGGAGATCTTGTTGCAATGCTAACTCCGATGGACACGCCCTTCTCCTCGTCAGCACGGTAGCGCCCCAGCAACGCAGATGTGCTTATTGAGTATAGACAGAATCAGCGTGGAGTCTAGACTATTTATAGCGCTCAGTTCTTGGAACAACTTTTCGGTCGTCTACAACTTTTTCGGTGGGTGGAGCTGCAGCAATATAGGTGGGAAGGGAATTCCGATACACGTTTGGCCAGTGGAAATCTGGCATGGCCTCAAAGCCACATTTGAAAAGGGATGCTGCACATTTGAAAAGGGACCTGTCCGACCTGGCATACTGAGCGTGGATGTTTTTACGCAGTGTACTCCTAGTACGCAGGCAGCAGTGTCAGTGTGCGTAAAAACTCGGAAACAATGCTACTGCCCGGACATGAGATTGTGAAAGAGATTGTAAAAGCGAAGCTGCTGCTGATCCCCGAGAGGATCAGTATCAGTGGGTAGACGCAGCGGTGGTCTGCTGGCTCGTTCGGTTATTTACGTACGAGCATGTTTACCAAGACTACTCTCTCCTTCACAAATACTCCTCCTGTTTTTAATGTTATCGTCATGGTTCTATCCCAGCATAAAGCACAGTTGCTGCTAACGTAATGTCCATAATCCATCCACCGAGTCCCCTCGCATTCCAGCGGCAGAAAACAACTAAACGTTGGCTTGGTGCTGGTGGAGAACTCCAGTTTGTCTCCATTCAGGCAGCTCGAGCGCTCAGTTTCCGACTCCGCAATGTCGCAAGTCTTGTACTAGATGGCTCTGAGCCACTAGTCAGCTGGAGTGAGGCACGCCCCTCGCGACTGCAGTGTATACAACCATAGCCACATACGCTAGCTCTGTTTCAACATGGATATTGCAAAAACGGTCTGAGAGACTGTCTGAGTAAAAACAACGTGTGGTGGCCGTGTGGTCCCCGGTCACGATCATTAACAGAGTGATGTATGTACTCCGTTACGAGAGTGTTTAATATGGTAATTCCCATAGCCACTCTTCTATGCAAGTCTATGCAAGTCAATGGGAACCCGATGAGATGTTCTCCTAATGACGCGCCATATGAACTCGTAACTTTCCGGCGTGATTGGCCAGTGCTTCGGGGGTTGGACCACCTTTCTTCTGATAGCCCCCAGAGCAAATACACACCAAGTATTGTTGTATTGGCAAATGTGTTTGTAATTATGACACAATTTGATTGGGAAAAGTAGTGCAAAACAGGTTACTTACACTTTAACGTAGTCTGCATATTTTGGCAGCGTCGCTTCTCGACAATTAATGCAGGCTACGCTCTTTGGCGGGGAAAGTGTTAAGGTGCATATTAGGAGACAGGTGCATATACTGTACGACAGGGGTTTTCAACCAGTGGTCCAGGGACCTCCAGTGGTCCTTGAGAGGGTTCCAGGTGGTCCCCAGCTAAGTTGGTTAAGGTCAAGGTCAACTATTTCCCGGATGATTATTAAAAACATCCATCTTAGTGGCCCCATCATAACCAGATGTAACTCTTGAGAACGTAAAAATGAAACCAAATGGACCCTTGCGGGTCCATTTGGTTTCATTTTTACACTCTCAAGAGTTAAAAATATACATCATGTTGATCTGTATGTTTGACTGTTTTGTTTCCCCAAAATCCAGCCTGGAATTGTGGACAAAAGCAAAATAAATCTTTAGTTTGGGGGTCTGTGAATCTAAAAGCATCCTCAATTGGTGGTCCGTGGCTCAAATGCTGAGTAAATGGTGGTCCCTGGGATGAAAAAGGTTGAAAACCCCTGCTGTAGGAGAAAGACAACAAGGTGCACGAAATATACACAAAGGTGCACTGAAAACTGAAGGGACTCTCACACACTGTCTTCAATTTAATAGGGAAAACAGCATGTCTCTGTTTCTCCATTAAACGTTTTAACTGCAATTGGAGACTGTGCGGGAGTACTTTCTTCTTTTTCAAACGCGCTCGACTAAAAGTAAACTAAAGTTTCAGTTGCTGGGACATGAAATGGACATTTCATGTCCCATCTTCTATATGCTTTTTCCATCGGGCAAAATTGTATACAGGGCTGAAAGTGTGTGTTTTGCAACTAATGACCGTTTGTTTGTTTTCAAATGGAATAAAAGGGATATACGATAGTCTATCTAACATGTTGTGAAGTAAAAGTACTGGGAATCGGAAAGAATTCAATTCAAGTACAAATACCTCAACACTGTACCTTAAGCACATGCAATGAATTACTTTCCACCACTGGTGTAATGACAGTAGTGTGTGGTGTGTGGCAGGGCTGTCTAGACACCAGAAGATACAGAGAGAGAGAGAGCGAGAGAGAGAGAGAGAGAGAGAGAGGAGAGAGAGAGAGAGAGAGAGAGAGAGAGAGAGAGAGAGAGAGAGAGAGTGTCGGGGACTCTGCTGGGAAATCCTGTCATTGGCTTCCAGATTGGAAACATCTGCGCTAGATTGGAAGACCATCCTTTACTGTCACCAGAGTGCCAGAGAGACGTTTGTATGCGAGGAAGTTAACATCTGTTGTCATGCAGTCATGAAGCATGATCGCCGAGCAGATTAACATGAGCTGTGTGAGCGTTTGCTGGATGTCCGCGGAGGCGTCTGTCCCTGCATGAGAACTGTCCCCTCGCCAGTGACTGATGTTGTCGATTCCAATACGTGAGGAGAGACCATGCGTCTTCAATTACTTTATCCATTTATATTTTGTATTTGGGGATTTTTTTTCTTTTATAAGCCTTTAGCGCTGATCTTGAACGCTAGAAGGAATGGGCCAGACTCAGACCTGATGTAGAGGTTACAGATACATCGAAACGTTGCCCTTTATAGTGACAAAGATGTTATACACAGTCTATATGTACATCGGAATATACTTTTCACAGATGAAGATGTTATGGATGTTATGGAAACATTGTCCTTTTACTGATGTTATAGTGATTTTTTTTTATGATGAAGAAGATGTTACAGGATGACTGATGGAAACTTTGGGCTCCATTTTCGTGACCTGCTAAACCCCTTATCCCAAATCCCTTTTTACAATTTTGAAAAACTTTTTAGAATATTTCAACATGTCAGTCTATTAACATGTTGTGAGTTTGTAGACTGGCCATTTGAACTACTGAAAAAAAAGTTTTTTTTTTTTTTTTTTTTTTTTTTTTTTATAGTTTAAGAAGGCAAAGAAGTTAAGGGATAAGGGGTTTAGCGGTAACGAAAATGGAGCCCCTAGTCTTATACTGACAAAGACTATAGTGACGTTGAAAAGTCTCCTTTTTCTTTCTTTTTTTATGTCAAAGGGACAGATAGTAGGCTGAAAGAAATGCGGAGAGAGTTAGGGATGTGACATGCAGTAAATGGGATCGGGAGCCGAACCCACAGACATTGCCAGTGCTGGATTACCAACCAGGGTGCCTGGAACGAGGCACGGAACAGTGCCTAAAAATGTCTCTTTTATTTACGAAGATTTTATTGAAACATCTCATTTACTAGCACACACGTAAATAAAGGCTTTAACTGTCCCACGCTGTGCCAGCGCATTCCTTCTCTTTTATCTCACACCAGTCCAGCTCATGTCCTGAGGTCCACATGACCAGCCTCAAGTAAACTTGTGGCATGTTGCGAACACCCCTGAACTACTGACCTTGTTTTAGAACAAACAGTATGGTAGCCTGGCATGTCCAGACAGATTAGTCTGGAATCTCTGATGTGGAAACCCTTCCACGGGGGCACACTGGATGACAAACCCGCCCCATATTTGACCTACAGATTTGTAGCCACACGCAACACGCCACGCGTCTAACGTTTGCGTCTAACACCGCGCAATCCGTGTTGTTGTTTTCTCTGTGAATGTGGTGTCAATCAATAAATCCATCCATCCCTACCTGCAGGCCCTTGAGGGAGTGCAGGATGGTGAGGTTGCCCGTGTTCTTCAGGGTGAAGATGATGACCTTGCCGGTGTGGTTGAAGCGCGGCGCTCCGGCCACCAGGAGGCGACCGCTCCGGGCCGACACCACCGACGTGACGGTGTAACCTGGCGACACAGACACCACCAATGGGATTAGCATATCACATATGTTAACACACCGACTGCGATCGCGTGTTCGTCCTTATCTGTTATATGCCACGGCTCAAGCCAGTGAATTCGGTAAAAAAAAAAAAATTGAAGCGCCAGATCTCCTAAACAGCAAGTGCGATGATGTCATGCTGTTACTGGTGTCTTGACTAACCTGTCCTCTCACGATCTGAGCAAAAGGTTCCGGGTCAAAATCAGGAAGTGACGTCTAGCCCTAATTGATCTACCCGTGCGGCCACGACATTCAGGGGCAGATTCTCAGGAGAGGCTTTTGAATGCATTGGATTGAATGGGTGCGAATGGGACAAAAAAAAGTTGTCGAGACAATCCTCTTCCAAATGGAAGTCAACAACAGGATCTTTATCAGATGATGTGCTCGGACTAATAGATGGATTAAAGAATGAAATCTACATTTTGTCGTGTTCTGCGACTTCCTCGTGACCGGCACACCGCGAGATCGGCAGTCCGAGTGTTAAGAGAAACCAGTATTAGTGAGGGAAAAAAAGCAGATTGGGGGTGATGTATTTTTGTTGTGGAAGACTGTGGTCTCACTGGTCTGTTTGTGTGCCACAACACAGCAGTGTCCTTCGCATGTGGTTTGTATTGCAGTTAAATATCCTATCATATGTCCTTCTGTTTCCTCCATCTCACCTTCTTTCTCTTTCTACTAAACTCATTTCACTTTCTCTCTCCTATCATCCTTTTTTACTAAACTCTTCACTTTGTCCTCACTCATCTTTTTTCCCTGCCAAACTTCTCCCATCTCCCTCTGAGAGGGAGTGAAAAGAATGAACTCCATTGGCCAGGAGAGCCAGGCAGAGGGGAGGGGCTAAAGAGCCACGGGTGGCCTCCATTGGCCGGGAGGCAAGGCAGAGGGGAGGGGCTAAAGTCACTGACGACTAGAGCACTATAAAAGGAAAGTACTGACACGCTTTGACTTCGCGTCTCGCGCTTCGAGCCCGCACTGGAGCTCTGCTGTCAATGCAAGTGGATGGGCGAGAGTGGTTTGTTTGGAACCATGTTAATGTTAGTTCCAAACATGCGCTTGTCAGCCAATAGCCGTCGTCACGTGTGCTTTTCAGCCAATAGGCGTCTCTGTTCAGCCGTAGCATTGGGAGTCAACGGGAATGGCAGTACTCTCCTTTATATTGCTCTACTGATGACAAAAGCAGAGGTTGTGTGGTGGTGGTGGTGGTGGTGTGGAGTGGGTGGGATGGCAAACATCATGGAGCTGTGGAACACTTCATAGACAAGGGGTGCAGATATAGGGCTGTTTGGTGTTAAACCACTAAGCCTCATGCCTCACACATCCCAGGCATGACGCACCCGTTACATAACCACAGGCTTGTGGTAATACATATCTTATAATGCCAATGTGAATGAGCTCCTTATAATAATGCATAATAATGCATATAATAATACAATTACGGAGCGCACTGTCTAGTTGCGTGAGACTGGGAAGAGTCCCGACTCCATTAAAGGGATAGTTTACTTTTTTTAACTTAAAAGGGTAAGATAGTAAGTGATTTGGAAAACCCTAGGCAGTTCGAACTGGGGACCTTGTGGTTACCATCCATCCAATGTACCGCTGAGCCACAGCCGCCCCAATGAATATGAATATCAAATATACAAATACTGAATCAAGTAATGGAAAAACTGGTGTTCACATGTGCTAGAGTAGATGATATAATATATTTTTGAAAGTGAAGTATCCCTTTAACCCATTTCAGACGGGAGTCCAAATGTGGATCTTTACCTTTAAGAACGGGAGGCCATTTTGGGACTTTTACCTTTCATGCCGGGAGTCCAAATCTGGACTCTGGGTAGATTCCGCCCATTTCCGGTCTCATAGCCAATCAAATGTGTCATAAGTCGATGACGTATGTATTCTAGGGTGTCGCAATGCATTGTGGGATTTTTTTTTTTCCTCTTAAGGCAACTTTATTGGTCGGCAAAGTGTTTTTTTTTTTTTTTACTGCGTCACCGCTATTCCAATCATCACCATGGCAGCAGCAGCAGCGTCGAAGAAAACAACAACAACGACTCCACGTGAAATGGAATATGTTTTGAGCGACGGCAGCGACATTGTTGATGAGTATAGCAGTAGAGACGAGGACGATGTTACTGATCCAGATTATATTCCCTCTTTGGAGCCGCTGGACAGAGCGCAATGGATGCGTGATCGCCTGACGACGATGATGATCAAGCCGAGTTCCGTGTTTTTTTGCCGACAGACAAAGACTTTGTTCCAGACCACTTATAACAAAGTGATGGCCCGGGACAGATTCAGCGCTATTTGGAGGTAATAATAACACTAATACAAACCGCTATGATGATAATTATAATGATAAAACAGTATGATAGCAGTGCTATTGTTATTATAGAGTTGTACTAATGTGTGACCATAGAAGCCTATAATAGCGCAACAACAAAAGTCGTCGCGAGGTTTTCTGAAGGTAATAGCAATAATACAAATTGTATAGTAGGCCTATCATAATAATAGCGCTGCAAATAGATAATGTTGAGTGATCTTGCTTATAATAGCGGTAATAATTGATGTCGACGCTGCGATGGAAAACTTTTTTAGGCGCACCCTTTCATCATTTATCATCGCACCGCTACGTCTATGATGATAATACAGCCATGTTATGATACAGCATACAGCGCTACATGATGCTTATAATGGCAAATGACCTGGAGTATTGTAGTGTATACTGCATTACTGAACAATGTGCATGTATAATGCTATAATATAAACACACACGCTGTGTGTGTGTGTGTGTGTGTGTGTGTGTGTGTGTGTGTGTGTGTGTGTGTGTGTGTGTGTGTGTGTGTGTAGGGGACAACAACGAGGCAGCTGTAGACCGGACTGATAAGATGTGGAAGCTGAGATGGTTCCTGGACTTCCTCGTTGCTCAATTCCACCCCGTGGTTGTCAGTGATGCTGAACTGACACTGAACTGTGACTTGTTGCAATAACAGACACTTTATTTTTTATTTATTCATTTTGAAAATATTGCTGCTTGTGGACAGTTCCCAGAGAATGGTCACCTTTTTAGCTGCTTGTGAACTGTTTCCACAGAGAAATTTTCACCTTTTTATTGAACACATATCTTTTTGTCACTTTTTTATTGAAAGGACACTTTATATTTTATTATTACTTTATTTAGTTTGATTTTCTGCTTTGTGTGCACAAATAAAAGTAATAGTTATAGTTTTTGAAAGCCTACAGTGTGAGATCTCAAATACTTTTTATGTTTAGTTCCTACCTGCTATTGTAGGACCTAGTCTTGGTCCAAGGCAACTATCAGACTATCAAATAGTGTTCTAATTGTGTTTCTATGTGTCTCTATGTGTTTCAGAGCCTGCAAAAATGCAAAAATTGCTGTTTTTTAGTAGGCGTTTTACTAGTTTTATCATATTTTCTAGATTCCTAATGTTTTGGATTTTTGGATAAAGGTTTGGACCAAAACAATTAATTTTCCATGAAAGCCTAAGGTGTAAGCTATCAAATGCTTTTGGAATTTTGTTTCTAGCTGCTACAGAGCCTGAGAAACAAATGTTTTAGTAAACGTTGACATCCCTGGTAAGTTTTCCAGAAAAAGTCAGGATTTGGGGGTATTTTCAAAACCGCCCATAGGTTTAATGGCTTTTTTTCTAGGCGGACTTAGGCCTGAATGGGTTAATCGTTCAAGACAGTCCGAGTCAAATTAAGGACAGAGATGCGACAGAGTAAATGAAAATGTGGACTTGAGACCAGAATATGAGTCAACTTGAGTACTACAACACTAATGAACACCATGCTTCATACAGTATTTACTCACCCAGGGAAATACCATGGTTCATATTTAATCACCCAGGTACAGTAAATACCATGGTTCATATTTAATCACCCAGGTACAGTAAATACCATGGTTCATATTTAATCACCCAGGTACAGTAAATACCATGGTTCATATTTAATCACCCAGGTACAGTGAATACCATGGTTGATATTTAATCACCCAGGTACAGTGAATACCATGGTTCATATTTAATCACCCAGGTACAGTGAATACCATGGTTGATATTTAATCACCCAGGTACAGTAAATACCATGGTTCATATTTAATCACCCAGGTACAGTAAATACCATGGTTCATATTTAATCACCCAGGTACAGTAAATACCATGGTTCATATTTAATCACCCAGGTACAGTGAATACCATGGTTCATATTTAATCACCCAGGTACAGTGAATACCATGGTTCATATTTAATCACCCAGGTACAGTGAATACCATGGTTCATATTTAATCACCCAGGTACAGTGAATACCATGGTTCATATTTAATCACCCAGGTACAGTAAATACCATGGTTCATATTTAATCACCCAGGTACAGTGAATACCATGGTTCATATTTAATCACCCAGGTACAGTAAATACCATGGTTCATATTTAATCACCCAGGTACAGTGAATACCATGGTTCATATTTAATCACCCAGGTACAGTGAATACCATGGTTCATATTTAATCACCCAGGTACAGTAAATACCATGGTTCATATTTAATCACCCAGGTACAGTGAATACCATGGTTCATATTTAATCACCCAGGTACAGTAAATACCATGGTTCATATTTAATCACCCAGGTACAGTAAATACCATGGTTCATATTTACTCACCCAGGTACAGTGCATACCATGGTTCATATTTACTCACCCTGGTAATTACTGTAAGTACTTACTGTGCCAGTCATATTTACTGCTACAGTAAGTACCACGGGGTCATATTTACTCACCCAGGTACAGAAAGTACCACAGGGTCATATTTACTCACCCAGGTACAGAAAGTACCACAGGGTCATATTTACTCTCACAGATACAGTAAGTACCATGGGGTCATATTTCATGGTACAGTAAGTACCACAGGGTCATATTTACTCACCCAGGTACAGAAAGTACCACAGGGTCATATTTACTCTCACAGGTACAGTAAGTACCACAGGGTCATATTTGCTCCCCCAGGTACAGTAAGTACCACAGGGTCATATTTACTCACCCAGGTAAGCACCGTGGTTCTTCAGCTCTTCTGGGAACTCCTGTGCGTAGGAGGACTTGGGAGGGATGACTTTCCCCTGCCGGGTCTCCTTCAGCACCGCTCCGTTCCAGTCATAGGCCCCCACAGCACCCACTATTATACCGTCCTGAAATACATACATTAAACACAGCACCCACTATGATACCGTCCTGAAATACAGTACATACATTAAACACAGCACCCACTATGACCGGGGTTTTCAACCTTTTTGATACCAGGGCCCAGCATTTATTCAGCATTTGAGCCATGGTCCACCATTTGAGGACATTTTAGCCCCAGAGACCCCAAAACTAAAGATTGCTTGCGCTTTTGTCCACAATACCATGCAGGCTGGATTTGGGAAACAAAACAGGCAAAACATACAGATCAAAATGACCATGAATCTTCTACATTTCCTAGTTGTGTAGACTTAGGCTAATTAAGATGATGAATATTTTAACTCTTGAGAGTATAAAAATGAAACCAAATGGACCCGCAAGGGTCCATTTGGTTTCATTTTTACGTTCTCAAGGGTTACATCTGGTTAACCGACTTAGCTGGGGACCACCTGGAACCCTTTCAGGGACCACTGTTTAATGTATTTATTCCACCATCCTGGAATAAATACATTAAACACACTAACACAGCACCCACTATGATAGCATCATGTACAAAACAAAATACAAATAGTAAAAAGCACCTACTATGATAAAATCACACATGTGTGAAGGGAGGGGCGATCTTATCATCATAGCTCATTTCATTCTGACCAATCACAATTTGTGTCTTCACCAATTCAACTTCAACGTTTGCGTATGCAAAGGCTGTCCATTCGTTGTCAAAGGTATTCAGTGTTTCAGTGTGCACAAACACTCAAAGATGAGGGATTTGTTTATTGTCAAAGCCTCAATGAAGTCAAAGTTTGTGTTATACAGTAGGTCAGTGCTTGTGATATAGGACAATGTTTGTCTTTACAAAAATGCACCACAGCTCCCACTATGACAGGGGATTCTCAACATGTTGCAAAGCCAATTTCTTCTTTGTTTTTGAGGGGTGCTAGCTCCTCCTAAGACAAACAAATTGGTATTGCTACTTGCGTTGAGCAGACCTAGTGCAAGTAAAGTGAGCGGTTCACAGTCGGCAGCCTGTGAAGTTGGCACTCTGAGTGCAGATTTAGTTGTTGAATTGCCTTTGGAATTGCCAGGGCTGGAGAATTTACATCACAATGTATGTCTGCCAATCGTCATGTTACGTCCTGACGATGTATGGATGATAATAGCGTCCTTCACTTCACATGTGTGATTTATGAAATGTGTATTGCGCTGTTTGGTTTGGCATGTTTTCTCATGCAAATAAAGCCCTTTGAATTAAAGAACATGAAAATGAATTGAATCGATTTTCTTTTTTTTTTTTTTTTTTTTTCTTTTAAGCAAACCGATATTTGACAAAAGAAAGAGACCGGAAAATGTAGGGTCATTCATCAAACTGAGAGGAACTAGAACTTTTAGTTCGCAGTACCTTGAGTCCATGACACTGTAATGATAGGGTTGGTTCTCTGACTTAATGAGCTGCCGTTGCTGCCATACACGCTACGCAGACAACACATTTTTCCAAAAGGTTAGGAAGGACATGTTGCTGGGGCGCATTTGGCAACTCCGCACCGAGAAATGGAATTGTCTGCTCACCAACACTCGAGCTCCGTCAGTTTTCTGATGTTATAGCCTTTGCGGTCGTATCTGTTTTGGTGTGGGAACAAAATCCGTCGCTATGGCAATTCTGAATAAAATCTGAAGGCTAGATCTATCTTTATTTTTTTTATTTTTTTGTATGTAGGGACATGGGCTGCCCTCAGTGTTGCCAACTTGGCGCATTTGTCACTATATTTAGCTTTTTTTCAGACCCCCCTAGCGCTAAAATTAGTGAAGAACTCCTGGTGGAAAATCTAGTGCTTTTTTAGTGGGGAGTTGGGGCGAAATTGATTGACAGGCGCCAGAGATAACACCCTAATTCTTCACCATTTTTCCTCCTATGATAGTGGTTTTCAACCAGTGGTCCCCAGGCTAAATGATGGACAGCTGGTTAACCAGATGTAACTCTTTGAGAGCGTCAAATTGACCCTTGCGGGTCCATATGGTTTCATTTTTACACCCTCAAGAGTTAAAATATTCATCATGTGAATTAGCCCAACTTAGTCTACACAACTAGAGAATGTAGAAGATTAATGTTCATTTTGATCTGTATGTTCCAGGCGAGCATCTAACGCATTCTAGTGCATTTTGGAAGTGCCACTAGTGCATTTTGGATTTTGGCAGTGGCAACACTGGCTGCCCTACCATGATGTGCTCTGGCCTGACGGACGATGTCAAGCAGTCCGTAGGATGGAAAAATACAGAGATATGTGGTCACGATATGTGTGTTGGCACCCTGCACGCTCGTCAGCCAACTGCCAAAGAATCCAGCTCAGGCCACAGAGACGTAACATGAATAAGAATAGAGTGGAATAGGTATGCAGTGTATCAGCATACATTTTTTACGCAATGGTCCAATTCCAGTAACAGGGAATGCTACATTTAGTGCAAATAGTCATAAGCAGCCATTTAGGGTTTCCTAAACTGTGGTGCGTGCAGTGTTTTGTCGTGCGAGAGCGTGACATGAAAGGGCTATATGGTCTTGTTTTATATGAACATTATTATGCCAACACAGTGATGTAAGTAGGCTCTCATTGTAATGGTTCCTGGTACCCAGGGGTGGTCTTTTAGACCGCTGGAACATTTTATGAGCCTTATACTTCAACAACATTACAGCACATTTTTGAGATGCTTCCCAGGACCCCCAGAAAGTGACAAATGAGACCTTTAAATACAGTAACTATGGGTAAATATTGTGGACATTACACATTAAATACTGGCTCTTTTTTGTAACCAGACAATCAGCAAGGCATGCTCTATTCAGTGGGGAAAAATGTGTGCGACATTTATGTTTTAAAACAATGTTTTATAATATTGGGAGACTATCACTGGGGAGGTTTGTCGATCACATGTCATGCTTAGCTGTGCTTAGCTGTGAGCAGTTTGGGGACGAGCTTATTGAAAGGTCTATTGCATAATTTCTTTAAAGCATCCCTGACTAATAAGATAAACAACGCTTAAAAAGATAAACATCCCTGATTAATAAGATAAACATTATACTTTCCCTATATAACAAAAATAGACAAATAAAAACACCAATGGCGTCTTATATCTTTCATAAATAGAGAATATTTCACCCAACCAGAACTGCTCCTGGCGCAGGATGATGATGGAACGTGGGATCTAGTCCTATGGAATAAATGGATGAACATGCTCATGTGACATCATCATCCTGCGAGAAGAGCACTTCGTATTGAGTGAAAGAATCTCTATTTATGAAAGAAATAAAGTATTGAAGGTGTTACATACAGTATTTGTCTTATTAGCCAGGGATCCTTTAAATGTAGTGAGTCTAAAGATGCAGGTTGCAGGCTAGTTGCCTGATTGACAATATACGGCCAAGTACAGCTTTTGTAGCTTCATCAACTGCTGTGCTCAAAGTGTCAGGAAGATGCAAGGGAATAACGTCTCCTGAGCCCTCGAGTTTATTATGGCCTCTTCTTTCGCCTCACTGCTCTGTTAATAACTGGACAAGGCTCAAATACGCAGATCTGTGCTTCTACCAGGAGTCGACACCCTGCCGCTTCCTGGAACAATATGATGTTAGATAAAGCACAAAGAGGAAGGACTGCTCGATTGAATCTTCCATCAGTATTGGAGCGATTCATGTGGTCGTTAAGTTCTGGACGGGCCGGGGCTCATACCACGATGTTGAGTAACCCCCCATTTGAGGAGCTATTCCAAGGACCCCCATAATTCACGACTCGAGCTGTAATTCACAAACCTCTTAATCTCAATGGCCCCCAGTTTGTGCAGAATGCACAATGGCATTTCTATCTCTGGGATAACAATTTATTTTGTAAAATCCACGTTTATTTAGCTCTTGAGAGTGTAAAAAATGGAACAAAACGTACCATTTGGTGCCATTTGTACAGTTACAGATGCATAACGTTCCATTTGGTTTCCAAAATATCATTTAGCTAGTGGGGGGGGACCCCCTGGAACTCCCTCAAGGACCCCTGGGGGGAACCCGCCGGACCCCAAGCTTGGGAAGCACTGCAGTAAGCGAAGCAAAGTGACTCCAGGAAAAAAAAGCCAAAGTACTTGCGAGCAGCGACGTCAGGATGTGTATGACATAAGCTGCATACTGAGACTGGCAAAGCCTGAAGCTCGACAAAACCATCTGGACTCGCGGGGCTGTTTTTCTCCTTAAAAAAAAAGACCCAGCATTTATTATACGTCCAATAACGTATCCTGCTTTCAACACTCAGGCTGCCTTTATGGAGCACGTACTGGTGTTATCCATGGAATCCGAGAGAGTTTCCAACCACTGCTAGCTCACTGTCACCCAGCTGCAACGTATGCTATAGATTCACTTGTCGTCTGAAGGGTAGACATTTACAGTATGTACTGTATTTATCTAGGCTACTTCAGTTAAAGCGGTGGCACCATTTTAGGACCCATGGGGCAGTGCAGTTCCCAAAACGTTTTCACATCAAGGACCCTCAAACTGACAGTTTGGGGGTCCTTTTGGAAAGATATGCCAGGGAGCTCCCGATATGAGAAGATTTCTTAAGGCTCTCGCAGTGGTTTTCAAACCCGTTTCATTTCAAGGATCCGCGGTTTGACAGGCATATTTTGTCTACAGAGGCCCTGTTGCACCCCCACTGTTGGCCTGTTGCACCCCCTCTGTAGAGTATGTGCATGTGCACATGCATGTTACCGGGGGGACCAATCAAATTACACAAATCACTGAATGTTCCTAATGGCATCGGTATCTCTAGTCAAACTTGTAAGGGTCCATTAAGGTTGCAAACTATCAATTAGCTGGGGACCCCCTGGAACTTTCGGAACCACTGCCATATGTACAGGTGTAGTAAAGATAAAGCCAGGGCTTGAGAGTGGTTGCACCGCTCAAAAAATGATGTGCAGCTAAATGAACAGTCAGGAGCGTACAGTATGAACTCGTCTGACTCCTCCAGCTGTGTCAGTCTGAATGAGCGCCAACACACCTGCTGCTATCTGCTCTCACACACGGAGCCAAAAAAACCCTCGACAACAAAACCAGAAGCGAAAGTAAATCCTGTCTTCGTCAAAAAAAAAAAAAAAGAAAAAAAGGTCCGCCGTCTCAACCTGGTCTCAACCTTTCACCAAATTATGTCTCCCGGAGGAATTATCGGTCGGTGTCTTGTTTCCCGTTCTGGTGTGGCTGAAGTGGAAAAAGGCCTGTCTCTGGCTGTCAGAGGCCTCTAAATCAGGATGACCTAAGACTCAGGGGGGTCTTAGGGGCCACACCGCAGGGGGGAGGGGGGCCCCGAGGACGAGGTGGAAGGTTACAGGTTAGACCAGTGGGTTTCAACCCTTATAATATCAAGAACCCATTATTCTTGGGCATTCAACCACAGGTGGTTTTGAGGAACTGACCCGATTGGTTGAAACAGGTAATCAGCTAATCAATACAAACATTTCAGCTTGTGTTTTTCTCTCAGAGCACAGACGACTGGGCGGCTAAGCTAGCTAGTTTCACTGGTCGTTATGACTTCATCAGTCACGAAAAAATGTGATTCTCTTAGTTTTAAGGGAAATTGTGGTAGAGTAGCAATATTACACTCGAGGGCAGTGCTTTAATTGAGCCACGCACCACCACTCTGACTCCCTTTCCACCAACTGGGAACAGTTCAGTTCAGAAGTTTATAGTCCATCAGCAAGATGCCCAAAATTGGAAAGGTAATTAAGGCCCAAGCACTGCAAAGCAAGTGCGTAGCCCTATTGAAGCTGCAATGTATGTTTACTTTATTCTGTGTGCCTGCCAGTATGGCAGAAGCACACAGGTTGTGATTCGTCAACTTAATCCATAATCATCAGACATCTATCTATCCGAAATTTTGACCGCTATGGCCGGCCGCACGGTTTGCACAATCCCCGCAATATATACATCAAAACGTGCGGCTCGGCCGGGAAAGATGTGCTTGTGCTTTTCTTTCCGATACGCGTTACCGTGCCAACGTAATTCGCAATAAACAATGCAAAAAATCCCCATTCGAAATGAATGGGGGCACACCGAAAAAATCAGAAAAAGAAGCGCTTATTTGGAGCCACATTACTCTGGCACACTGTGGCGTAGAAACATGATTTTAACTTTAAACAGCAGACGCGGCTGTCGACTTCGTCACGGTTCAGACGGTATTCGAATATTTTGCACGGTTTGTCCGCTATCGCAGTTCAAAGTGTGCATGGTTCGAGAATTTAGCGGAGCTTAGAGGCTCGCACGACCAGTGAGCGAGTGAAACAGAGTGCGAGATGCAGTGTCTCGAGGTTCGGGTCATGACCGAACAAATCGTCCTCACGGCCACAATATTCGCTTTACACGCGTGGTTTTCGGACATTTTGTAGACAAACTTCTCGCCTTTCACCCAATGTCATCAAAAAAGCACAGACACGTACAGAACCAGAGCTACGGGCCTCAGAGCGACCCGACGTATGCTCCCGTGTCCCTATCAATTACATTATAATCCGCTGCATTTTGGCATTTGACATTTCTTATCCAACACCGATTCTTAAATCGCTCCCATGACCACGTCTTTTATCGTACCAATACCAAGATCGCACACATGATACCTGATCGAGTCGGGATGCCCACGTCGAAAAAAGTAATGGCTTACGAGTTTTCGTTTTCACGTGAGAGGCATTTGTTTGCGGCAAGTCCCGCCCATTGACTCCCTGTTTAACGAAGGAGCCAGAGTACCTGCACTGATGCAGGTACAACAGGTGTAACAGATTAACCTCTAATTAGATGGCTGCCACTAGAGCTATAAGACCTCAATGAGTTGGTCTGTAAGACCTTGTGAGCTTGTAGATCTGCAAAATCTGCAAATAGGCTTTATACACACATGCATCCACGCATTCTATGGCTGCTAAACCAAATGTACCCTAGGTTTAAGGTTTTATATGTACCAAATGGACCCTTACGGGTCCATTTGGTACATATAAAACTGCTGCTAAACCAAATGTACCCTAGGTTTAAGGTTTTATATGTACCAAATTGACCCTTACGGATCCATTTGAGTTTAATAGCATAAACCACACCCCCTCTGTCTTCCTATTGGCTGGTCTTTACACAGCTATAACTTGGGTTTGGAACATGCTTATGCTAACATGCAGGCATCATTGGACTCGGTAATGAGTCCCTGGCGTTGATTGGTGTAACTTAGCCCCGCCCCCTATTCTGATTGGTCGATACTATTTCCTGCCATAACTCCTCAATGCTATGTCATAGAGACATATGGGTGGCATCATTGGACTCGGTAATGAGTCCCTGGCGTTGATTGGTGTAACTTAGCCCCGCCCCCTATTCTGATTGGTCGATACTATTTAGGGTTTTCTACTTCATTAGCATAGCATGTTAGCATGCCAACTCCCGCGAACGTTTGCACACACTTGGCGAGTGGCAGGCACACAGTAAAATTTCTTAGAAATTTTGTTTCTAGTTATTCTTTATTGTTCCCCTATTATCAACCCTAACCCATGACCTTCCTGGGTGCAACTTAGCCCCTTGGTCGATACTATTTTCTGCTACTTTAATAACAGTCAATGGTATGACATACAGAGATAAGGGTGTGTGTGTGTGTGTGTGTGTGTGTGTGTGTGTGTGTGTGTGTGTGTGTGTGTGTGTGTGTGTGTGTGTCTGTGTGTGTGTCTGTGTGTGTGTGTGTGTGTGTGTGTGTGTGTGTGTGTGTGTGTGTGTGTGTGTGTGTGTGTGTGTGTGTGTGTGTGTGTGTTACCTCTACGATATGTGAGGAGAATCCAGCCTGAGACATCTGGAGGCCAAACGCCGTCCCGTTCTTATTGGTCCCTGAGGAAACAACAAATGTTCTGAGTGGTCAAACATTCTTAGTAGGTAAATAACAACAGATTCTTATTGGTCGATTCTGACTTAACCGTAGTTTTCACCACGCACGCGCGCGCGCACACACACACACACACACACACACACACACACACACACACACACACACACACACACACACACACACACACACACACACACACACACACACACACACACACACACACACACACACACACACACACACACACACACAAGCACACACACGCTTTCCGGTCATAAATCAAACCTTCCAGACTGAAGATGCGTTCCCCGAGTGCGTCCACGATGTCCTTCAGAGCCGACTCATCTGTCACGTTGAAGAAGTGTTTGTCGTCCGGGTCACTGGCGATGTACTTGATCTCGTTGAGGAAGGCCTCAGGGTTGATGCCACGCCGGTTGTAGTACCCGAGAACCTATGTAGGGAGAGTAGTTCACAACCTTCTAGGGTTGATGCCACAGTGGTTCTAGTAGCCAAGAAACTACGACAGAGATTAGCTCAAATTGTTTATAGACTAATGACATCCTTGTTATTAGTTGTGTAGGTTGCACCTTTCCTTACCTTTGGGGAAAGAAATCGCCATTACCCTCTAGAGATTAGTAGATCATCCGCAATCTGCCTGTGCGTATTAATGGCTTGCCTGACATCTGAACACATTCATTAATTTATCTAATTTATTAATCTGCATCCATATGCAAATCGCTGTAGGGAAGCAAAGGGTTTACTTTAGCCAATCTACCAGCTCACCACGCAAAGCTGACTCGCTGCGGCGCATTTTGAGCTCGTACTCGTAGATCGGCTACTTAGAAGTTACTTTACTCACGAGTCGATTCCCGACAGTGCAGCCATGGTTGTTTCCATGGTAACCTGTAAGTAACGGCCACGCTGTGAGAACCAAAATGACTCAACGAATGAACGGACGAACAAGCGTCTTTTCAAGTTCAACGGATGTCGGATTTACCATCTGTCATACGTTGAACTCTAGTGTACTGTATGTCCGTAACCTATGTTGGCATAAGATAACATATATATATACTGTATATATGATATATGATGTAGCACTTGGTGCTAGGACAGCCATGGTGTATGCTATACCCCCAGAGATGGCGGAGCATGTGATGCTAGGACAATTACAGTATACTCACAGCGATGGCGTAACGTGTGATGCCTTCCTTCTCACTGTCCTCGATGGCCTGCTGCAGGTCTGGGCTGTCATGTGACTCTCCGTCCGTTATCACGATCATCACCTTCTTGGCACCTCGCCGACCGCCTTGCTTGAACCCCTCAGAGCTGTACAGTTTAACAGCATGTGTAGTTTCATTATTCATTAGTCTGCAAAATGTCAATGTATGTAACTTAGATGGCATTTTATGTAGACATACAGTAGCACTCTATCTTATGCAAAAGTCATTATAACGATTCTATAGCTATTCCACGGTATTCACAGTTAGCGGTTGCATACGTATGGCTATTGTTAAGTATTTGATGTATATAATAAGTATTTTGTTCCTCCACCCATTTTCAACATTTTTTTTCTGAGAGCGTACAAATGGAACCAAATGAACCCGTTAGGGTTCATTTTGCATTTGTATGCTCCCAGAAGCGTCTAAAGAAATCCATTAACGCGGTGAAAATACATCTTGATGATGTCATCAAGATGTTTCACTATGTTAGTGGTTTTCTTCAGACCTCGATTTCTTGGGAACACAGAATGGGGGAACTTTTTTTTTATCATGTCCACCCAGCACCTCAAGGTACATCAAAGGTACATCAATGACATAGTAAAATGTTGAAAATGGATTTCCTCTTTATGTTAATTACTGTAAGTCAAGCTCCCTATCATGCAACATTAATGCCGCATAGATGTTGCATAGAATGTTGTACCATGCAATGCTAATGCACGTATGCTATAATGCAGTGTAACATATTATTAGTAGCCTACCGTGCGATGTTGATGCCCAGAGCCGTGTTGGTCTCCTCTCCTCCTCTCTGCTCGATGCTGCGCGCTCTCTTCACCACCTCTTCTACCGACTTGTAATCGCTGAGTTGGAACTCATGGACCACCTTCTCCCCGTACTGGACTATCCCGACCTGAAGACACACATGATGACCGTTGAATAATCCAGCCATCCAATATACGGGCCTAATCCGACCGCTTATCTGGAGTCGGGTCGCGGGCAGTGTTGTAGTGGGACTTTTAGAAGTGAGGGGGGGGGGGGACGCCTCTTAAAGGGGAATTCCACCCATTTTCATTTTTTTTTCTGAGAGCGTACAAATGTGAACGAAATGGACCCCAGCGGGTCCATTTGGTTCCATTTGTACTCTCGTTAACATGGTGAAACACATCTTGATGATGTCATCAAGATGTATTTCACCATGCTAATGTTTTTTTTCCCAGACCTCCATTTCTAGGAAACACAGAATGGGGGAACTGTTTTATCATGTCCACACAACATCTCAAAATATTGAGAAGTGGGTGATCCACCTCCAGGGCAACATTAGTGATTTCCTCCTGGTGGATCCGGAAGCGTTCTAGGGTGAGTGTGAAGATCTACTGTAATCCCAGCCAGACCGAATCAACTGGTGGCAAACATTTGCCTGTCAGCAGATCAGGTCTGTTTAGCTCAATTATACGCTCACTTCCAACTTCCAGAGAACATGGGGTGGCCAATCAGGACACAGTATTCAAGTATGTTTGAATACAGCATGGGTGTCAAACTCTGGCCCGCGGGCCAAATTTGGCCCGCCGTGTAATTTCATTTGACCCTTGAGACATTATCAAATTAAAGGGGAAGACCACCCATTTTCAACATTTTAATATGTCATTAATATACCTTAGAGATGTTGTGTGGACATGATAAAAACGTTCCCCCAATTCTGTATTTCCTAAAAATGGAGGTCTAAAAAAATCATTAACATGGTGAAATACATCTGATGACATCACCAAGATGTATTTCACCATGTTAATGATTTTTCTTTCAGACCCATTTTTCCTGAGAGGGTACAAATGGAACCAAATGGACCGGCTAAGGTCCATTTGGTTCACATTTGTACCCTCTCGGGAAAATTTTGAAAATCGATTTCACACCCTTGGCATACTGTGTCTGTTTGGCCACCCCGATTTTCTGGAGAAGGAGTGCAGAGTGAGTTGACAATTGAGCTATTCCATTCCTACCGGTATCTGCTGACCAGTGTTGGGCAGTAACTAATTTTAGATTACATATTACTGTAATATTATTACTTTTGCTCCAAAAAGTAAAGTAACGAGATTACTCTGCAAAAATGGGTAATAAGTAACGCATTACTTTGCAAGTAACGCCAAGTTACTTTTTTAAAATGAGCTTGTTGTTGCATGCAAAAATAGAACAGATGTACAAGCTATCGACAGGTACTGTAACAACAGAGATGTGCAGTAGATTGTAGATCCAGTCCACATGCTGCATCCTGCGCAGTTATGTACACTACAAATTGCTTGCTGCTTTATTTTGTAATAAACGGATTATGTTGTACTTCTCTAATTTTTCAAAAGCGGTGTTGAGAACTTGGGAAAGTAATAATGTAATATGTAATATATTACTCTTCAAATCCAGTAATAAGTAAAGTAATGAATGATATTACTTTGTCTAAGGGGTAACGAGTAAAGTAAAGAAGTTACTTTCCTAAGTAATATAGACCAACACTGCTGCTGACATGCATTTTTTTTTTGCCAACGACTGATTCGTTCTTGCTTTAGCCAGGCTAAATAATATACTCATTGCAATATTATAAAATGTACATTGTCAGGCTGCATAGTAAGCAGAGTAGTATTCAACACAATCAGCAGCACATCTATCCATCCTAGACCTCAATATTTACACACACACCTGTATCTGACCTGGTCCAATGTAGAACTTCTGCAGAATGTTGATGAGAAAAGCCTGGATCTCATTCCAAGGGTAGATGGAGTTGGAACCGTCCAGGACGATCATTATGTCCATGTAGGTCTCACATCCTGAGGAGAATTGTGTATGGGTCACATTCTTTACAAATAAATAACATGTAAAAATCATATTTCTTGTGTTTTTACACCAACATTTTAAAAGATCACTGAGGATTGTACTGTGTGGAGTGTGCATCTGTGACTTTATTCAGTGGACGAGGAAATTCAGATGAATATGCAGCAGATATTTTTCCCCCCCACACCACAACATGATCAGCTATTATTGTTGTTATTATTAGTTTAATTTGTTCAAATTAAGCTTTTATGTGGACACACCCTCCAGTTCATTAAAGGGGAATTCCACCCATTTTCAACATTTTTTTTCTGAGAGCGTACAAATGGAACCAAATGAACCCGTTAGGGTTCATTTGGTTCCATTTGTACGCTCTCAGAAAAAAGAAGCGTCTAAAGAAATCCATCAACATGGTGAAAATACATCTTGATGATGTCATCAAGATGTTTCACCATATGTTAGTGGCTTTCTTCAGATCTCCATTTCTGGTGAACGCAGAATGGGGGAACTTTTTTATCATGTCCACTCAGCACCTCTAGGGTATACTAATGACATATTAGAATGTTGAAAATGGGTGGACTTCCACCCATGTGCCATGTTTACCTGGGAGGTGGTGATCCACCTGACCTACAGCTGTTTTTGTATGAGATAGGGAGATGGGTTGTTGAGGTGACATTGTGATGTCAAGATATCACTGTTTCTTTGTTTTCTTTTTTTTTTTTTTTTTTTTTTTCAATGGCACGTTTGACTGCCAATTGGTTTCAGGATCCAGGAAAAAAAAAACATAAATACGGTACAAAGGGTGGCAATATTTCACATAACAACACCAAGAGGTCTAATGAAGTAGTCACCTCATAAAGACAGGGAAAATGTAAAGCTTATTCTGACATGGTGCTCTATGAATAACTTACTCTGAAAGGCTGGAGCAATGGTCCTGGAGAACTTAAAGCTGGCGTTGACCCTGGAACAGATCCCTGTGCTGTAGTATGAGCTGCCACACTCGTACGACCATAGTGGTCCACAGGCCTGGAACAAGGAACAACACATGTTTATACTCTGTACGACCATGTAGTGCCTGAAAACATACAGTATAACATGATTCTTCAGTCTTTTAGCCTTGGTCTAGTCCACAAAAACAACACTGACCACAAAGCTGTTGTCTTTGGGGTTGGACGTCAGCGTCATTCCCAGCCTCATCTTGTCCTTTCGCTCAGAGACGTTGGTGAGAGATATCCTTCCTTGGGGAAAACATCATCTTTTAGTGAAAAAGGTGATGGCATTGAACATGCGATACATCTGGCAGGTGTTACAACAGATTAAGGCTGTTCCGTTTACTGTGCAGTGGTTTTCAAAATGTTCAAGGACCCCCACAATGACCCACTCAATGACACATTGAGAACCAGTGGTGCCCGTCAAAAGTCTAATATCTCCATAGGGATGTCCCTAATATGGACCCGCGTTCGAATCGGGAGCTACACCGGCACCGAGAGTCTATTTGACCAGAATGGAACAGCCCACTGAGCACAGTTCTAAAAAAAAATGCCTAAAAAGGTCTAAAAGTGAAGGTTTTTTAGGTCTAATCCTAGATTAGATGTTAGATGATTAGATTAGATTAGACATCTAATCAACATCTATCTTAGATTAGAGGTTGATTAGGCCTCTAATCAATGTCTAATATAAGATAGATGTTGATTAGACCCCTAAAAAACTTTGACTTTTACACCTTTTTAGACACTTGTGCCCAGTGGGAGCCGTTTTCGTCAGTGACAAATACAGTACATACATGATGTGCCATTTGTGAACTTTGCATTGTCAGAAATAGGACAGTTCAGTAGACTGTCGCATTGTCAGAAACACAACATCATCAGTCAGAAAAGGAGGACATTTGCTAAAGTGTTACATGTAAATTCTATTTAGATTCCCTCAATAGATAAGAGCTTCTCTTGCTGGACTCTTCTTTTCAGTAGCAAAGCAGTAGAATTAGCATATAATCAGTGAATACAATCTGCAGGGAAAAGATGCGTTTTCAGAAGACCTTCAGGAAAAGAGCAGGAAATTGCGAAGAAGAGTTGTAATGGCATAATGTTGGGGGATCCTTTTTGACGTGGAAAAATTGAGAACCTCCGATGTAGATAATTGGACACAAACAACCAGCATCCTGCCAGCAAACATTCCTGCGTGGAACGACATGTTTTTGGGGAGGGGGGTTTGGGGTATTATAGAAACGTTGCCACCTGGGACCCCCAGATTACCCAACCAGAGGTATGTCTGCATGCTTAAGCGCTCTAAACAGGGGCGGATGTAACATTTCCGAATTGGGGGGGCAGGAGAAAATGGTATGGGGGCGGCTTCATCGCCCGTGGCACGAAGTGACACCCATACCATTTTCGGTAGCAGCCGCACCCGCACCTATACCATTTTCGGTTACAGTACTTTTATTAAGCAATTAAGCATCAATAATAAAACATCAGTTGTTGAAGTTGCAACAGACACGCAGCATGCATAAAGCTAAAGGTCTGACTCAGAGAGTTTTCTGTTTTCAATGATGAAATGCTGTTGGTTTAGTGGTGCCACAACTGTAGTTACTTAGTAGCAGTAGTAGTGTTTCAAATCATTTTAAATATAAGCACTTTAATTTGAAATATCTTGGGTTGTTTTGCATGCCATCGTGTTTGGTGGGGAAGTCTGGGCATTTAGGGGGGCATTGCTCCCCCCCATGCCCATGCCTAGATCCGCCCCTGGCTCTAAACCGTGGATGGTTCACTCAACCCGACATGTCATTTAACCAACACTTTACATGTGTGTCCCATGTGCCGCGACCTCAGGCTGGCGCAGCGGCGTGTACTGTATGTGGAACAGA
Source organism: Benthosema pterotum (assembly GCA_039105355.1). Classification (NCBI taxonomy): domain Eukaryota; kingdom Metazoa; phylum Chordata; class Actinopteri; order Myctophiformes; family Myctophidae; genus Benthosema; species Benthosema pterotum. Next base: position 10,367,031 of record CM076966.1, read on the forward strand.
GATGGACACTAGTGCAGGGGTTTTCAACCTTTTTCATACCAGGGACCACTATTTAAGCCATGGACCACCATTTGATGACATTTTAGACCCACAGACCCCAAAAGTAAAGATTTCTTTTGCTTTTGTCCACAATTCCAGGCTGGATTTTGGGAAACAAAACAGTCAAACATACAGATCAAAATGACCTTTAATCTTCTACATTCTCTAGTTGTGTGGACTTGGGATAATTCACATGATGAATATTTTAACTCTTGAGAGCGTAATTTTTACGCTCTCAAAGAGTTACATCTGGTTAACCAACTTTCCATCATTTAGCTGGGGACCACCTGGAACCCTCTCAGGGACCACTGGTGGTCCCCGTACCACCTGTTGAAAACCCCTGCACTAGTGGAAAACACACACAGTAGTAAAACAGTGGAACGAGGGAGCACTAATGGTGGCCACATTTCTCCTTTTATACGTCGCTGCCGCACAATGACACACATGGCTTAGAAAGCTGCAAACATGTAAAACGCACGCACGCATGTGCGTTTACACACAAGGGGGGCAAGTCACAGGCATTGCAAACTCACAAGTGTGGAAAGAAGAGATTTAAAGAAAGAGATTTCTTACACTTAAGCTAAATAGCTAAAGTGTAACATAATGCGTTGAACACCGAAACGCATTCAGGACAGAAAGGGTTAAAGGTATTATAGGCAGTGTTGGGCAGTAACGAATTTTAGATTACATATTACTGTAATATTGTTACTTTTGCTCCAAAAAGTGAAGTAACGAGATTACTCTGCCAAAATGGGTAATAAGTAATGCATTACTTTGCAAGTAACGCCAAGTTACTTTTTTTTAAAGTTTAAAAAGTCAAAGAGACAAATTTCGAAATCTGGTTTTGTTAGTTGCAGGTCTGTTTTGTGATTCAAGGTTAAAATGTTCCCATTGCTTCTCTCTGCTCCTTTTATTTTTATTTTTTATCTATTTATTTATTTATTTATTTATTTATTTTTAACAAAGAATACATATACAATGTCGGATTTTGTTGGCTTTGTTTTCAGGTGCAGTTTGTGGGATTGGAGACTATTATTATTCCAATAAATTGGATTCAGTTCTAAAAAGAGCTCACTAAACAGACTATGTTGTACATCTCTATTTTTTCAAACGTGGGAGTTGAGAACTTTGGAAAGTAATAACATAATATGTAATAAATTACTCTTCAATTCCAGTAATAAGTAAAGTAATGATATTACGTTGTCTAAGGGGTAACGGGTAAAGTAAAGAAGTTACTTTGCTAAGTAATATTGACCAACACTGATTATAGGCAGCAGTGTGCACAAACAGATTTGAGTCCAATTGCACCTCACCTCCACTCTATTGGCTCATTATGAATAGGGTTGGACATTTGACCATCCAATTGGCGGCCTATTATCGGCAGCGATTGTCGCCCTTTTGGTCGGAAGCAACGCACCTCTTTAAACATCTAACCCAGAAATATATCACACTTTTACACTGAAATGTTACTGCTCTCATTATTTTATTACTCTTCTACATATCAGATTAATAATTAGGCTACTTAACCATTCATTTCCAACTCTTTCTGGAGCAGTCCAGTTTTCATTTTTCTCATCTCAGTTATCTTTAGATAAACAGATTTAGATTCAGGAGTTTTTCCACTAATTTTGGCGGTAGGGGGGGCTGGAAAAGAGGTAAATATAGCGACAAATGTGCCAAGTTGGCAACACTGGTACGTACAGGCACGCTACAATTTAATAAGACTATCCTACTGATCTGTGACTCTGAGTGACGCAAGTCAGGTTAGTTGCGGTCTCTAGTTTTGGCCATGTATGTAAAAAAGAAAAAATAAATAAATAAATGAAATACTTTTGACCATGTATAAAATCCGGGACTTTCAAGTGTCCAGGATTTATTTTATTTTTTCCTGGACAGACCATGAAAACCCAGGACAATCAGTAATTATGAAACTGCTTGAGACTGCTGTGCTGTGATTGACTTCATACCTTGACTTTACAACCCACTTGAGTCCCGTTGTTATGTTTGTGTGACGTTTTCACTGATGTCTCAGTTGTTTCTTTGCTTTGTACTGTGTTCTTGCCGTTGTTGTTGTTGTGTTTTTGTGGAATTGAATTTCTTTTTCCAGTAGAGCACCTATTTGTAAACCTTGCGTTTTATCATTGCCCTATAAGGCAATGATACTACCACATTCATACCGTACCTAGGTTGAGCTTGGAGCAGCCGTGGCCACTGGTTCGCTTTCCCAGCGGACATTTATAAATGTCTCCCGTTTGGTGTGGGCCGTTCATCTCATAGGGAGCTCCCACCAACAGCCTGTGAACACAACGGAATGCAAACGTCAATGAACACATACAAATGCACCACGCGTCTGTGTGAGTGTGTCTGTGTGTGTGTGTGTGTGTATGTCTGTGTGTGTGTGTGTGTGTGTGTGTGTGTGTGTGTGTGTGTGTGTGTGTGTGTGTGTGTGTCTGTAACCCACTTAATTCGAAAACCGTTCCCTCCACCAACCTCAAATTTGACACACACCTTTCAACGTTGCACACCACCACAGGGAGTTCTGTGCCTGCAGGAATCCATAGAATCTAAGAATTGCTTCAACACAGGTCTCTGATGACCACTGAACGCTATAGTCAAACTAAACATCATGGACCATTAAGGCTCTTAGTTACGTACTCCAGGGTGATCAGCCTTAAAAAACGACACCGCAGTGAAAACCCTTGAGAGTCTTTAAATCGCCCTATGCTCACAAGGGACAGTGGCGGAGAGTAAGTAAGGAAGTTCTGTAGGACTGTTTTTTATTTTATTTATTTTTTTTATTTTGGAGTATTTTCAATTTCCAACACTTTTACGTGTACGTTCCAAATGATTCTACTTTTACTCCACAGCATTCAGTTGAAAACTTCAGTTACTTACTTGTTGTATACATTAACCACTTGTTGTATACATTAACCACTACATTTATACCATCTACAAGCTCACAATGCATCGCGTTCCAAGAGATTGTGCGCTCCAACATTGTCATGCAATTCAAAACTTAAACTTAAATGATCTGTAATTCTGATGTTTTGAACTTGGGTCTCCCATGTGACAGTCCAACATCTTAACCACTAGATCAAAGGGAAGGGAAGTCCCTTTTGTTGGGCGGTAGACACTTTGGACTTTAGAGTTAGTAGCCACTGCTACATGTGCATAATGAGTATTGAGTGGGCCTACTACAGTACCTTTACTTTTGGTATGTTAAGTACATTTTGATGTCAATACTTTGTACTTTCACGCAGGTATACATTTTGGGCTTTTATAAAGTAATTTTTTTTACGTTTAAATATCGTTACTACAAGTCAAGAAATGGCGTACTTTTCCCCACTACTGGCATTGAGAGATTCTTGGCCAACAATGTGGTCCACCGCTTGGGGAGGTAGACTTCAGGACGTAGGCTGTGTGCGTGCATGCGTGAGTGCATGCGCACGTGAGTACATGCGCATGTGTGCGCCCCATGAGGCACCGCTCAGAGCGTGGTCTCATAAAAGTCAGACAGAGCCTTTCAGTGACTTACTCTCTAATGCAAAGGAGAATGTAAAATAGTCGTAGTGTGCAATTCTTTCTTTCCTCAGGACCAAAGTGATGAGATAACGACCAAAGAGGGCCGATAACTCATTTCAGAGATAAGTGAAGGCTTTGTAATTCTACAGTGGAACAAACAGGTTCGACTCTGCTGTATGTCATGTGCCTTAAAAGCACCATTACTGTACTTTCTGTCATGAAATGTGCACATATACGTTTGTGGTTCGGGGCAATATACCACGCATGTGATGTTTTATATACGTTTAGGGTTTGGGGGCAATATAATACCCATGTGACGTTTTATATACGTTCAGGATTTGAGTCAATATGATACCCATGTGATGTTCTTGCACAGGGGCGGATTGGCACATATTTTCCCACCGGGACAATTTTGCCTTTGCCAGGCCACCCTGGGGGGGGGGGGGGGGCAGCTGGTTAACCAGATGTAACTCTTTGAGAGCGTAAAAATGAAACGAAATGGACCCTTGCGGGTCCATTTGGTTTCATTTTTACACCCTCAAGAGTTAAAAAATTCATCATGTGGATTAGCCTAACTTAGTCTACACAACTAGAGAATGTAGAAGATTAATGGTCATTTTGATCTGTATGTTCCAGGCGAGCATCTAGCACATTCTAGTGCATTTCGGAAGTGCCACTAGTGCATTTTGGATCTTGTCCAGGCCACTAGGTGGCGCAGGCCACCGGGAAAACTCCCTGTACTCCAGATGGCCAATCCGCCCCTGTTCTTGCATACAGTGTGTGTATTGTGTGCGTGGCCTTCAGATTGTAGCAGAGCTCAGAGGCTGAAGACAATAAATGGATGAAGGCACCATGTGGTGACATGTTCCTCTATTTTCCTCTGTGTGAACAGTTATTAAAGTGGTGCAAACCACTTTCCTTAGATCGCACTCTGGCTCTGGAGTCCCTGGGTCTGTCCCGTGTGAGCACAAAACTTGTGGGTTCTAGTGGGCCTGGACGTTGTGGGGACCCCAAGGGACCCCATATGGAGTTGCACCATTTTTGCCAGTGATGACATTCACAAGACAAACCCATCAGTGGCAGAAAAGGCATGGACTAAATCATTTAGCCTATGTCATAAAATATTATTCTTGCCCTCTATAAAATTAGAAGCTAAAAACATGTTCAAGGTTGTATTTATCTTAGAAAGTGTTCTTCTCCTATTTGTAAAAACTGCAATATTTGGCACAAGGAGAAGAAGAAGAAGAAGAAGAAGAAGAAGAAGAAGAAGAAGAAGAAGAAGAAGAAGAAGAAGAAGAAGAAGAAGAAGAAGAAGAAGAAGAAGAAGAAGAAGAAGAAGAAGAAGAAGAAGAAGAAGAAGAAGAAGAAGAAGAAGAAGAAGAAGAAGAAGAAGAAATAGATACAAATACAATAAGGAGCCCACGGCCCACTTCTATATATTACTTTTCCAAGTAGGCAAAGTCCATTCCATGAAAGGAAGGAACCAACTTTGATATATCAGTAGAATAAAATGGATGAAATGTTCTAAAGAGTTGACCTGACATTTTAACTGGGCAAAGAGGTCACTAATAATGTCATCGCGCGTTAGGGAGACCGGAGACATGGTGACTGCATGGACACAGAGGTCACGTAGAAGTATGCGTTTCCATCTTTCTGCAAGTGAAAAGCAGAAGCCCGACGAGAAGAGAGGCGTCTCTGAGGAACATCTGTCTCTGCTGTCCACACGCGGCTTGTATCCCTCGGAGGATTATCTACACACTTGACACCGCATTATAACTAAACTCCACGCCCTCCCAGACGCTCTGGGTCAACCTCAGACACCTCAGAGTTTCAAAACATGTCTAATTATTACTCCCCGCGTTCCGTGAGGTAATCTAAGACTTAGGTAGAGGTTAAACGGGATGTGCAGCCCTTTCCCTTACTAATGTTACCTTGACCTCGAGCGCCTGTGTTAAGAGTCATAGAACCTGCAGGGGCGTTTTGTTGCCATTAGGCAGACTAGGCAGTCACCTAGGGCGCCATGAGGGGAGGTGGGCTAATAAGCCTCATATGGATAAATACATTATACTTGTCCTCTATCACTAGAATTAAAACACATAACATATTTAATTTGAAAATAGTTCAGAATTTTATTCCTTGTGGGGCGCCATTTTACAGGAGATTTTGCCTGGAGCCCCCACTTACCAAATGGACCCGTAAGGGTCCATTTGGTAAGGGGGGCTCCAGGGAAAATCTTGCCTAGGGCTCCAAATTGCTTAGAAACGCCCCTGAGAATCTGGATTTGAATATTAGAAATATACTATGTTACTTTATGCAGGACACGTTGTCATCTGTGACATCAATGACTGACTGCAGCGATAATATTTAGGGGTGTCAAAAAAATTATTTGATACACATTATGAACGGATCAAAATCCATTCATAATTTCCCAAAAAATTGTTTTCAGGAGTTTTCACCATAGGGCGTTTGTGGTGTGAAATGTAAGCTCACCATAATCACAGTAAACATATCATGAACACTAAGGTCTCTGAGGCACTTGCCCATCGGGCAAGTGCAACTCAGGTTCTACTTGCCCTCAGGTCATGGTCACTTGCCCCCCAGGTTCCAGGTGGTCCCCAGTTAAGTTGGTTAACCAGATGTAACTCTTGAGAGCGTAAAAATGAAACCAAATGGACCCTTGCGGGTCCATTTGGTTTCATTTTTACGCTCTCAAGAGTTAAAATTCATCATCTTAATTAGCCCAGGTCTACACTGTAGAAGATTAATGGTCATTTTGATGTGTTAATTTGCCTGTTTTGTTTCCCAAATCCAGCCTGGAATTGTGGATAGCTAGAAAGCAGGGAAAGACACAGAGGTAGAGTGCAATGACTGCCTTCAAGACAAATTTATCTTGTGTTGTGTTATAGTGCACTAAGTTGCACACTTGCCCGATCGGGCAACCAGGTAGCAGTCTTCACTTGCCCCACCATTTTTTTTTTTACTTGCCCCGGGCAAGCAGGCAAGTGTTAGTGTCAACCCCTGATGATGTTCATGTTACTCCAGTCATATAACTTGCATCAAGTGCCAAGGCAATTAACTCTTTAGTGTGAGTGTGTCTCTAGTCTCGAACACAAGTGATTAAGTTTAATAGTAACAATGTGCAACACATGATGGGTTCCTGCATGCTGTGTGCATGTGTATTCTTTACTACCAGTTAGCCTAAGCCCGCCGATTGTAGTTATTTCACAGCAGTATTTACAGTACATGAATGGAACGTTCTGGTAACTTATTAGGCTTAAAAAAAAAAGTTTTGTTCTTGTTGTTATCCTGAGGTTTTACCTTTGTGTGTTCACACAGTTCAATTGATGAGACATTTACAATCATAAAAGCCTTTTAATAAATGTACCGTATTTTGTGGTCTATAAGGCACACTTAAAACCTTTTATTTTTCTCAAAAAGCACCCTATGTTGACTGCAGTATCCTCTGTTCTATGTGCCTTATAATCCGGTGCACCTTATACAGGTATATGAAAACAGTTCTAAAATAGGCCAGTAATTGAAGGTGCGCCTTATAATCCTGTGCGCCTTATAGTGTGGAACATACGGTACTCTGTCCTTCAAGACAGATGGCTGGTGTACTGTTGTGACTGTGCTGAAATCCTATGTACTGAACCAAGAATCATTTTGAAGTGAATGATTCATGACCCATCAGGTTCGAATTGTGGGACACCCATAGATTCAGAGCCCTGACATTATTCCAATAACTTCCAGTGGTGGAAAATTTACTGCTGTCTTTTACTTAAGTAAAAGTATGCATATTGCATTAATCCAACACTTTGTTACAAGTATAAAACCTATTATTTCAGTAACTGAAAGTGCTCAAGGATTCAAAATACACATAAAGCAACACAAGTAAACATACTCATTGTGCAGTATGTCCCATTTCTGGGTTTCAATCACACATAATTTACATAATTCTTCAAAAATGTTCCAATCTTCAAGCTCACAATGTGATCATCATAGATGAGTTATCATTTCGTTTTCCTCCAAGGTAATTGACCAATATTTTCCACCGCAGTTTTTCGTCGTCGGGAATCAGCACTACTATACTGGGAGCCAGGGGTAGAAGCTGTTAAAACAGTAACAGTAATCTAGCAGTGACTCAAACGTAAACAAGCTGTGATGGATTTGATCCTCAAAGAGCCACCCATTCAACTCTCTCTCTCTCTCACACACTACTGGGAATCATTTCCACCTCACGCCCATATATTATATACCAGCAGTATGACTTACTGCTGTATAAATATAGTCAGCAGCAATAACTGCAGTTACTGCTGGATTAATACAAGCAATATTACTTCAGTTACTGGCTGCAGTTTAGTGTAGTGGCAAGAAGAGAAGCTGGAGCTACTAAGGTTCACCTCAGGTCACTGCTACCGCCCCCAGTAGTGTCAAAGTGTCCTTGAGCAAGACACTGAAGTTTGAACCTATAAATTGCTCCCAAAATGCAGGCCAGTTGGTGCCTTGTATGGTTCCCTCTGCCGTTGGTGTGAACGGGTGAATCTATCTAAAGCACCTCATATATATAACAAAGCAATAATCCATGAGAGGGAGCAGGTTACTGAGGATTTGATCCCGATGTGGCATAGGGTTTTACCCCTTCACCAGGGTAAAATCCACGGTAACCTGCAACACTGAATGACTTATTGCTTTTCCAAAATTGTTACAATTATGGTAACATGAAAAGTACCAATTAAAATAATTCACAGCAGCACAATATCATGTGTAAGTTACCCAGCTAAAGAAAGTAGTTCCCAACTACAAGAAAGTAGTTCCCAGCTAATGAAAGTCGTTCCCAGCTACAAGAAAGTAGTTTGCAGGTGTGTTGTTTCTACAGCTGGCCAACCAGCTGTAGAAACAACTGACCTGCGACAAGACTCCATAACAACAACAAAGCTGGTTCCAGGTGGTGGAGTGACAAATTGCGACACGTCGGCAGTGGGTTACCGGTGGATTTTTCACCTGTCACATGACGGTGACCATAGCAAATCAGAATCAATCAGAATCAACCAATCAGTTTTAGAAATGCACTATTTACCATTAATGAGATGAATGGGAGCCATTGTAAGCCTGCGTCTGTCACGCTGGCCATCTGCCTGCCCCTGAGAACGTTCCTGGAATTTCGAGCTCGACAGAAGCTGCTCAAACTATTCTGTTCCACGACTCATTAATCGGCCCGACCGCGTTCCAGAACTCGTTATAAGGGCCATTAGGAGATGCTCGTTACGCAACCGTTCATGCTATCGTACGGCAGGCGGCGGCAGAGATGGCGGGGCGGATGATGACGTTGTCGAGAAATAACTCGACCTGAAATGTAATGCCCTCCGACGGACAGTTAATACTTCCATGGTTACGCCAGAGAATACATGGTTTTGTTTCCCAGGCTGGGCATCAGCGCGGTAATGTTTTCCACATTTTGGTCAGAGGAGATGCGTATACCGTGAAACCACATCCCCAGTTCATCCCCCCCAAAAACGAGCCTCTGTCCACTCACTCCTGCTTCCATAACACACTCCAACTCGCTCCTTACGTTGCATAGATTGGCAGGTTATAGCAGGTTAAAGGACCAGGGAATTGGTTCACTTTTGTGTATTTTTACTTCAAAACTCCATAAAAATCCATTTTAATTGCTTCCTGTAAACGAAAACGTGCTGCGTGATGACGTATCACATCGGTAAAAGCCAATGAAAATTAAGCTGACCTGTTTTTTTATGTCATTTCTGAATCGTCTTCCACACACACAGGTGCTTTGATTACCGTCAGAAATCCGGACAGTGAATTACTGCAGGGGTTTTCAACAGGTGGTCCGGGGACCACCAGTGGTCCCTGAGAGGGTTCCAGGTGGTCCCCAGCTAAGTTGGTTAACCAGATGTAACTCTTGAGAACGTAAAAATGAAACCAAATGGACCCTTGCGGGTCCATTTGGTTTCATTTTTACGCTCTCAAGAGTTAAAATTCATCATCTTAATTAGCCCAGGTCTACACAACTAGAGGATTTTGATGATTTTGATCTGTATGTTAATTTAACGGTTTTGTTTCCCCAAATCCAGCCTGGAATTGTGGACAAAAGCAAAAAAAATCTTTAGTTTTGGGGTGTGTGGGGCTGTAATGTCATCAAATGGTGGTCCGTGCATGGCTCAAATTCTGAATAAATCGTGGGCCTTGGTATGAAAAAGGTTGAAAACCACTGAATTATTGGGTTTAAACTCAATCAACACGTTAGACTGTATATCTGAAACATTATATGCTTCAGATATACAGCAGTAAAGTGGCAGAGCTGAGTCTCTCTCTCTCTCTCTCTCTCTCTCTCTCTCTCTCGCTCTCGCTCTCGCTCTCGCTCTCGCTCTCTCTCTCTCTCTCTCTCTCTCTCTCTCTCTCTCTCTCTCTCTCTCTCTCTCTCTCTCTCTCTCATTCCACCTTTAACCAAAGACATTATTTTATGAATTAGCAAGTTTCCAAACTTGCACTATAAGCAAAACTAAACAAAAAAGAAACTAAAAAAAGACCTTCTGGTGCAGTATTTCTGTGATGGAAACTCTTTTGATGATCTTTTGACACACACACACACACACACACACACACGTATCGGTGTAGTTTAGACTCTCGCATTCGAAGGCGGAGCTTGTGGAATAGTTGTGTGGCTACGCGAGACTACACAGCATAGGTGACCCTCCAGCATGCCACTGAAATAATAATAATAATATTACTGTCAAGCAACTGTTTTAAATTAAACTCTACGGGCAACGACTTGGCCAGACAGCTACAGTCAGTCAGAACATTTATTTGGTTTGGAGGCGAAGGCTCCTCCAAAAAGCACAACGTTATAACTAAAGGCAAGCATATTTAAGGTCAGCGGTTTGGTGGAGGACAGACTTTCTTTCACACAGTCCTTCCGAGTTCTATCTGCGTTGGAGGACAGACTCCACTTCGCACAATCCTTCCTATACTACTTTTTTCACTGTGTTGAAGGCAACTTCACTTGACACGGTCCTTATTACTTTCTCTGTGTTGCAGACAGACTTCTCAGAGAAACTTCACAGAAACTGCTATCTCTGTTTAAGGCATACTTCACACAATTGATGAGATAAAGTACACTATTAGTATAAGTACACTACCGTGCCAATCAAGGCCACAGAGAGACACAGAGATTAAAAATAAAAGACACATCAGAGCTCTCCAGGACAGACATGACGGCGCTGGCCCTGTACTTCGACCAACGGACTGAGTGCAAATCTTGGTTTCGCAATATAACAGGCCGTATCTGCTTTTATGCAGGTTCATTTGCTGTTCAAATTAACATCATGAAAGGGATGCACTTGTTCCTTTGGTTGTAATCAATATTGTATAAGGTTCCAAGTTCACCCAGGCTTTCATTTGGGTCTACGTTGTGCGAAAACGGAAAGCCTAGACTAATTTGTTAGTCTAGGCAGAGATGGTGAGATCAAATCAGATCAGCTCATCTGCCGTCCTGGCTGCGACAGGTTAGGCCAGGCTACAAGTTGACTACAGCCTTTTATTGGACTCTAGGGGCTCCATTTCCGCTAAACCCCATAATCCCTTAAACGTCTTTCCATTTTTTTATGTTGAAAAGCATTTTTGAATAGTTGAAGTGGCCATTCTACGACCTCACAACGTGACAATGTAGTTTGGCTAGTTGAACCGTTCAAAATGTTTTGTAAAATAGTAAAAAAAAAGGATAGGTATAGTGAGTTTAGTGAGTGACGAAAATGGAGTCCTAGATGTTTGAAACTAAATAAGCGCATTACAATCTATTGCTAGATTCTATTGCTTTCTCTGGTTGGAAAACAGACTTCACTTCGCGGAATCCTTCCTACTGCTTTCTCCGCGTCGAAGACAACTTCAATTCGTCACTCGGCACAATTAGGCCTGTACGTTCTGCGCGTTGGAGACAGACTAATCTCTCCACACAATCCTTCCTACACTGGTTTCTCTGTGGATGGAGCTCAGGGAGGTCGAAGGTCAGGTCCCAGCTGAGCAGACCTAAAGGTACGTCCGTAGAAAAACAAACAGAGGCTACAAGATGGAAAGAAGAAGGAGGCCGCAACAGAGTCATGGAATTCAACTCAGAGTTTCCCGTCAGGAATAACACGGGTGGAAGCTTGTTGCCACTGGGGCTAGAGGGGGGGAGAAAGGCTCCCCAAAGATCAGACCTGGCACGACGGTTTAGAACAGGATGTCAAACTCAAATACAGAGCGGGCCAAAACAGAAACAAATGGTATGAGTCGAGGGCCCGGGGCCCGCCAGACTTTGTTGTTATTAACAAATATGTCCCCCAATAGCAAAAAATGAAAATGCATTATTAAAGCTCAGTTTCTTGTTCTATGATCCTCACCAAGCACCGCTTTCATTGGTAAAATGAGAAAGTAAGTCAATTGAGTTGATAAAGTAAAGTTTGTGCAATATACCAGGGGGCCAGTTCTTATCAAGCCATGTGAGGGATCAGGTTACTGTAAAATCCACAGTAACCTACGATCTCGAGTGGCTCATTGCTTTTCTAAAACTGTTACAATCATTTCAACATGAAAAGCACCAATTAAAATGCACAGTAGCGCAATGTTGCCTGTAAGTTACCCAGCTAAAGAAAGTAGTTCCCAGCTACAATAAAGTAGGTCCCAGCTAAAGATCCCGCCTGGCCAACCTGCTGTAGAAATAACACACCTGTGACAAGATTCTATAACAACAACAAAGTAGTGGTGACTACTAAATGTGACGCGTCAGCAGTGGGTTACCAGTGGATTTTACCAGTGGATTTTTCACCTGTAACATGACGGTGACCAGCCAATCAGAGTCAATTATTTGGACTAGCAGTTTTAGAAAGTAATTTAAATATCATCCTGCGAGGTGAAGATAATTCATTCACAGGCGTGATTTGTCCCCAAGGCCTTGAGTCTGACATAATGTGGTTCAGTGGTGGAAGAGGTGCTCACATTTGTACCATCGCTATCAAAAACGTACTTAAACAAAAGTAGAAAGTACTCATAATGTCTGTTTTCACAAGCTGTCAAATGTAAATACATATACTGTAGATCTACAATCTCACAGTGCGTCACATCGCAACAGACAGTGCTCATACCTTTTATGGGACAGTACATTAAATCCAACTGTTGAGGGAATATTCCACCAAAGGCAGCCACGGCATGCAGTGTGCTTGAGATGGAAAGCTCGTTTTTTTTTAAAATCGCCATTTCCCCACATATTCATTTCATAGGGTTGCCTTTTATAAGACGAAACGGCTTAAATACAACTAAAATATTGTTTTTGAGAGACTTAGAAAGACGTCTTTGTTGGAGGTTTGCAGCTCTCTCTCTCTCAACCCTCACAGACAGACATGCTGTGCTACAAAGTAACTACAGTACATTACTCATTTTTAGATATTTTTACTTCATTAAAAGGACTATTTCCATTTTTTACTTCTACTTTTATCCACTACATGTAAGAGGCAAACTCCAGTATCAAAAAAATACTTTGTAACTTTACTTTGCTAAAGGTGTATTCTGTTATCCGTGTTAGAATTGAGATTTAAAGGTATCCTGGGTCCAGTCTGATTTGCTGCATTCTGCACATCTGAAATGTCACTTCGCAACTCATTCTGGCCAGAAGCCTATCCCCACAGGTAGGCGGGGCATATGGAGGTTGAAATGCAGCCGAGGATTCTGATTGGTCTATGTTTTTTTTTTTGAGGGAAAAAAAAAAACAATTTCACGTTCATTTGAAAAACGTCCAATCAGAAACAACGTGGCAACATTAACAGATGACGTCAGGGAAATGCAAGTCTCTCAGCAGGCTCTGGCCAGACTGATTTACAAAGTGACATTATATTGATGTTCAGAAGTAGCGAATCAGGTTGGAAACCAGGCTAGTTACTACTATTATACAGATATCGCTCGTATCCAAATACTACTAGCATCCAGATACCTTAGCATCCAGATACGTTAGTATCCAGTTACCAAGCAGAGCCTGTCCAACAGTCCCTGGGCTGCTATTTGGCATCATCATGTCTGTGGTTAAACACAGTCAATAAGAGTTATAATTTAAATTCCCCTAAAAGCTCCCTCGAAAGAACAAATCCACAAGGAGAAGTGATCTAACTCCAATATGAATAAAGTTTCGACACACCAAAATTAGATTACAATTAGAAGGAAAGAACATAAAGCGGTTTTGGGACAATGATGTGAACAGTAAATTATCATGTTTTGTCGACGTTTTCTCAAAATATGCCTCAGCATTCAGCAAATATGAAAACAGTTTTAACATATTCAAGGAATGCGAATTATTCTTTTGACCATCAACTCTAGCAATGTTTACATATATGCATGCGTGTTGCTTGTGCGTGCGCGCGCGCACACACACACACACGCACACACGCACACACGCACACACACACACACACACACACACACACACACACACACACACACACACACACACACACACACACACACACACACACACACACACACACACACACACACACAGAGAGAGAGAGAGAGAGAGAGAGAGAGAGAGAGAGAGAGAGAGAGAGAGAGAGAGAGAGAGAGAGAGAGCTAAGAAAATGGAAATTCTCAAGTAGGAGTGAAAATACCTCAAAAGTGTACTTACAGTATTTACAGTACTTGAGTAAATGTACTTGTACCTTAGTTCACTAAGTTCACAATACATCACTGTATTTCAAAACTAGATGATAATAGAGCTTCGTAACTTTGTAACCCGAGATAATGGATGGATGGATAGATGGACGGACAGACGGATTTAATGAATGACTGACTTGTGTAATCATGGGTGTAACAACTGCATTTGTAGATTTTTGCATCAGCAAAACAGAACCATGTTTTAATGTGAGCATGCGCGCACGCACACACGCACACACACACACACACACACACACACACACACACACACACACACACACACACACACACACACACACACACACACACACACACACACACACACACACACAGCTGGAAGTGGGGCATTGCTCCAGAACAGTTGCTTGGCCAACAGACATAGAGCGTCAGATGCCAGAACTGAATTTCGCCACGCCAATATCAGAGAGTAGACAGAGTCTGGATCGGCTGCACACACTGAGGGAATATGATCAATCCACCTCCAGGGGTGGAAAATAAAAGTACTCACATTTAATCCAGAATTCAAAATTGACTTGTGGATTACTGGAATGTAAACTCTCTGCTTGTAAGAAAAATCGCCTGTTATCTCTCCTATTGTTACCAACATGGAATTGTGGACAGAATCTAATCCAACGACAACAAAACATTCTTGGATCTGAGTCTTGGGGGGTCTTGGGGGTCCAAGGCCCAAATCCCAAGTAAATAATGGACGTTGATACAGGGCCGGCTCCAGGATGAAATGACTAAGGGGGGCAGTCCAACATTTCGAGTGGGCAAGCAGACCAAGTGTTGTTATTTTTACTTCATAACAGCTATTGTGTTGTTAAATCCAGAGTCATGTTCTCATCTTCAATGGAAGAACACATTTTATCTGTCATAGTTGTGAGTGTATAGACACCTAGAGCCCACTAAATGAAATAGTTTGCCTAGCAACTGAACTACGCTTGAAATAAAAAAGGTGAGGGTCAGCAAAAGCAACCCTTAGTGTTTTTTTTACCGTCGTGACAGTTTTACATAACACTAGCAACTGTTTTGCATAATAGCTGCGGCTGTTTTGCATAACAGACAGCCGTTTTGCAACACAGCAACGGGCCGATTTGCATAACAGTCGATGATTTTCCTTACTAAACCTTACCCTAAGCCCTAACCCTAAACATAACCTCAGTAACACCTATGCCAGGGGTCGGCAACCCAAGATGTTGAAAGAGCCATTTTCGACCAAAAATTAAATTCAAAATATGTCTGGAGCCACAAAAAATGTAAGCATAATAAGCCCTTAACGGGGAATTCCATGCATTTTCATTGTTTTTTTTTTTTCTGAGAGTGTACAAATGTGAACCAAATGGACCCTGGCGGGTCCATTTGGTTCCATTTGTACACTCTCAGAAAAAAAAGGTCCTAAAAGAAAAATCATTAACATGGCGAAACACAACCTGATGATGTCATCAAGCTGTGTTTCACCATGTTAATGTTTTTTTTGTTTTTCAGACCTCCTATTCTAGGAAACACATCATTTTTATCATATCCCCACAACATCTCAAAGATATACTAATGATACAGTAAACTGTTGAAAATGGGTGGTCTCTGACACAGTACGTATACTGGGCTTTTGTGTCATGGCCAACAAGCGCTGTGTCAACTGGTGATGTAACTGTCAGACAGCGCATGGCGTGTTGGTGATGTCAGTGACTGAAATGTTTATATTATGTTGGCGGATCGCCCTAGGGTTGTGTTCTAGAGCCGGATGCGGCTCCTGAGCCGCAGGTTGCAGACCCCTCGACCTATGCCTAAACCTAACCTTAACCCCCCTGACAATTATGAAAACTGCCACGACTGTTATGTGAAATGTTCACGACTGTTATCAAAACCATCGCTATTGTCATGCAAAACCGTCGTGGTCGAGGATTGCTTTCGCCCCTCCTGGAGAGGGTTTGAAAACCAAAGTTAGAAAGTCAAATAATAATAAAACAAAAAAAGTTGACGTACCATTTGTCTCCCCCGGCTGCCACGTGTTGCTGAACAGTGTATCCAAACTGGGCCTGTTTGGGACCTTTGATGATTCTATAGTTCTTTGTGTCGATGTTAAAACATTCATGGATTCCTGGAAGAAAGAAAGAAAGAAAGAAAAAATGACAGATGCAAGTAATCAGAAATGAGATGTAACCAAAGCCTCACCAGACAGTGCCCTTATACAGTATTCCAAGTTCCAAGTCCAGTTGGAAAGATTTAAGTTGTCGTTAAAGTTGCTATCGGCCAACGTTTCACACGCACGCAAGCAATAGGTTTTGTTGATCGGAAAAGCAACAACACTGCAGGAAAAAAAAGGTATGCGTTCCACTTTTGATTTTTCCTTGGTTTATAATTCAAACGTTTCTCTCATGACGGGACGATCTGGCGAAGAGAAAATATTCATGCATGTTGTTTTTTTTTTGTGTTCTGGAATCTAACTAGACCAAAGCACACTGTATTTTTATAAGACCCAAATATTTGGTCTGAGCGGCAAAGTATGACACTAGAGAAACACAATACTTGGTCTGAGCTGCAGCAAAGCACTACAAAGAGAAGCACACAAGTTCATGGACGTAGTCATTTCTCTGTGGCTATTTCTTACACCTTAGAGTGATTGACATGTCCTTGTCACGCTTGATTGACACTTGTCTTTGCCAGCCTTGATTGAGAGGTCTCTGATTGACAGGGCACTGTATACAACCAGTGTTATGGATCACCCATCGGTGCTCTGTTGCTTTTATCAACTAAAACTCTGGAAAAGAAATGTTCTTTGACTACCACTTTCAATGAAGAAAAGTAAATAAAAACAAAGCTGTATGATGGCAAAAAACAAACAAAACTATTGACACATTTTGTTAACAGATACAAATATGTCTGGGAGGGACTAATGGAGATCCAGTTGAACTAAACAACAAGTCACTTTTGTTTGCTTACTTGGTTGTGGATTTTTGGGCTATATCAAAAAAAGTGAAATGTGCAAATGGGGTATATGGAAACGCTTGCGGAAAAGATGTCTAGTCTAATTAGAAAGCATCAAACTCACATTATATTGCTTTTGAACAGTCGGAAAAGAAAACAAACGCTCAAGGGTGAGTCAGTGGAGTTGTGGAGTGAACTGTGAGGGTGGGTGGCCAGGCCAGGGTGCGCTCTGGAAGCCTCTGCTGTCTGCAGGCTGTTGCGCTCCCCCAGTGATCCCCGCGTTGATCATGGAAGTTATGTTTCTCCAAAACACCTCGGAACGGACGAGGTTAGACTAGGGGTCAACAGCTTAACAGCGACCAAAATGAAAACATGCGTCTTCGCCATCGATTCACAAAATCAAGTCAACAACACATGCCTACTTATTTAACAGACAGTTTGAAAGACAAGCCCTGGGCAGCTGACTCCAAATAAAGCAGAAGGGTTTGTCCGTGCACCGTGATCTGTGATGTGAGTGATGACTGGTCTATTTATTTATCTCCGAGAGAGAGTATGTTTTTCACTGTGTTTTGCACAACAGATATTGTCTGATGTGTTGCCTTTTTGATGTGTAAGCTGTGTCATAGAGGTATCTAAAGAGCAAAAAGTATGTTTCTGGACGTGCCTATGATGAGACTGTCCACCGTTTCCCGTCAAATCTCACGAGTCAGGAAACTATACCTGCTGCTGTTTAGATTATCAAATAGAATCATGTAATGTGGACTTTTTGCATATCGAAAAGCAAATGATTAGGGAAAAAAAACTGTGAACATGTATTCGTTCATTATTCCTCAACTAATTACTGTATGTGACACAGGTCTCAATGGTTCATAAATATTCATGATCGGATCCAGCTTACTACATTCACTGTTACTTATTTGTGTAACTTCCATTGTGAAATGTAATCTAAAATCTATCTCTGAAACCTTTTCAAACATGAAGTGAAGTGTCCCTTTAAAAGACACAAAAACAGAAAATGCAAAGTGGTAAAACAATGTTGAGCCTCTTTGATGCAAAATAGATAATCTATCTACAAATGCACCATGTCTCTGTTTGTTCATCGGTCATCTTTGACTATAATCCGCGCAACTTGAGAACCGTTCACCCCCTTCCGTCCATCCATCCATCCATCCATCCATCCATGTGTCCGTCCGTCTGTGAACAGCTAATCTGTGGCAACAGGCATATCTTGTGTGATCTACATGGAATCTTGCACGCACTTTCCCACTAGGCCGAGAAAGAAATGCTGCTTGAAATATTCCAACGCTGACTAATGGTGGCGCAATGACTAGCCGGTTAGTGTGCCTTGTATGCACACTCCCTAGAGGCCAAGGAAAAAACCTTTGCGGATAATGTAAAACACTCAAAAAGCTAACAGCTAACAACTACCCCACGGACAAAGCCAACTCGGGTCATGACAAATAATGACAACCACCACAATATTTTCATGCAATATCTAATTAGCAAGAAGTAAGAAAACAGCAAGATACAACACATTTTATCGTTTTCTTAGTAATTATTTGATTGATGTCCCAAAAGATTGTGTGTTGTCATGATTCATCATGACCAGACTTGGCTTTGTCCGCAGCATAATCGTCTTTAGATGAATCATTTTTGAAATCCGCAGTTTATGGCTGAACCACAGCTGAACCAAAAGTGAAAGTGTGAGTGCCTCATGGTGGAGAGACAAAGGCTATGAGAAAAATGAATGGGGAGTCCATTTGTGGAACAGAGGCGACATCACGAGGGGGCGGGGCTGCTCAGCTCTATAAGCTTCCACAACAAGGATGCTTTGCCATTAAACTTTTGGAATGTGATGATGAACATGATGTACCAAACCAAGTGTCAGGCAACAGGCTCTGTGTGTGTGTATGTGTGTGTGTGTGTGTGTGTGTGTGTGTGTGTGTGTGTGTGTGTGTGTGTGTGTGTGTGTGTGTGTGTGTGTGTGTGTGTGTGTGATGATCATGACGTCTTCGATTTAAAAAAAAAAAAAAAGTGTAGTGCGTAAGTGCTGTAGGAATATAACTATAATCTGATAAAATAATCGTGTGATGCTATCAGATTTCTCCCAAGAAGCATTTTATCAGTAGACAGAAACAGGTAAAATAGACCTTTCTTTTTTCAAATGACTTACTCGCTTCCTATTTTCAAAAGTCCTTGATGGAAAAGCACCCACTGACCACATGACAAGTTAATCTAGACCAGGGGTGGACTGGGAGCTCAAAACGTACCGGGCAATTTTGTCTCAGAGCGGCCCTCAGAGCGGCCCTCTGAATCTTTGTGGGGGCTCCGGGGCCTGAGCCCCCATGAGAATTTAAGACATAAGGGGCTCGGTGGCTCGGGCTAACTAAAATTAGTTAGTTAGTTTTAGTTAACTATAAAAACCCTGCAATAGGCAGTCTCATTTGAAGAGGACAGAGGGCCGCCAGCACTGATTCGTGGGCCGGTTTTGTGCAGATTTTTTTTTTTAAATTAAAACACGACATTAACGGCCCCCGGGGGGGTCGGCCCACCGGGAAAATGCCCTGTATGCCAGACTGTCAGTCCACCCCTGATCTAGACCTCCAGTTAGAACGGAAGGACTTTTTTTTCCACGCAACAACTAGTTTATAGTTAAAATTTGAAAATGAGTGTTTTCCTCTTTAGAATATCTACTGTACCGTGGGTATCTGGGTACCGTCTGGAATCCCCTCAAGTACCACGCCGCCGGTCTCCGGACCACTGGTTGAAAACCGTCCGTATACAGGGGTTGACACTAAGGTCTCCGAGGCACTTGCCCATTGGGCAAGTGCAAGTCAGGTTCTACTTGCCCTCAGGTTAGGGTCACTTGCCCCCCAGGTTCCAGGTGGTCCCCAGTTAAGTTGGTTAACCAGATGTAACTCTTGAGAGCGTAAAAATGAAACCAAATGGACCCTTGCGGGTCCATTTGGTTTCATTTTTACACTCTCAAGAGTTAAAATTCATCATCTTAATTAGCCCAGGTCTACACTGTAGAAGATTAATGGTCATTTTGATGTGTTAATTTGCCAGTTTTGTTTCCCAAATCCAGCCTGGAATTGTGGACAGCTAGAAAGCAGGGAAAGACACAGAGGCAGAGTGCAATGACTGCCTTCAAGACAAATTTATCTTGTGTTGTGTTATAGTGCACTAAGTTGCACACTTGCCCGATCGGGCAACCAGGTAGCAGTCTTCACTTGCCCCACCATTTTTTTTACTTGCCCCGGGCAAGCGGGCAAGTGTTAGTGTCAAGCCCTGGTATATAAGCGGTTGGAACAGCGAATGGCAGCCATCGCTGTAATATCATCTGAGATTAGAGCATGTGGGAAGCAAATTAATCCACATGAGGCGAGTGTAATCCGACATGCAAGAGGCAAGAAAGTGGAAACTGAATCCTGCTCCATGCCTTGATCAAAGCAAGGAGGGCCGGCCTGGATTTTAGATTACACTTATTCATTCGATCATTCGACATGAGCAGATGGAGAAAACATTTGCAATTTGAGTTTCTGCTTTCCATCAGAAAAGTGGATGAGAGAGGAAGAAAAGGCCTGGGTTTAACCCATTCTTTATTCTCAACCCCTATAGCTGCTGTTTCCCAAAGTGCCTCATCATCCATGATAACAATGTGATCCTTTTGACAGCTGTCATTCAATCTGTGTGGATGGTGATACTTTGGAAATGTGTTGTTTGCCAAAATATTTTTGGTCATCATGGGTTTAAGCTTTCACCATGGAAAAATAGGTTGCAAATTGAGTCTTAACACAACATTTAGGCCTAGATTTGTGTCACCGCTAAACCCTTACCCCTTAACTTCTTTTCCCTTTAAAGCACTTTTTAATAGTTAGAACGGCTAGTCCACATGCTCACAATGTGTCAATAGATTGGCACGTTGAACTATTACAAAAAAGTTTTTCAAAATTGTATAGAAGGCAAAGAAGTTAGGGATAAGTGGTTTAGCGTGTGACGAAAAGCCTAGTCTTCTGAAAAACCTTAGTTGTTAGTGTTTTTTACCCTCAGTCACCTCTTCTCTCTCCCTCTCCCTCTCCCTCTCCCTCTCTCCCTCTCTCTCTCTCTCTCTCTCTCTCTCTCTCTCTCTCTCTCTCTCTCTCTCTCTCTCTCTCTCTCGGGTCAGGTCCAGTCCTGAGGAAGTTCAGCTCAGAGTAAAGTAAACAACAAGGTGGAGGAATGATCAACAAAGTCTAAAAGCAGACATAACACTTTATTTCACTGTGGCAGTGCTGTTACATAAATACTGTACAATACAGTATGTGTTGAAGTGCCTTAATGAGAACTATATATTTCACTGTGGTAGGAGGCCGTGTGTTGTTGTGCACGCACGCACCACCACATTGGTCTCCCAATAGTGTAGCAGAGTGAAATATAGCTGAAAACTCACTTTTTAAAATAAAAGTGAAGATATTGACTGTATGATGACTAATACTAAGAAAATATATATTGACAGTTTATTTGTATTACCTTTTGGTACTTTTTTTGTACCGTGAGTACTGCGTGATTAGAAAAAAAGAAAAACAGTCAGGCACATGCACATGCTCTACAATGGAAGGACATGCAACAGGCCAACAGCAAACGCACCAAGTCCCGCACCACTCAATCCTGATTGATTAGAAGAAGGTCCCTCTATCCCGATGAAGGCTTTGTCACAAAAAAACACAAAAAAACAAACAAAACTAACATTACTCCAATAGATTCTGAGGTATATAGATGTACGTGTCTGTGGAGTTAACCTTATTCTAATGGGTGACATTACTCAAAGTGTGTACTGTAGGTACGCAGACTTTCAGCAGCTGACACAACGTTCCCCAAGGAGTTGTGTTGGACCAAATTGAGAGGTGATAGTAACCAGTAGACACCTTTATCAGGGCTTGACACTAACACTTGCCCGCTTGCCCGGGGCAAGTAAAAAAAATGGTGGGGCAAGTGAAGACTGCTACCTGGTTGCCCGATCGGGCAAGTGTGCAACTTAGTGCGCAATAACACAACACAAGATAAATTTGTCTTGAAGGTGGTCATTGCGACCTGGGCTAATTAAGATGATGAATTTTAACTCTTGAGAGTGTAAAAATGAAACCAAATGGACCCGCAAGGGTCCATTTGGTTTCATTTTTACGTTCTCAAGAGTTACATCTGGTTAACCAACTTAGCTGGGGACCACCTGGAACCCTCTCAGGGACCACGTGTTGAAAACCCCTGGTTTAAAGCACCCAAGTAGGAAGTAAACTTGAATGCAAAATTTACAATATATTTTTGGGGGGCAAGTGACCATGACCTGAGGGCAAGTAGAACCTGACTTGCACTTGCCCGATGGGCAAGTGCCTTGGAATCCTTAGTGTGTCAACCCCTGCTTTATGGAAATATTCAAGGAGGAAGCTAATAGTTAGGGAACCTTAGCAGATATTCGACCAATCTGGGAACTAAATCTTTACCAAGAAGTGTTTCCACCTGCAGTGTGTTTCTAATGTTGTCCAATGATGTTGAAATTCAACACCCGTGGGAAACATAAAACACAGGTCAAAGCCGGAGCACCATTCATAGAACGCAAAACATGCCAAATTTCATCATGTTTTACGTAGCATGTGATATGTCTAACTAGGTAGGTCTTCATGATACTGAAACCAACCATTAGTTTAGCAAAAATACGAAAACACTAATCTGGCTGAAAACGGTGTTGACTAAGCACATTTATCATGCATGTATAATAAACGTGTATGTATAGCTGTTTTTAGCCCAAGGAGAAAAACTCACTCACTGTTTTCTGAGAAAAACTAATGCTTGGAATGGATCCAGTGTCATGAAAACCCCCTAGTTAGACATATCACATAAAGCATGATAAAATGTTGCATCATGTTTTGCCTCTTGTAGGTTGTGACTGTGTACTTTGACCTGCTTTTTAGGTTTCCCACGGGTGTTGAATTTCAACATTTTAGTACAAGTTATTAGACACCAATTAGTACCCAGATTTTCATAACGTGTGCATGATTGACCCACAGAATAGGGCTGCAGCTAGATACAAGCGTGAGTTTTCCCAGACGGGTGCAGTAACTGTATGATTTACAACCCCTAATATATGTACGATATGATTCCTGGTGTACCTCATTGCTCATTGGTGGTACGCCGCGTCACAGTGTATAGAAGCTCCAGCAGCTGTATTTATTTAAGACAAACTTCCTAAACAACAAGTACAAGTGGAGCACATTCCTTCCTCAGTTCACTGATATGCAGCGCATGGGAGGGGAGTGTTGATGATGGTGCAAGGCACCCAGATGGGAGTTGGCCTTACACTAAAATTCACTTTACTCACTATCAGTCAGCCTAAACCATGACAAATGATCGCTGGTTACTTTTTTCAGTGACAACAACGTAATGAGCAATATAAGCTGTGTTGACTAAATGCATTTCCAATTTTGGCAAACACTATAGTGAGGGACTAGTGGAGAAGAGATCAAGTAGAATTAAACGAAACTTCAATGCATGGTATGTTGTGCTCTGAAAACAGAAGTTCTGCAAGCTCACAGTGCGTGGCGAAGTTGTGACATATTTGAGCTTGTAGATCTGCTATTATCAACAGGTAACCAATCGTAAAATCAGCCATTATCAGCAATCAATGGACAAAGATTGAACTTTATACAACATATTTCTTTCGTCGAAAAAAATCAATATAATATATTTAGTTCACTATAACTATACTATACTATACTATACAACAAATTCCGATGACAGCACACACCTTACGATTTTATCTCAGGCGCCCGTCACACTAGAAGACTGTCATCCCCGAGCGAATGGCTCACATTATAAAACAAACATTGGAGAGGTGTATCTGCCGTATCAATCGTCCCATGACTTTTGCAACCATTGAAAGAAACCGAAGACATGTTTTCCCTCCGATTTCCCTCTACTGTCCATCTGCCTCTATTCTTGATGTTGAATCAGGCCCATCCCGATGGAGAGGATCTCAAAGCATTTCGGAGGGGTTGCGATTTGATCTTTTATAGGCTACGCTCACACGAGACGACAATTTATGCCTGAGGCCACCTTAAGTCAAAATCAACAGCTATACTTTACTATACAAGTGTGATGTGTACCACACTGCGAAGAGCAAGGAAACCATTAAAACGAAGCTATTTGGCGTCGTACTTTACAGTGATTATCGATTATTGGCACAACAGCATTGCTACAGGAACCAGCTGGCTTTACACAGAGTTCCTTAATACAAGCCAGTACATGGTTTTCAAACGTTTCCGTGCCAAGGATCCCCAAATAGCTATATTTTTGGCTGGGGACCACCATCTGAAAGTGTTTTGTGCCCCCAGAAGAGATGATTTCCGACAACATTGTAGCTGTGCCATTTCTGAATGGCCTTTAGGAAACGGAGAAAGCTGTTCAAATGATTGGGATGCTGTAGTAACAACACATTTTGCTGCTGACCTCCTGAAAGCCAGCCAAGGACCCCCGGGGGGACCCCACTTTGAGAACAATTGCCGTATAAGCACCAATGAGGTGCCCGAAGTGTCTTAAAGGAGAGGTCCACTTCAGAAGGCTTTCCTACCTTCATTTGCAGTTTTTGCTATATATATTATCTCTCCACCATGTCAGTAGTGTGTTGACACTCACACTTTCACTTTGCGTTCAGCCGTGGTTCAGCCGCCTCGAAAGGTTGGCAAAAAGTACTGGTATCAATATGTACAATGTCCCATTTGACATGTTTTACAAATATATGAAATCATTTGGTATACATCAAATACATTTCTCCAAAATGTTCAGCTTTTTAAACAAAAATCATTTTGATGCAGTAATGCAAGCCCTGCTTGTGACAAACAACACCCCTCCAAGCCACCTTTACACAAACACGGTCAATTTGTTCGGCTTCATGAAAACCCTCCATTCATCCATTCATTCATCCACTCATTGCGCAACAATCGTCTAGCGTTCCTCTAAATATTGACACATTCTCCGCTCCGCTCATTTCCTGTTGCATGAATAGTGCACGTGTGTTCGAGCGCTCCTTTCATCCCTGCGACCGTGCAGATCTTTATCCTGAAAGGCCTCGCTTATCTGGAAACATAACGTCTATTTTCAAATGGACCGTTAGGGCAGAGATGCAATCCCGATAAACATAAATTGTGCAAATAAAATGTGCTTTGGGCCTGCACGATTCTGGCTCAACCACGAGAGCTAAGATCACGATTCTTGCACGATTCTCGTTTTTGCCATGGAAATATGTATTGTCTTTAGACTGTATTTGCTGATCGTTACAAGGTTCATAATGTGCCAACTACTATGGCTTTAAACAGACAACATCAAAGAACTTGACTTAAACCTCTCTTAAGGAGTCTAACTTGTAGGAAAAAAAACAGCCACAAAAATGAATTGGGCCATCTAGGGTGACCAGATCCAGATGAGTGAGAGAAGTATTGCATGTGTGAGACAAGTGGGGAAATGTTAAGGGACGAAACAGGGTTAGCGAATTATAACCACTTGATGTCATGTTCAAAGAAAATTCAGGATTTCAATTCAAATATAGCTAAAATAGTTGATCTACTTGTAGACAACAGAAAGCCACATACTGTATTAGGGCATTTGAACTCTGATGCCTGTCAGTCACAATGTGGGACAGGGGCTCAATTTGTGGGACACCTGAAAAGTTTTGGAAATGAGAGACCGTCCCAAGAGGGACATCTGGTCACCCTACATCCATCTAGTGCTGCACCATTCTTTGCTCAGATTCAAAAGTGAGATTGCATATACTGTAGGTGTTGGAATTGATGGATTCAGTCTTTTCTCAATGAATTGTGCAGCACTAGCTGAAACGTTAACCAATAATCTCAACAACCAAAGACACATGCAACAACGTCATGGAAAGGACCTACAAAACTGTTGATCAAAAAAAACACACCAAGCGCTCGAATTAAGAACTTTCACCTAAATATCATCAAATTATTCTGAGACGTCGCTGGACTAGTGTCAAGACAGCAAAGATGCCATGGCAATGATGACACCCATTTTGCTTGCTATACAAGAACAGCTTCGCTTGGACTCCTCATGCATATAAGGAAGCATGAGATCAGTCCAATGCACTCAGAGGGAGTGCATAGGTTCCCACCGTTTCTGGAATCCTGCCTTAAAGCAGACCAGAGGTTGAAAACTGTCATTCCCTGATGTCATCGCTAGGGACACATGCATCAGAAAGCACAAAGGCATCCTGAATCTGATATGTCAATGAATTGTGAAATCCATGATCTCAGCTGTGGTCGAAGAATGATGATGATGATGCGCAGGATTAGGGTAGGTTAGATAATTGACACTGTTGGAGGAAAAGATTGGTAGCAAAAATGCATGGGATAAAAATAAAAAGAGCAGCTGTGCTGGTGTCTGACTCACCAAGAAAAAAGAAAGGCAGGCACAGGAGAAGTAATAAAAAAAAAAACATGGCATGGCATGAGAACCGAGGGAATTCACTTTCCATGTCAAGCTCCAAAAAACGTGGCAGAGCCATTTAACACTCCCAGTAATATCGGCAAGTTTGGTCTGAGCTTTGCTGCTGTTGGGTTTTCCTGGCTGTGTACCGGAAACAGCCGACCGTCACGTCCAGATAAACAAACCTCCATGCCGTCAAAGAGATCCTAGAACAAGAGATTAAATACGACTGTGAAGATCTGGCATCTGTACTACATAAAATGCTATCTAAATCACGTTTGTAGCCTTTTGCGTTGGCCTGCAGCGAGGTCGACAAGGCCAGCTCAAGCGCTACAGCCCGAGGTGGACTCTTGAAGAAAGGTGAGTTTTCAGACTGTGTGGTGGAAAGTCTCCCGTCAAAAGAAAAAAAGATGCATGTCTGCAATATTCCATCAATCCAGTTCCTGTTAAAACAGTCTTCTCTGGAAAGATACTTCATAACGGGCAATAAACCTTTGGCCCTTTTGATACATTATGGCATTATGAGCTCCAGCACTTGAGGCCAAGACAAACGACTTGGACGTATGACAGCCAACTGAACTGGGCACGAAGCTGCACGCTCCGTATGGGTGCATGCAGATGTGCCTTAAGAGAACTTCACATTTCCTGCCAATGGCAACTCGGTTGGCTCGTCGTTGTAAACAGAATCGTTCAGGAGGTCGTCGGTGCATCGTCAGAAACAGAACGGTTCAGTAGAATGACAAACGGAAACAAACACTGTCATTGAGAAAGGAGGACGTTTGCCAAGGTGTTAGATAATACCTGCTATTTCAGTATTATTGGCGTAAGGCTGATCGGTGAATACAATCTTCAGGAAAAAGACTAGGAATGTGTACGACGGCCAAAATGAACGGGACACTGCTACTGTAAGCTAAATATTGACACAATATTGAATCAACCAAATGAACCTCTGAAGAGTTATAACTCTATGCTTGAACAGCAGACAGGCATGCGCTATGCGTACCTACCAGTAGAGGTCACTTATCACACACGTGGTGAATATTATTACTGTAATTTTATTAGTAGTATAACATTATTATCATTTAAAAAACAAATACACTTTTTTTGTTTGGAGTGTCTGATCTCATCCCGGGGCAGCCTGACAGAATTCTCATTTTGTTTCACTTCATAATTCAAGAAAACAACGATGTTGTGTTTTTATGGTCTTGGCTACTGGTTCAGGGGCTGGAGCCAGGCTAATCCTGGAGAGCTTCAGAGTCCAATAAATCCCAGCAATTGTGAATGAAGGAGGAATTAAGTACTAACTCAGATTCTACCTACAGCACAGTATCTATCTATCTGTCTGTCTGCCTGCCTGCCTGTCTGTCTGTCTGTCTGCCTGCCTGTCTGTTTGCCTGCCCGTCTGCCCGTCTGCCTGCCTGCCTGTCTGTCTGTGTGCCTGCCTGTCTGTCTATCTACAGTATCTGCCCTACCCTACTCTACCCTATCTGTCTGTCTGCCTGCCTGCCTGCCTGCCTGCCTGGTGTACTGATTCAGACAATAACCCATACAGTACCACTGCAACAACCACTCTTTCCAGCCCACTGCTCTGATTTTACTCACCCCCGCAGCACGTGGTTGCGGTGGTAATCAAACTCTTAATGAGCCTTAAGTCATCACACAGAGACATCTCAGGTAGAGCATCTGTCACCTTGGAACAGTTAAGTGACAAGCAGACAAGCCCTGACCTGAGTGGTCATTGGTCAACCACACTATAGTAGTGAATCGTCCCACCCCTAATAATAGACTGACTTTATTCCGTATAATCCTTTTTTTTTGCAGGACCCATAGAATATAACAGAAAGTCAAAATGACACCAATTAATCATACCGGTATCTAAAAGCAAATATGACTTGGACACACGCACACACACGCACGCGCGCACGCGCACGCGCACACGCACACGCACACGCACACGCACACGCACACGCACACGCACACGCACACGCACACGCACACGCACACGCACACGCACACGCACACACACACACACACACACACACACACACACACACACACACACACACACACACACACACCTTGTGGCGGTCTGGGCATGCTGCTGCGTGCATGGTATTGCCATTTCACCGGTAATTGAGCCCGGTTCTGGCTGCTCACCAACACCTCTCCCGGTCCGCTCAAACTGTAAAACTGGAAAGAATTCTGACCGCTTGATTGTGAAAAAGATATAGCCATGGGCTTTCATGTGGAAGGGAAACTTAGACACTGTCTGTTTTCAATGAAAGACAGAGACCTGAGCGCGGCCCTGCCGCAGACCTGAGCAATAGAAAGACAACATCACCCGTTGGTGATTTCTGCCCACTGACGTATGACTCAGGGGACACAGAAACACATAAAGTGCTAAACATTGAATGACCACAAACAGGTCTGTAACTCAGAGAGTGACAAATGGAGGCAAATTACACTTGGTTCACACTCTCAGAGTTAAAGAGACACTTCACCATTTTTGCAAAAAAAAAAAAAAAAAAAAAAAAAAAAAGTTAATGACAATTAGAAGATTTAGAAGGGTTCTAAAGGGGTTAGTAAAACGACCTAACGACATAAAAACGACCCCCAGGAAACTGTTCTAAATATCCCTTGCAAATAAAACATCTGAGAACCAGTACTAGTTGGACTCCTAATGTGTGTGGAGACGTTGGATGGAGACGTTGGATGTGTTCATTAATTGGACACATCCAACATCCAACATCTAATGGCATGGACATACAGTACACATCTGGACCACAATACTGGAAGTCTGGAACACATCCCTGTGGCTCTCTACTACAGCAGGACCAAGTGATGGTGGAACTATGGGGGGGACATTATTAGACATTATTACTGCTTGTGCATGCGGGACAAGTGGGATATGGGATTAGCAACGTGTGACTTAAGTTGCTATTAAATGCATTTAAAATGGTATGCATCAAAGATGTCAAAGATGTGTATGACATGGATGTCAAAGATGTCATATAATATAATGTTATTATGCTTAATATTGGCAATAATTTTGTTATTAAACCACTCTGGAGTATAATATGGCCAAATTGGTACTGTAATCTATATTTCTTATGTTTAACAGGGCTATAAACACATGTTTGCAGAAAAAAGAGACAAGTAGCCAGCAATCACAACAGAAACTTGTTATGGCATTTGAACACTGGTGGTGCCTGCCAGTCACAATGTGGGACAGACAAAGTATCAAATTGTGGGACGCCTGAAAAGTCTTGGAAACGAGGGATGCAAAGAGAGACATCTGATCACCCTATTGGTGGAAGAACAACAGAGAAATGCATGGTATTGGTCCATGCCATGTCATCCTAAAGTCTAGGATATAGTGCAGAAAAACAGTTTTTTTAATGCCAGGGTGGTTACAGTAGCCTACATGTTAAACTGAGCAACTATTGTGCAGTCTTCACACTGCCAAAGTATTCAGACTGATGCATATTATACGTGTGTTCATTTGCAGACAGACATGACAGGAATGATGCTCATACGCACACACGTGCACAAACGCACACACACTCACACATGCACACACCAGTTTCTTCAACTCACCCAGCATCTGGCCACAGATCCAGAGCAGTAGGCTACAGTAGTACTCCATTAGGTTGCGTCTTGCGCGTGCGTGTGGATACAGTAAGTGCACGTGTTGCTGTGTGTATACGCGGATGTTGAGCGGTGAGGCAGAGAGACCTCAGCAGCCTCTCTCTCTTTCTCTCTGACTGCACACTGTTAAAGGTCCCGCTCTGATTGCCTCCCTCTCCTTCAGTGGAAAGCATTTTATACGTGTCTGGGGGAAGTGGGCGGGACTCGGTGGCTGTGGGAGGGGCCTGTAAACACTCGAACCCGGTTCAACTCAGGCTGAGATGTGCAAGAGTTTGGCCGAGGGCCAGTGGTGGAAAAATCATGGCTACTTCATTTCTTTTATTGTTATTATTTTTATTATTATACTTTTCTTTTCTACTTTTTTGAGAGGCAGTAC
This sequence comes from Benthosema pterotum, assembly GCA_039105355.1. NCBI lineage: Eukaryota > Metazoa > Chordata > Actinopteri > Myctophiformes > Myctophidae > Benthosema > Benthosema pterotum. The sequence goes on from CM076966.1 coordinate 10,397,704, forward strand.
AGCGTATATGCCCACAGCTTTGTATGTCTGTGTGAATTTTAACAATGATTTGTTTGGCTTAAAGCAAACTTGATACTGCAATCGAGAAATGAGAGGTTACATTTAAAAGTTGCAGCCAGAATTCAGTATGTTCTGGTAATTCATTGTTGACCCCTCTAAGAACCTAATGATAGGACCTATCATTAAGCCCAAGTATTTTTTTTTTTTATAAACAATGCAAATTAGATTTGTTTGGTTGATTCTTTCACTTTTAATGTGTGACCCCAGTACCCCGACCCGAACCAGAACCATATTGACCAAACCAAAGCAGAACTCCAACCACGGGACCATGGAAATCAATTAATACAGTTGCAACTATTAACAGCAAGAATTTCATACAACTTTTCATTTTTCAAAAGGATGAACTATAAGAGTCTACACATATCTACACGTATGATGACAAATCTAAAAGTAGGCTACAGTCTGCAGTGTGTGAGAGAGACTGAACGGGTGACTGTGAAACTCATCATGAACACAAAACCTCAAAAATCACAATTCAAGGCTCAGCTCAGCTGTGTAGATTGACCAGCCAACATACATCATCACCTCCAGCAACACATACGCTATGTGCTGGCTACAGACGAAGCCCCCACGAAATGACACGACCAGCGTCCCTTTTCAACACGCACGCACGCACGCACGCACACACACTTTTTAGGCCAGGCGTCAGAATGCTTAATATATTAGACCTTCTAGACTAGAATGGTCATTGATCACTACAGCCTCTATTAGACTATTCGATTAAACACACCTGGTGCTGCACTGTCCTTGTTGAGTTGTCGCTTCTCTCTTCACAAAAAATGCATGCCTACAAGCATGCCGCGCGTCACTCTTGGGACATGTTGTAATTTTCCATGCTAGAATAGGGATGCTGAGAGTGGTTAAATGTCCAGTAGTCCTATACAAAGTCATTTTCAATCTGTCCTATAATGGAAACGGATATTTTCTCAGGTTATCGTTGACATGTTGGAATTTATGCACCGTGCTACAAAAAATGTGTGTGTAGTGTGTGTGTGTGTGTGTGTGCGCGCGCGCACATGCACGACTGCACTGCAATCCACGTAACTTCAAAACCTTCAATTTGACACAGATGTTCAACACTACCACAGGGAGTGAAGTGCCCGGTCTTGAGTCAGTCGGATATACAGTATATTGTTGTCCAGAAACACCACAAAAGGCTCTGGCGAAAGAGTCTCACCTTTAATTCTCAGCTTCTGCCTCAGAGACTGCGGCAATTTGATTACTTACACTTTTACAAGTGAGCTTGCACTCTTCAAACACAGGCAGACGGATACAGAGAGCTCCATATGAGACAAAGACAGACAGTTATGGGCACCTTGGCAATGGCTATATAGCATACTAGGTTCCCAACTTGCATCATTCTCAACGTATTCTCAAAGTACAACGTAGACCGGTGGCCGACAGGCGCAGGTCTAGTGACATGAATACCATCAGTGAGATCCATTTATGGAGCAAACGGCATCCATATATCTATTTTAGACGATAGATACCAAATATATGGTTGGCATCTCCCTTAGAGACGGGTGCTTTGGGCATCTGGGTAAGGCTGTCTCCCGAAGTTTGCTATTCGAACCATCCGCACGAACAAACCTATTAGGTTGTCTCTTGCTCGTCTCTCTACGGAGGTCCTCACATCCTACTGGATGAGAAGGAGGGATCACATCGACTCTTGGACTTCTTGGGATCCAGAAGAGGTCTGGAGAGGGAAGTCTGGAGCTCTCTTGTGGAGCTGTTGCCACCACAACCTGACTATGTATAAGCAGTCCAAGATGGATGGATGGATGGAGAGATGGACCATCACCCTTTATTTGGGAAGACACAATCTGAGACGCCACAGACCGGAACATCTCCAACCACACAACACACCATTTTATTTTTCCCCCCACAACTGTGTAATTAGTAGCCAAGGCATATACAGTAGCACTATGTAATGTAGGGAGTACTTCTTACTTCCTGTAAATCGCTCTGGATTAAGAACGTCTGCTGCAGCTAAAAGCAAACATTGCAATTGTAACTGAATCGCAAAAGATAAACTGAATTATGAGCAGAATTGCACTCCTTTCCTTTCCTTTTCCTTTCCTGCTTTTATTCATGCTAGGATTGTATGTCTTTTCACCTGTCCTTTCTGTATTGTCTCTCTTTTAATGCGGACGCTGCTGGAGCTAAGTTCCAAAATGTCCCATGCATTTGTACATAATGGTAAATAAAGTCTATTCTATTGTATACTGTTCTAAATGTATTTACGGGGAGGGACTTTGAGCCAAAAGTGTTTGGGAACCATCAAGCTAATCAGGAAAACAAAAACATCAAGAAAACTACGTTTACATCAAGGCTTAATTGCTTTCATTAGGAGTGCTTAAAATCTCATCGAGCTGCTCTCTAATCAGTCCTCTGGTTCCTGTCAGGGAATTAAGCCCTACTTAGGTTTGTATATGAACACATGTTCATGTTCCTGCAATCTACTCATAACGATATGTGCCCCATTTGCAACATTGGTCTAAGTCTAAGTCCATGATGCAACCACCGATGGCCACGTGTGGTGATCGACATGCTTACAATGCATCACATGAAGTATTTTCACTGTTGTAGTGTTTGCATCCAGTTTCATTCAAACTTTGTTTTAAGCCATTTTAACACCAAAGGGTCAAGACGGTCTTGACTCATGTCCCTGCGGTGCGATGTGTTTGTTGCACATTGACAGACTGTGGCCTAGATTTTCGTCACCGCTAAACCCCTTATCCCTTAACTGCTTTGTCTTTTTAAACTATTAAAAAAAAACATTTTTAAATAGTTAAAATGGTCTGCAAGCTCACACTGTGTCAATAGATTGGCATGTTGAACTATTCCAAAAAGTTTAGGTTTAGCGTGTAACGAAAATGGAGCCCTTTGTTCCAAGCCATTGAACGCACACCAAAGGGACAAGGAACAGTATTGTCATCGACCCAGCCTAGCTACAGTAGAAGGTGTGAAATTGAACCAGGGACAAAGTGCACATGGAGCTTCCCGGGCCAAAGCTCGCTGAACCACTCAAGCTATGTCCGGGCCCAAGAAATATCTCAACTCATGTTCTGTTGCATGTTCAATAACATCTCAGAGCAACCGAAACCTTCACGAAACAAGAAAGAAACAGATCGAGGAGTTACAGAGCGACCCGGTGGTTGTCTGTAACTATTTAAGAGAGAAAACATCTGCGTAAACATCACAAAGAATGCGTTCGACCCCAACACAGATACCGCGCGGGCACAATCTCATTGCTCAAGAATCTCCTGCTCTCCGGCTGCTGCGAGACACAAAAAAATGACGAATGCAAGAGAGAAGGAGAGAGAGACAGAGAGCTACAATTAAAAGAAAGGTCTTTTTTTTAGCCCTGAATGGAGGCAGTGTGCCATGCATGGCCATGTAGAGTGGTTTGTATCTGTCAGGGTTTTTTTTTTCCAGACGGGCTGGGGGGTGGTTTTGGTGGTGGGACGAGGGGGGTGCACAATTCTCCCCAATGCTGTTCTTCTGCTGACCAAAATTGCCACGTGGGTATTTAACTGGGTTTTCAGGAAAAGTGGGGGAGTAGATTGAGGGGGGGGGGGGGGGTGCAGGGAATGGGGAACGGGGCGATGGAATTTTAGGGGACACGGATAGGGGGGCCCAGGCCAGAGGGATATGGAACTATATAAGCAGGGGTGTTAACAGTTATAGCTTTTCAAAAAGTCCTACTCGTTTTCCTCTTTCTCTTGAAATGCTGCTGTGGTGGAAAAGTAACTAAGTACATTTACTCACTCAATGTACTGTACTTGAGTAACATTCATTTCCGATTTCCAATAGCACTTGTACTTCTATCTCCATGACATCTCTGACCAAAATAATTGTACTTTTACTTCACTACAATTATTTGAAAACTTGACTTCTAGGCTGCTAGTTACATTATAAATGTTCATTGTTATAACAAACCATACGTTAAGTTGATATTGTGCTACCAGAACAGCTATTTTCATGACTTTAATGCATCAATTTAATAACAGTCAAATAAAGTAATCACAATAACATTTATCCCCCATGTAAATCTCTATACAAATGCTCAGTATTTTGTAGGTGGCAGTAATGCACACACTTTCTGGAAAATTATGGCAAAATCACAAAATCTCTACAGAGTTCGAGTACTGTGTCATCAGGTACAACTTCCGGTCAAAGTCTGAGTTCTTTTCCTCACAGCGGAGGGCTTGATCAGTGCGATTGTGTTTATGATCATAAATAAGTCAACTCAACCTGTAATGACATGCCGATTGTTGGACTATGATCAACGATGGCCATACAGACCACGCGTGCATCCAACGATTTTGGTCATTTATAGGTGAGTCGGTCCTGACAATCTATTAAAACGAGTGTTGTGATCTTTGGGGATCAATTGATTATGTCAATGGGATTGATCAGTTTTTAAATTAACACTGTTATTGTATTAGAACTACTTTAATGTCTTTCACCCACAGATATTTGGTTGCTTTTGCTTACCTTTGGATCATCGCCAAACTATTTGCATCTTTGATGGGACTCATTCTCCCAGAAGCCTCTGCCCTCTCGGACCCCGTCACGTCAGAGTGATGACATCATGGAACCAAGCCTCACGTCCATAGCTGTCCATCCAGATCGCCCGATCAAAAACAGAAAGAAAGAAAGCTGATTTAAAAGGCAGATGAAACGATTAAAACACAACTCGTCCAAGTCGTTTTTTCGGAGTAAAAATGTTAATTACATTTATTACATCACTGCTATAATGATAGGATTAATTAACCACTTCGGCCTCATACATTACGTTCAAAGATATTTAAAAAGTCGAAAACTTGGAACTGGATATTCTGCACAATGAATTTGCTATTTTAAGTACCTCTGTACTTTTACTCAACTTTTCAATATGAACTGACTTTCACTACTAACAGAGTAATCCTACAGTGTAGTATTGATCCTTTTACTCAACTATGAAAACATGCAAGTACTATTTTCCCCCACCACTGGCATTACACACAGGGCCCCGCCGTGAAGAGCAGGCTGAAATCAATCCTGTATTCGTCCTAACAGAAGCTCTGTGTTTAATTTACCTTACCATTCTCCCAGTCATCTTTCTGAACAGAAGCTCTGTGCTTACCTCACCGTCCGTTCTACGACTGCTAGCAATTAACTGGAAAGCGCCCCTGGGATTAGCTGCGTATGTGTGCGATGTAGACCTACAATGTGGCTGGCCGTCAGGGACCAAGACCACTCGGTTGCCCTCCCAACGAGAACGCTGCGAGAACATTGTTATTATGAGTCTAGGCTTGATACTTTTTGGCACGCGTTGTTGCCCCCCTCGGCGTGTTACCTAGTACACGCAGTGTGTACTGCATGTATACGCAGGGCTGGACTGGGACAAAAACTTTTGGTCAAGACATTTTCGCAGAATTTGGCCCATACTGCTAGCTGGCCCACCAAAACCATTGCACAGATACTCTGCTTAGCCCCTAACATCACCACATTTACAGTACATACAGGATTACCCAATTTAAAATGTATTAGTAATACATACTTTCAGTTACTTTCGGACTACTTTAAAATGAACTTTTTGTGATTTTATTGTCTACTTAGGCACTTTAGATATTTGAAATTGATTGAAAAACCACCAGCCGCCACTGCGTCTGTCTGGTGAGAGACAGATAGAGCCTGAGAGGTTTTTAGCTCGTGCAGGAACATCAGGTCAAGAGGGTCAAGAGTCAAATCTCCATGGGCCAGGAGAGAGAAAAAACGCTACAATCATCCATCATAGGTCAGGCTAGACAAGACAACAGAGTAACAACCAACGCCCAGTGCCTCCAACAGTTTGGAGAGATGACACAACTTCCTGGAGCTTGCATTACATTAAAAAGACAAGCTATAAATGCAACAAACATGTTTTATTATAATTCAATGTATGGTTCTACAGAACGGGTCCATGTTGAACAGCGAAAAAGTATTATAAAAGTATCTAAAATATGCATACTTCAACTAGATCAGCACTTGGTAGAGTAAATGCACAACAACAGTAACCCAACATGGCCTTCTTGTGCATGAGAGCAAGTACCCCGACACCTCCAGGAGATACTCTCAACAATACTTATATGTTTTATATGTGTCTGTTTGAGGTGGTACATTAATTCATTCTGTAAAAAAATGTTCCAAAAAGCCCAAGTAAACAAACAAAGAAACGGGACCTGTCTATCCAGCACCGCCATTCAATAGAAGTCCATCAGTTAATAATGCACAAGCTCAGCCTTCCGTGGGATTAATGCTAGAGCCACAATCAAAACCTCAGAGACGTTAGCAACAAGACCAGCAGTCTCAGATAATTACACTCCCTCTGCACTCCATCTAAACCTCAGAGATTTTAGCAGGAAACCTCCACACATCCCAAACTCTTCTTCTTCTTCTTCTCCCAAACTTTGGAATAAACTCCATTTTTAGCCCGTAGCACACTAACCGTAGTTATTAGCACTTTGCACAACAGCCTCAATGACCTTACAGCCGAATGCAAAGGCTAAACTTAAATAATTTAGATTCATAATTTATCATAAATATTAGATTCATATTGCAGCATTTTATGTAAACATAGCATTCTATAATGTGTACTTATTGTGCAGACAACCTCTGTTAGACAGACACTAGATCCGTAGCTTTCGTAGGATTCTTGATGAATGATGACTATTGTTTATGTATCTGATGCATTACCATGTGTTATTCTTGCTTACTGTAAGTCTCTCTGGGTTTTGGAGCATCTGCTAAATGCCTGCCAGACTGTCAACCGTAAGACCAGCAGTCTCATATTATACTCCCTCATACACACTCCATCTTACGCTGCCTGCATGGCTGCCTCCCTGTTTATCTATCACTCAACAGACGGTCACTGGAGACAGAGTGCTGACTAATATGATGTTCTCACGAATTAATTCTCCTTAACGGAGCATTCAGAGATTTGCAGGATTTTCAAAAACCCTCCGTTACCCCCAAACATGTACACACTCTACATTTACCCAAACAACCTGAGCTTTTCGCATTCAGAAGATTGTGGTCTTTTTTTTTTCCTTTTCTTTTTTCAAACAAGTGCTCTGATTTTCCAGCTGAATGTGATGTCACAGACTCCCACACATGTCAAAGGGATTTGCCAGTAGATGTCACTGTTTCCACTGTTTGCCTATTTTCATTGCAGCTCAAAACCCTTCCAAACCCGACAGAAAACACCAGTACAAAGACAATCCACAGAATGTTCAAAGTTCATGTTTTCTGGGTGTAATTGAGATCATAAAGAAAAAAAAAAAAAAATAAATGAAAATGAATGTCACAATTTAACCTTTAAAGGTAATAGAGGACACTTTAGTCAAGTGTGTACAAACACTGTGTTTGTAAACAGATGTGTTTACAAACACAGAATCTAACTCCACCTCACCTCCACTCTATTGGCTCATTATGAATCTGCTGGCTGGAGACTGCTGTGCTGCTAAAACGCTGCCTCACCCCACAACCCCCTCCCCCCTCACAAATTAGCACCGCCTTTCCTGAGCATGACAAATGTTTTGTTTTAATAATTGACAACAACAAAGTTCTGGGCCGTCTGCAGGATGAATCAAGTGTCTGTCTGCAGGGAAATAGCTGCAGAAAAAGGCTGTATATATATATATATATATATATATATATATATATATATATATATATATATATATATATATATATATATATATATATATATATATATATATATCTTTTGATTTGTGGCTAAACAGGTTGGGTTGTGGCTAAAAAGATGCCTCCATTACTTTGATTAAGCTAGCCGCAATGGAACCCTAGATTCTTTTATAATTGAGCTGAATCTAGAGTTGCGATACAATTCATCCACTCATAACAGGAATTTTCATGTGATTGAACCAATGTTATACTTTATTTGTAAAGAAGGCAGTTTAACTGTCCAAAACGTCTGTTTCCCCTGTATTGAGCCTACTTACCATGACGCGACTTTTCAGATGCCACCCGAAATAAAGCAGCGGGGTTGGGAAGGAGCGCTTGTTTTATCTGCCGGCTACTACTAGTAGGGCGGGCGAAGCATAGTTTTACTGAGGTTATGTTTAGGGTTAGTTACCGCATAAAGCACCGTCTAACTCTAACCCTAACCTAACCCTAAACATAACCCAGTAAAACTAGGCTATGCCTAAACCTAACTCTAACCCTAAACTTAACCTCAGTAAACCTATGCCTAAACCTAACCTAACCCTAACCATAACCTCAGTAAAACTTCCTTCGCCCCGCCCTACTAGTAGTAGCCGGCAGATAAAACAAGCGCTCCTTCCCAACCCCGCTGCTTTATTTCGGTGGCATCTGAAAAGTCGCTACCATGACACATAAAAGTAGTTATCTGGAGGACACTCTGTGACTTTATATCAGTGGTTTATTATCCCTCGTCCCTCGTCCAAGGGACCACTCTTTTTTGGACTCAAGCAAGTTCCATGTGGTCTACAGTTAAATGATAGAGAGTACTGTTGTAACTTGAGCCGGCAGACAGAAGTTTTACAGTGCAGCAGAGACAGGGATTGCTAAGGTTGCTAAAAACCGGCAACTGAAGAACAATATAAACAGGCCTTCAAACATGGCGCCGGAGACCCCCATATTACCCAGACTGCCTTGCGGCTGTTGCTATTGGCCAGCAGCGCGGGCTAGACATCTAGCTTTATTATATTATATAATAAATATATATAATTTATATATATCTATGGCTAAGTGTTGTGCAGTGCGCCTGTTTCAAACAGCAGGTGACTGACGATACTGCCATAGATATACTGCAATACTGCACTGACCAGGTGTGCGCCAGTGTATTTAAACAAGCCTCTCCCACAGGTCTTGTTTCATGGCATGTTGTAAAAAGTCAACATGGCGGCTGGGTGTTGTTGGTTGTTGTGGACTATTTTGCAGAGTAGCGCATAGCATGTCTGCGGTGGATATTCATGGAACAAAAGCTTTGCAGATAGAAAGAGGATGAAGCTCTCCCTTCAGCTGCAAAATCGGTGAGTTTAACGTTGTCGCAACTCTAGATTCAGCCCAATTATAAAAGAAGAATTGCATTGCGGCTATGCATAACATCACGTCCAAGCATGATCATGTTTTGGGCAGCAGCTGCTGATTTTACCAGCGTGTAGCCTACAATTGTGTAGTCTACAATTATTAATTCATTACTCACCAATAATGCTGACTGCTGATGTGTACAGGCTGGTACTTGAAGGCATATTCCAAAGTGTGTGCAGCATTGTAGTCAAAGATGGCATCCAGCATGGCTTAAATATGGTAAATATATAGGAATGCATGTAAAACCAACATGCACCACTTCCACAAACCACCACGTAATGTTTACATTCCGTCAAACCCTCCTCCTCCTCGTGGGCTAGGATGACCCAGAGCCATCTAGTGTCAGAGTGGCGACATTAAAGAGTCAGAAACTGAGCGCTCGAGCTGCCGTTCATGCAGCTTGAATAGGGACACACTGGAGTTGGAAATACATTCTTTTCAATGAGGGTGGCGCAAATAAGAGCAACTTACGGGCATATGTGCAACATGACTACTATTAATAGTAGCCTATTCTAGAATAAAGATAAGACTCTGTAGTTTAGTGTTATGAGTCGACTGTTCTGTATGTATCTGGGGTGACCAGTTGTATCCCCCCTTGTGGTTGACACTGGGACAGTCCCTCATTTCCATGACTTTTCAGGTTTCCCACAAGTTGAGCCCCATACCACATTGACAGAGTTCAGTGTTAAAATGCCCAATTTGGCTTTCTGTTGTCTCATGTCCTGCTATAGATGAGTTTTTAAGTGTGTCAAAATAACCATAGTATTCCTCTGGTGCCCCCTATATTTGCACACTCAGTCCTAGGCGGCCCAAGCTGCATGTGAGCTTACTGTCATCAAAAACAGCTGATCTACAAGCTCATTTTTTGTGGCTATATTTGAATTGAAATCCTGAATTATTTTTCGAATATTTGTCCCACTACTTCTGTCCCTCAAATTAACAGTTTCGATCTGGTCAGTCACCCTAATCAGAGCGATGGGATCAGGGGCGTTTTTGCCATTAGGCAGACTAGGCAGTTGCCTAGGGCGCCATGAGGGGAGGGGGCGACCACCAGACATACTTTAAAAGGATACCCGGTTAATAAGCCTAATATGGATAAATATTTTATACTTGTCCTCTATAAGGGACTGTTCGTAATTTACCGGGGGGGGGGGGGGGGGGGGGGGGGGGGGGGGCTGGTGCGTAGGGGGGGGAGGGCCATGATGAAAAAAAATGAGGTGGGGGGAAGGCCATGGCAAAAACAATCGGAGTTTAGGGGAGGGCCATGGGGAAAAAAGGAGACGGAGCTTTAGAGTATAGACTGAGTTACGTTTACTCATAGAGCTAGTAGACCAATGGCGATTCTTCTACATTGACTTCAACTGCAGTTTGTCCCTATTCAGGCCATTTGAACAGCGCTCAAGCGCTCAGTTTCTGACTCCTCAATGTCGTGACTCCGGGTGGACTGCCGCTTCCGTGTGCGTTAGAATATTGGGTAGGTGTGAAACGGTGATACATGAGAAACGTTCCACTTCAATGGTGTGAATATTTTCTGGGCTTACAGTAGTCTTTTTATTCACAGCTAGACATTTCAGGGACCCCAAGTTGAAGTCCTGGGTGAAAAACACAGCTATGCTCTACCAGAGACCTTTGCCATGACGTTGAAGTCTGCAGCTACTGTAGATTGCCCGCGCTGTCTTTCTTTCACTGTATTGCTAGTGCTACGGAGGAACATTGAGCATCATCGAGATGATAGAAAATGCCCGTGAACAAATATCAAACTAGCTGAGGTGAACTATATGGGCTAAACAGTTTGGGAAGTTTTGACAACGAATTGGATGGGCATTTCCAGAGGAATTTTGGAGAGGTGTTGTAGTCAACTGGTGGTCACAGCCTCTGGTAAGTCATGATTTTATTTATTGGCACCGCCGTGTGCCATCTGTGTTCAATATAGGCTACGAATGTTTTTCCACCGAAGCAACTTGTTTAAGTTGTGCTACTAGAAGTGATTTTGTTGCACCGCGTTGGATGTTGAAAAGTGCCGAGCTTCATCTGCCCCGTTGTTGAGGAATGGGTGGTAGCGGCTAGGTAGCATGTGTAGGGTCTGAACCATGTATACTTTCTGATTGATGGGCTGTGAGAGGCATGATTCCGCAAGATTGACCAAAAGGGACCTGTCAGCGTTTTATTTGTTGGTTAAATGTCAGTGTGTACTGGGATGCTCACGACAGCTGGCATGCTCATTGAACTGAAGAAAAAATCTCAAAGTAAATGGCGGGGCAATTTTGTACCTGTAGGGGGAGGGCCATGGGAAAACAACATTGAAGTGGGGGAGGGCCATGGGGAAAAAATTGAGGTGGGGGGGGGGGGGCATAATTTTTTTTTTTTGACCGGACTTCCAGCGCACCAGCCCCCCCCCCCCCCCCCCCCCCCCCCCCCCCCGGTAAATAACGTACAGTCCCTAACTAGAATTTAAGACATAATGTTCTTTAGTTTAAAAATAGTTCATTATTTTTTCCCTTGGGGGCAGCATTTTACATGAGATTTTCCCTGGAGCCCCCCCTTACTGAAATGGACCGTCACCCGTAAGGTAAACATTACAGGGACTTTAGTTGTGACTGAACAATAATTGTCATTTTGCACAGGTACCTAAAATAGCTCTTATTTGTGCTGGTCTCGTTAAAAACGACTACTCCGACAACTCCAGTTAGTCAGTACAGGCTCTGCATAGTCACGTGACGAACCATGTGACCAGGCTGTTTGGGTACATGAATATATCAGAACTCTCCCACTAAAAAGATCAACTAGCTACAACCTTGTAGTGATACTACTTTTATTTTAAGTCTCAGACAGTGTTGAATGCCTATCTGTCGTGAGTGAGCGCTGTGCGATCATCTGATAGCCTGTGAGGACTGGCCCTCTGAGCCGTGGGCCGGGGAGAGACCACCTCCCCATCCCCCCGGTATCTCCACCCCTGTCTCCTAGTGGTCCCTACCCTCACATGTTCTCGTAGTGGTCCCTAGAGCAGTTACCCTCACATGTCCTCCTAGTGCTCCCTTGGGTAGTTACCCTCTCATGTTCTCCTAGTGGTCCCTAGGGTAGGTACACTCACATGTCCTCCCTGTCTCCCCTAGGGTAGGTCCCTTAGTACCTACCCTCACATTAGGCATGCAGTGCCTAATGCCTATGCTCTATACTGCCTCCTCCTGGTCAGCTGATGTAGGGAGGGGAAAGGAACTGGTTGTGGTTGTGGTTCTGCTCTCTATACGTCCAACAAACGGGCAAACTCACATAGATCCGTAATGTGTGAAACCTCACCCATAGATACTAGTGTGATGTATGTGCATGTACTGTAATTCCTAATGCCCACAGTCAGGCAGAATACGACTTAGCCTAACAGACTTCAAAACACATTAATGTCGGCGCGGTACGGCACGTCCCCTGTCAGGGCGCTGGTCTTTCTCTCCGCACGACTGCCAAGAACAGTTCTTGAAAAACGTTCTTGAGAAATTCAGATGTACTGTACATTCTTATTGCCTGCTGAGATGTTATACTTTTCCACAAATCAAGTCCAAGTAAAGGCACAGTTCCGCGGAATACAACAAGGCATGATCTTTTTTTTGAGGGGTTGTTTTTTTTTTACGATCCAGCACACACACAGAGTCCTCCGAGGGAGAGAGCCTCTCGAAATGGAATACTTTTCCAAGGAACCGGTGGCTTGGACCCAGATCTCTTTCTGTGGAGAGATACGGGTCCTGTATTAAGCATTAACCTGGAGGCCTTGGGAGAGGACCCTTGTAAAACATGCGATACTGTACGCGAACAGCGTGCAACGCGTCCATGAAAACCCCATATATCGAAACCTGTCAGGAGAATTGTTTGTCGTCTACTTAAAATGATATTTCCGTTACGGCGAGTTAAATCATTTGGTTTTCCAGTGCCATCATCCTCCTCACCAGCCCAACGTTATGTAACAGTGACGTGCAGAAAGCGAAAAAGAGGCAGGGGCTGGAATCGCACTTTTAGACAAAAATAGCGACAAGAATCTGCCGTTTTCGGGGCGCAACCCAGAACTCAAACCCAGAAAACAAAATGCTGCGTTTAAGTTCAAGCGAACTTGAGAGAGAAAACAATGATATTTTCCTTGATGCTGCCTTCCGGTAATGCATGGAAAAGACAGGAAAGCAGTGGCTATTTGCATTTCTTCCACATGCTGCAATCATGGTCTGGAAATGGCAGTAACATAAAATAACATGGTTTCTTTCTGTCTTCACATTTGATATTTGATACGATATATATTTTATGTTTACAATACCAAATGTTTGAATGTTGTTGGACCCCCCTGACGCTTATGTGTGCACGCATACACAACCACCTCATCATGTAGATGAGTGCGGTGCGGTTTAGTGCAACTTGGTGGCAATACATTCACTTTGCCAGGCTGTGATGCACTTAATGGTAACAGAAATCTAAACTTCCTTCTGAGATGTTGGTTCTTTTACTTTTTTGTTTTGTACTTGAAATGATTAGTTTTGACATTTGATTTTGCACTCAAATGGGCTAGGCAATTTGCCTGATACTCAGTCTGAATTATCATTTCGTTTCACTTCATTATTCAGTCTGAAAGCCCTCAATCCCACGGCAACAGTTCATGGGATGGGCGTTGCCAAAGCGGCAGTCTTTGTGATTGGTACATACCAGCCAAACAGACTAGTAGGATATGGTATATATCTAACCCAGTTGTTAATAGTGGTGGATTTGCTTGCAATCTGACGGTAGATATGTATCACGTTACAGGGGCTACGATGCAATCTATATCAGGGGCTACGATGCAATCTATATCGATTTTATTGATTTATTAAAAAATTGTGACCATGTTGCACAAATACACAAACACTCTCAGGGTCACAGAGTCACTTTAAATGAAAATTACATGTCTAAACATCGTAACATGGGGTATGAGAAGGGAGTGTATTGCAACTTGCAAGCTGGGCATTGATAACGTTCTACAGAGGTACGTTTGTCAGCACTGATCACCAAATAATTCATGCCAGTTATTGCCATATCAGTATAGCAATCTCTCCATCGATCGCCCAGGTGTTGGGGTTAGGGCTATTCTGGAGGCAACATTCATCAAGAAATGGCAGATCTATAACCTCACAACATGTGAGCTTGTAGATCTGCTGTTTTTGGTGCGAGAGTTGACGTAAAAGATGGGGAAAAAGAACTCCTCTATACACGCAACATTTGAGTAAGTCTAACTAAAGTTTCCAATGGCAGTGGAGTAAATGTTACAACATTTGGATGCTAGATGCATAGTGGAGTACAAAGTCAAAGTGTCGGAATTCAGAAATACTCAAATACGGTGCAAATCTCAACATTGTACTTATAAGTACTGTACTTCAGTAAAAACAAAAGAAATGTACAGTACTTATAGTTATCCTTTACACCAGCGGTTGTGGTGAATGAGATCATTGGATGGGAATGAGGGGCCGGCTGTAGGGCAGTGGAAGGATTCAGTCAGTAAGCTAAGGAGAGAGAGAGAGAGAGACAGAGAGAGAGAGAGAGAGAGAGAGAGAGGGGATTTGGATGAGGAGAATTTGAGCGACAGTGTGCTGGTCTGCAGGAATCTGGTGGTTTCTGGGGTCTGGGGGGGCTGCTGTTTGCAGAAGTCCTGTTACACTCACTGGCATGCGTGTGCAGACATTGTTCAATTCCACGTTACGCTGCATTTTACTCTTCCTTCCTTCGGTTCTACGGTAACATGACGCCTTACGTCTGTGGCGGCGTTGATTCCGACAGACAGATTCTGATTGAGTTTTAGTCCTTGGAACTCAATTCCTTTCAGTTTTTAGTCATATTTTAGTCGTCTGAAAGGTTTTAACTGTAATAGACTAAAGTGCATATTGGCAATGCCTTGATAGCGTAATGGTACTGTAGATTTTAGACTTGGTTGCGTCCTGGAAATGGCAGATATACAAGTGTAGCACCCAGCCATGAGACAGTGACAACAGCCCCGCCAATCGGGCTCAGCCCTATTGGCGCGACTTGTTGTGCGTTGGACTGGCGAGTGGGAGTCCCGGGTTCGATCCCCGCTTCTGCGTAATACTACACAAGCTCACAACAGAGCGCCAGTTGTGAGCTTGTGGATCTGCCATTTCATTGTGCTCCCTCCACAACACCAACGAGTTATGAACAGTGTTGTAACATATAACATATTACATATTACGGTAATATTATTCCCTTTTCCAGCAAAGGTAGTGTAAAGATATTACTCTGCCAAAATGGGTAATATGTAATATTTTACTCTGAAAAAAAGAGCTTGTAGTTGCATGATGAGAAAATACAACAGTTAGAAGCTATCAACAGATAACAACAGAGATGTGCAGTAGTTTGTAGATCCTAATCCACCACATCATTCTGCACACATGACATACAATACAAGTTGTCTCTAAACAGATTGTGTTGTATATCTCTATTCTTTTGCTGGTGGGAGATGGGAACCTGTGGAAGTAATAAAGTAATATGTAACATATGATGATATCACTCTTGGATTCAAGTAATAAGTACAGTAATATTACTTTTTCTAAGGGGTCATAAGTAAACTGAAGATATTACTCTTCTAGTAGGAGAGTAAGTAATATTACTCAGCAGTAATGAAGCAAAGTAGGGATTTGTGTTGATTCTGTGAAGTTTCTTCCAGGACACGTCCCGGCGTTCTCCTTTGGACGGCGGTTATTTTCAGCTGCTCTGTGTTCAGAGAGCCGTCCCAAAACGATGACACTTTAGAATAAACATCCTAACATGCTAGCCGGTTTAAACTCCGCTCGTGATCTACGGCGTTTGCGACTTCAAAGCTCTGTCTGGCCACAATAACCAAACAGAGAACACGACGGCAGGAACGACACGTATCATTATGCACAAGCTGTGGTTGTGTTTTAGAGGCTAGAAAGCGGAAATGCACAGCCGAGAGCCCGGCCTTGTTTTAGTTGCCGGGATAAATAGTGTATCCAAGCTGTTAGCCTTGAGATAAATAGTGTACCCAAGCCGTGTCGACGAGGTAAATAGTGTATCCAGAGCCGTTTCATTGAAAAAATCAAGCAATGAAATTTCAAAGCACCAAAAGGGATAATTTAGTTGAATGAGAAGATCAGTATCATGTGGCTGGTATTTAGCGTGAGGCGCAATACGTACATTAGTGTTGGGACTAAAACAGAGACGCCAAGCGTCATGGTGAGCTAAATAAATACATGGTCAATGGTGTAAATGTGGCGCAGTCGGCAGCACAGCCAGAAAGGTCCTGCCAGGGACGCTGTGGCTGTGTCATCAGCACCTGCTTTTATTCTCCAGCAGAGAATAGGGTGGTTTCTTATTGAACAAAGATGATGGATAAAGTGCAAACCTCACTTTTCTTTCTTTTAATGAGCATTTAAGGTATTTCTTTTCTCTTATTGCAGTCTTGGACTACCTTTTCTTAAAGTAAACAGCAAAACACATTGCATTTCTTATTTAACAGAACACTTTTTACGCTAAGGTAGGCTGTGAGCGAGTGTGGCACAGTTCTACCGTAAATGTGCTAAGAAAGGGGAAACCACAGATTTTCATTTTCTTTTTTTTACATTGTCTAAATTCTGAAATTTTTATTTCAATTTGATTTCAGTTAATTTTGAAGCCCTAGTGCCTAGTGTGTGCGCAGTGACCATTGGTACTGCTCTCTTCACCTAACACCGCCTCAATATGCAGAACACGTGTTAATGTTAAATGTGGAACGAACTGGAAAGTGTGTTTTTATTATGGATCCACCCGATTATCTGGTACAGAGGGTGCCTGGACCATTCAGAGCATGCATGTGTAGTATTACGCAGAAGCGGGGATCGAACCCGGGACTCCCACTTGCCAGTCCAACGCACAACAAGTCCTGTCAATAGGGCTGAGCCCGATTAGCGGGGCTGTTGTGGCTGGCTCATGGCTGGGTGTTACATTCACCCCCTTGATCTTTTGGAGCGTGTCCTCGTGCTTCACACTTCCCACCGCAGACCGCCGTACACGATGTCCTTCATTTGGACCCGCAAGGACGTATACGGGTATATTGGGGATAACACCCGCACTCCAAATCCTGCCGACTAGGCGAGATTGTAGTATTACACAGAAGCGGGGATCGAACCCGGGACTCCCACTCACCAGTCCAACGCACAACAAGTCGCGCCAATAGCCCGATTGGGGGGGCTGTTGTGGCTGGCTCATGGCTGGGTGCTACACATGCATCTCTTCAGGCGATGAGATGGTGTAGTGTGAGGGACGGCTTACGTTGAGCTACACTACGCGCAACACATAGACTGTTTGTTTACAATTACTCGCTCAACTCCGCCACTTTACTGCTTTGTGGCTTATTTCTACCCAACCCAGTCTCACCAAAAGACGGGAAAATAACACAGATTGGCACCCTGCAGCATATTCCGTGAATATGCTACAAGAATGCATAGTATGCTTTCATCCATTTATTTTTATTTTGGTAATAATTTTATTATTGTGAGTATACGATGGCTTCCATTTTTTGACATTACAACTTTTCAGGAATATAAATCCTGCAGTTTTGATTCCCCATGATGCACATAGTCTGATACGGGGGTCCGTAGCCACATACAGATCACCCTGGGGGTCCTTGACATGCAAATGGTTGTGCACCATTTACGTAGAAACATAAGACGAAGAACTCAGGATTTGGAGAGACATTGTATATAGGGTCTTGCCTGAATGGGTTAAGTAAAAAACAATTGAGTATTTTTCTTTTTTTATTATTCCACCACTGCCAGTAGCAACAGAGCGGAGCAGCAGAGACTAATGTGGAAACTGAAGCCACAGCATGGAATGACACACACACACACACACACACACACACACACACACACACACACACACACACACACACAGCAAAGTCCTCTCTCTCCTCTCTTTCGACACCCAAGCTTAAACACAAAGCCATGCAAAGCCCACATGCAGTTACTTTCATCCATCCATCCATCCTCGACCATTTATCCGCAGTTGGGTCGCAGGGGCAAACATCATAAACTGCTACGTTCCCTGTTATATTGTTATATTCCAGTGGAACTGAACAAAAGACAAGTCATATGTGTTTAGTTGTATGTTTGATTGAGCCCAAGTTGTTTAGCTCTGTAAATAGCAGGTCTATAAGTTGAAGATTGTGTGCCAGGCTGCATGACAGCCAACCAAAATGACTTGCACATTTAGGACAGCCAATCAAAATCAAATCAAAATCATTTGCACCTTCAGTACAGGTAGCCAATCATAAAATGGCATGCACATTCAATCAGGACAGCCCATCAAAATGACCTGCATGTTACAGCCAATCAAAATCACGGCTATAGCCAAACACAATGACATGGTTTTTAATCAGCTGGTGGATAGGGGAATAGCACCAAGCAGCTGCAACTTGCAGCGTCATTCTTCTCTTTTATTTTTGCTGGCGTGTCAAGTTGAAGCGACGTAAAAAAAAAAAAAAAGAAAAAAAACGGTAAGGCGCAGTGATGTGCCTTGTGCCCATTCCGATTGGTTCCCACGCAGACTCTTATAGGTAATAGCGTCTTGCGGTCTAAAATAAACGTTAGCTTGCATCACGTCTGCATCACGGCAAGAACACATACTCCCGTTTCGTTGGGCTTGCATTTACATCCATTTTGGAGACAGATGGAAAAATTGTAGTTGGAGGGGGAAAGAAAAAAATACCTTTTTCCCCCCTTCTTGGATCTCGATGGAAAACCAAGAAGTCTACAATTTTCTGTGTGTAATTATTAGGTTTGGAGAAGCTCGTAGATAATTATCTCATTGCAGGTCGACCACTCAAACGCCGGTCTAAGACTCTGACTTTCTCTCTCTCTCTCTCTCTCTCTCTCTCTCTCTCTCTCTCTCTCTCTCTCTCTCTCTCTCTCTCTTCTGAGTTTTAAATGACAACGTGTTAGCAGATAATGGGACACATTACGTGGGCATGTTGTTATTACTTAAACCTTCTGCTATATTCTTCTGTTGTCATAGACCCTGGCAGACACTGATGTTACAGCCCTTGTTTATTTTAGAATATATATACTGTATATATAGCCTACCGCAGTAGTTCCCAAAGTGGGGTCCGGGGACCACCAGGGGTCCTTGAGGGAGTTCCAGGAGGTGTCCCCAGCTAAATGATACATTGGAACTGAAATGAAACCAAATAGGTCCATTTGTACACCCTCAGAGTAAAATGAACGTTGATTTTACAATATAATTTTGGGGAAATAAATGCCAATAGGCGCTCTGTAGGGTGGGTGGTGCTCCGTAGAGGTGCTCCGTAGAGACTAATTCATGTTAAACTGCAGGTCCCTGCCATTCTGTTGCTCTTTAGGTGATTGCTAACATACGCGGCTCATATGTATGAGGTCCCGGGTTCGCCTCCCGGCTGACTACATTGGTGGCAGTGGTCACAATGGCGGTGTGTATGGGTCTCACCCGGGCGGCACAGACCGAGCGTAGTCGATGGTCCCTCCCTCACCTGGAGTGGAGGTCCCCCCCAGGGCTTTGACACTAACACTTGCCCGCTTGCCCGGGGCAAGTAAAAAAAATGGTGGGGCAAGTGAAGACTGCTACCTGGTTGCCCGATCGGGCAAGTGTGCGACTTAGTGAGCTATAACACAACACAAGAATTTGTCTTGAAGGCGGTCATTGCACTCTGCCTCTGCTTCTTTCCCTGCTTTCTAGCTATCTCTACCTATCTCTCTCCCAGGTTCATTTGGTTCCAAACTATCATTTGGTTCCAAACTACCCAGGGACCACTGGGTCTGTGACCACTATGGGCTAATTAAGATGATGATTTTTAACTCTTGAGAGTGTAAAAATGAAACCAAATGGACCCGCAAGGGTCGACTACACTGTATGTCTGTCTGTGAATGTGCATTACATTTCACCCATTGACACAAGCGCGCACATGCACACACAGATGACAGGAAAACCACACAAGGCACCAAACTGCACATCAGGAGTATGAGTTCAACAGTCTTGCTCAAGGACACTTTGACACTAACTCCGAGGGAGCCGGCAGGGATCGAACCGCCCTGTTGGCCTAGTAGCTGGGGGCGGATTGGCACATATTTTCCCACCGGGACAATTTTGCCTTTCCCAGGCCACCCTGGGGGGGCAGCTGGTTAACCAGATGTAACTCTTTGAGAGCGTAAAAATGAAACCAAATGGACCCGCAAGGGTCCATTTGGTTTCATTTTTAAACACTCAAGAGTTAAAATATTCATCATGTGAATCAGCCCAACGTAGTCTACACAACTAGAGAATGTAGATTAAGATTAATGGTCATTTTGATCAGTATGTTCCAGGCTAGCATCTAGCGCATTCTAGTGCATTTTGGAAGTGCCACTAGTGCATTTTGGATCTTGGCAGTTGGCAACACTGTTGGCAATTCTCCTACTTGAAGGCTCTGGTGTAGGACACCTTTTCTTTTTTGAAGGATAGAAACACTAGTTTGCCTGGTCTGGGCCTGGTGCCCTGGCCTGCCCTGGACTTTTCAAAAAACAAAAAAACAAGACAAAAAAAAAAAAAACTGTCCAGGCCACTAGGTGGCGCAGGCCACCGGGAAAACTCCCTGTACTCCAGATGGCCAATCCGCCCCTGCCTAGTAGTAGGCCTAGTGCTAGGCCTAATGGTAGGCCTGTGATCCACTGTTGCAGCCCGCAGCTATGGAAGAGATTCCTTTGTGCACCTGCACGGTGAGATGTGTGTTTTTGATGTCTTGTGAAATATGTTGATTCTCATGAGTCCACCACACACACACACACACGCACACGCGCACACACACACACAGTAAGTGAGGGATGACTTGCTTTCCTATATGCATGAATAAATTGACGTTGGAAAATATTCATGCATGCAAAAAAACAGAGCAGACTCAAAGTATAAAGTTGATGGAGTTTCACTCTGCCAGACAGCTGTGGAAAGAAAGCACTTTTAATAATTATCAAAAATGTATCAATAATAAATTTGCAATGTAGAAATCAATGTACTTCAGGTAAAGTACTAAAGCATTGGCATTAAAATATACTACTAGAAGGAATTATCGTTGCTCATTTTTCAGGCAATTAAAGAAAAAAAAATACAATTTTAAGGAAATTAAGAAAAGCATATATTTTGTAACAATACAAGGTGATGCTCAAAATCAAGTGGAGTTATAAGGTTTCCTCCAGATAGCAACGTTATGCAGACTCTTCAGTTTCACGGTTATTCAACTGTATAAAATGTATTTGTCGGAAAATGTATTTGTCGGACAGAAAATGGAATTATTTCACTAAAGTAAATGATGTCAATGTCGTATCCTACTGTTCACTTGAAAGAGAAAATAAATTTGGAGTTTCGAATTTTTTCAAATGTATTTTTTATTATTTTAAATCATTATTAAACATCGGTCCAAAACATTAAAAATCGGTATCGGTATCAGCCCCAAAAATATGGCATCGGTCGGCTCTAAGCTTCTAGAGCTGCTATTTTAAAAAAGGTCCAAAATGTATTTAAGGCTGTAAGTGGCAACTGTATATTTTGTAATAATAATAATAATCCATTCCAAATCCAGTCTCTCTATCCAGTAAGTATTGTAGGTGCAATTACTTTAGTAGAGTAGCCTACAAATGCCTCAAAATTGTAATAGGGGCAATTTTTTAACCAAAAATCTAAATAGATATATAGCAATATTTTTGCCTTTTTCCCCTCTACGTTGCTTCTACCTTAATGCTGCAGCTGTTTCCCTGCAGACAGGCACTTGCTTCGTCCTACAGATGGTCCTGAACTTTGTTGTTGTCAACAAATCATGAAAACAAAACATTTGTCAGGCTCAGGAAAGGCGGGGCTAATTTGTGAGGGAGGTTGTCAATGTGTGTGTGTGCGTGGGGGGGGGTTAGGTTCTGTTTTTAAACAAATCTGTTTACACAGTGTTGTTCAGGGGTTGACACTAAGGTCTCCGAGGCAATTGCCCATCGGGCAAGTGCAAGTCAGGTTCTACTTGCCCTCAGGTTATGGTCACTTGCCCTCCAGGTTCCAGGTGGTCCCCAGTTAAGTTGATTAACCAGCTGTAACTCTTGAGAACGTAAAAATGAAAGCAAATGGACCCTTGCGGGTCCATTTGGTTTCATTTTTACACTCTAAAGAGTTAAAATTCATCATTTTATTTAGCCCAGGTCTGCACAACTAGAGAATGTAGAAGATTAATGGTCATTTTGATCTGTATGTTAATTTGCCTGTTTTGTTTCCCAAGTCCAGCCTGGAATTGTGGACAGCTAGAAAGCAGGGAAAGACACAGAGGCAGAGTGCAATGTCCGCCTTCTAGACAAATTTATCTTGTGTTGTGTTATACAACCAGGTAGCAGTCTTCACTTGCCCGACCATTTTTTTTTTTACTTGCCCCGGGCAAGCGGGCAAGTGTTAGTGTCAAGCCCTGTTGTTACAATGTTGCCAAAGTTGACTCTATTACCTTTAAGTACAGTACTTGGGTAAATCTACTCAGTTCTACTTTCCTCGCGGTGCAGTGGTGTCAGCTGGTTCTGATAAGCCTGAAGCGGGTCTTGTGCGTTGGACCGCGCTATAATCTTCTCCAAGCCACCGTGTGTACATTTTGCCACATTATGTCAAGCCACAAAAGCCAGAGCGACGCTGGCACTCGAGTTACTGCGAATCTTAAACGCCCGTGTCTTCTTGGCAGTCACTCGCGTTATGGTAAAGTGAAAATAGAAAAGCCAGATTTTTCCAGGAATAAAGGACACATATTTCAAATGAAATACGTATTATAATGTATGGAAGGGATTCCATTCACCACATGAGGTGCGATGCCGATTAGAATTTAATACCTTCACGGATCGTTCTGTGTTTATGACTCCACTTACGTCGTCTGGGTTCATGCAGTTGGGAGAAAAAAGGGAAAATAATTCAAGGAAACTTTTCTGATTTGTTCTTTTTTTCCCTATTTTGTTTGTTATGGTGCAAAAAAATACCACTAACGAGGCTAGTTGGAAATGGCAGATCTACAAGCTCACAAAATGTTGCTTTGTTAGCTTATAGATCTGCTATTTTCAAAAACATACTGTTTTTGAAACTCGAAGGTCTAAAGAAATTGATGATGTCATAGGGGTAGGGTAATCAATTAACATGGTGAAATACTGTACATCTTGATGATGTTATCAAGATGTATTTCACCATTTCTTGGAAACACAGGATGGGGGACCTTTTTATCATGTCCACACAACATCTCTAAGGTACATTAATGACATATTAAAATGTTAAATGTGTGGAATTCCCCTTTAAATCCCTTTTATGAGAACTGTATTAGTTCATTTTAATTAGCAACAGAGATTATAGTTGTCAATGAACAATATTTTATAAGTACCCTATTGGCCTGAATATAAGCCTACGTTTTTTCTCAATGGAAATATGCTAAAAAATGCAGTCGTCTTATATTCAGGGGCTAAACTATTTGATATTCAATGTTCTTTTTTCTGTAAATGGGTCTTGAAAAATGGGGGTCGTCTTATAACCGAGTCGTCTTATATTCGGGACAATACGGTAGATAAAATTGTCGGTATGCATTGTGATCTACTTGAAGGCTCTGGTATTGACACAAGGGTAGCCTACCTTTCTCTCAACTGCTTACCCAGGCAGGGACTTGCACACATAGATATCAAAGGGTGCTTCAGCCCCTGCCCTTTACACATGTGCAAAACAAGAGCTTGTACTGTTTTGCTATTTCACAATATTTGCGCTCCCTTACAGCATTTCAATTTTCAACCACTACCTCTCCATACACTCTCCGCATGTCCCTGTAACATAGATATCCCTGTAAACAGGTTCAATAGCATTCCAGCTGTGTTCCGATAAGCTCTCAGCCCGTTTGTACGTGAGAACTTGAGGCCCGGCCTTCAAAGCTGCACAGGCGCCGACAGAAGCAACGTTAATTGAAGAAAGACAATTAGACTTATCTTTGGAATTTGGGCAGCCGAGGCCAAGCACCCACATGCACGGGGGACTTTGAGGCACACATGGACCACACACAGGTATGTCCACATATAGGTTTGTTTTTCCTTCTACATTTAGACGGTCAAACTACATTCTACATTCTCTCTCAACAACGTAAACAACCTTGTGTTAAAGGAATTCCAGGAAAAGGTTTTTGCCGTAGCCTCTGTCGTCGCCAACACCGTATCATAGCCAGCCGCTAATGCTCTAACATCAGCCATGTTGGAAAATGGGTCTATAGCATAGAGTTAGGCCCTGCAGCTTAATAATACATTCACCCAAGAGGGACAATGGCACGATGTTGATTATTTTACAAATTCAATGCCACGACCATTGGCCAAAAGACAATGGTCCCATTTCCGACCGTAGTCATTATCGGAAGAAAGATGGCTTCCATTTTGGCATTGCAACCTTTCAGGGACAGAAAGCCTTGCAGTTGCTATTAGCTTGGATTCCCCATCGATGATGTGCATGGAAGACAGGTTTCCGAACTGGTGCACTTTTAGTGGGGTCCCACGACACACCGTCATTTACAACTCTTGTAAAAGTTTGACTTTCGCTTCTAATTTGTAGATGATGGCCTATAGAACAATTTTAGTTCGAGTGGCCCATCTGTAGATGAAAAAAATATGCATTTTTTGCCTAATTTCAAAATTGACCAAAATCGGATTTTTGTTTTTCTTAAAAGTCTTTATTTTCTCACAATTGCTGTTTTTTCTTTGTTTCTTTTGCTATATCTAGTCAATACTAACCCAGGAATTAACTGGATTTCAAATATTAATGTTTGGAATATGATGTGGAAAAAATGGACGCCCATGTACATCAAATTACTTCAAATGGCACCTAATTTAAATTCTGTTGAACCTAGAAGGATGAAGTTAGTGCCTACCTATCATGAATGAGTAATGGTATAAATTGTAAATAAATAGAAACAATATTGGGGGGATTAAAGTTAGGCATACCCACTTATAGCCCAGCCTCTGTGTGAAAATTGTGCACTTTTCAATGAAAGCATGACATTTGGCACAAAGTTAAAGCCTGCCATAAGGAATTGTTTTGGCTATGGGTCTGTGATGACAGCTATGGTGGCCATCATATTTTACCAATTCAGCTCATACAACATACAATCTTGATTCTGATGACAAAACATTTTCAAGGATTATGATTTTTTATAAAATGCTAGATAATAGTCAAATCATCAAAATGTGTAATATTGATGTATTGATGTAGGCAGTAAATCCATGTCTTCTACCCTATATGTGAAAATCAAGTGAGCCCATGAAATCAGCTGACATATTCTTAGTACTCACTCCAACTCAAACCAGCTCTACCCGATTGACCAGTACCCAGTGAGGTCAGAACACCAGTCTGTGTACTTCTAACCAGATCCCCATCCAGATCCAACACCAGTGTACTTCTAGCCAGATCCCCACCCAGATCCAACACCAGTCTGTGTACTTCTAGCCAGATCCCCATCCAGATCCAACACCAGTCTGTGTACTTCTAGCCAGATCCCCACCCAGATCCAACACCAGTCTGTATACTTCTAGCCAGATCCCCACCCAGATCCAACACCAGTCTGTGTACTTCTAGCCAGATCCCCATCCAGATCCAACACCAGTCTGTGTACTTCTAACCAGATCCCCATCCAGATCCAACACCAGTCTGTGTACTTCTAGCCAGATCCAACACCAGTCTGTGTACTTCTAGCCAGATCCCCATCCAGATCCAACACCAGTCTGTGTACTTCTAACCAGATCCCCATCCAGATCCAACACCAGTCTGTGTACTTCTAACCAGATCCCCATCCAGATCCAACACCAGTCTGTGTACTTCTAGCCAGATCCCCATCCAGATCCAACACCAGTCTGTGTACTTCTAGCCAGATCCACATCCAGATCCAACACCAGCCTGTGTACTTCTAGCCAGATCCCCACCCAGATCCAACACCAGTCTGTGTACTTCTAACCAGATCCCCACCCAGATGCAACACCAGTCTGTGTACTTCTAGCCAGATCCCCATCCAGATCCAACACCAGTCTGTGTACTTCTAGCCAGATCCCATCCAGATCCATACAGTAAAAGCTGTCTGGTGAAAACCCCTGCTGAAGTGCTGTACCTTCACACACAAGCTAGTTGACAGGAAAATAGTCATACTCAAAGTAGTTATATTGCACCATGGTGACCATTCTTTTCGACTCTCATGTCCTTCTTGAAGATGGTTCGGAATGCATAATGCTCCTCCCCATGAAGACTCAACAACAATGTCAATTGAAGGAGCCTTCACCTCATGATACCTGGTGCTGGTGAGAAACTGTCTCCTGTATATAGCCTCCAAAACAAATGCAGACACTTGGCTAGACTGCCACAGTTTGAAAGGGTCAAGCCCCTAATCCTGATTGCGGCACAATGCGGCAGTCAACCCCACCTAATCACACAAACCGGGGCCTCCAGATGAGCCAGCAGCCATCTGCACAAGTCTGGGTTGGACCTTGCAGGACTGAGCTAGAGACTTGGAAAGAAACCTTCAGCAAAGACAATGGGTGCAATTCTCAATTGCTGTGGTGTAGCAGGTATGGTGTAAGTCTTCTCATTTGCTGCATGGCAGCAAATCAGTTTGGGGCCGGGCTCATTGGCTGCATGGCAGCGAATCAGGTCTGGGGCTTGAGGTAGGCCCGAAAGCCTTTACCACCAGGCCTGGGCCTGGGCCTACCAAATAATTATTCAAAATAATTAAAACCAGTCATCAAGAGCTTCAACTCATGATGAACAAAGTCGGGGAGTACAGTAACATTTTTAATTGGGGGGTCAGGTGATTTCTGGACCTTTTAACTCGCAGGTTTTAATTATTCTGGGTATTTATTTGGTAAGCTCAGGCCCAGGGCTGGTGGTATAGGCTTTCGGCCTACCCCAAGGCCCCAGACCTGATTTACTGCCATGCAGCCAATGAGAAGACTTACACCATACCTGCTACACCACAGCGATTGAGAATTGCACCCAATGTGGCGTTGACATAGTTGACATAGCCCCAGAACACTGAGGCCATAAGAAGTGAGGAGAAACTCTGGCTGGAAGCCCTCACCCCACGTCATCCTTTAGACCTCGTCCTTGAAAAGTATGATTAGTTACCAGAATCAGGATCAGAGAATTTTAATTACTGTTAAAATATCAGCAGGTGGTGGCCATTATGAGAAATATCTACCATGGTCACAGGACAAATGTTAATAGTACCAATGAATTCCTCATCATTGACAATGTGGGACTATTTACTAGAATTAATATTTTAGAAAATAGCTGTCAGGATTACCAAGGGACAAATCTGTGATGGTGCCATAGCCAACAATGCTCCTAATGACATGCTCCAACTGTGTTCCAAAATTCATGCTGTTATCATCAAAATACTGCACATAGAGGCTGGACTACATGCTATTCTTGTGATACACACAAGGGGGTGGGGAGGGGGGGGGTGGGGTAATATGGTCTAAATGACTAAATACTACTTCTGAATGTGAACATGTCATATGTTCAGATTGGATAAGTTACAGTCTTATATCATATTTTGGAAGCCCCCCCCCCCAATAATCTTTATCTGCGTGCTGGCCACTCTAACCAAAATGGTTACCTCACCTAGAATTTAGTATTGAAAGTTAAACTTTTAAAGTTGTAAACGACAACTAAATTTAACATGGAGATGGAAACTCACTTCGGTTTTAGCTAATTAAGGGATCAAGCAGTCCACGAAGTGGACCTTGATCCCTTCTTGTTTTTGTCTCTTTTTTCCTCCTTCCACCAGAAATAGCTGTTCTGGCTGAACCGTGCAGTCGGTTTTCGCGAAAATTGGTAATCTGGTAGAGGGTGATGCCAAACGGTGATGATGCGAAGCCTGTGACCACTGGTCAAATGGTGGCGCTATAGCACTCAACTGAAATTGCAAACTTTAAACACTCATAACTCATGAACTGCTCGACTCTCAGAAATGTAACTTATATTCACTTATGCGTCTGCTTATGCCGAACAACTTTTGTATTTTGACCTCTGACCTTTAGATGAACCGCCATCTTGAATTATATGTAAAACAGTTAAAATGTCTCTTCTCTACAATCTTTGATCAAAATGCATAACAATGACCTACACATGAACTTTGAAGCCATACAAACATGAATAGGGTGTGAATTTTGTTTTCAGTGAAAAAAATGATGTTTTTACGAGCCAATGAAAATTGCTTGTTTGTGAAAATTCTTCTATTATCCCTAATCTACACATGCAAAGTAATCTGTTTATGAGATTTTACAGTTTGGTAGAGGGGGATGCCAAATAGCAGCAAAACCAGTCTTACTCCAATTGCTCAAATGGGGGCGCTATAACAATCTTTGAAACTGAAACATTTGAAAAACCATAACTCGGGCCTCGTTTGGCAAAAATCATGGACTTGTTTCTACATGTTCCTTGATTCATGTGGAAACACATCTGTAACATTGACCGGTAAGCTCCACCCCAGAGTGTCTGCCATTTTAAGCAGTTTGAAAAATGCTCATGCCTGATTTTCTGGCTGGATTTTTGATTTGCACAACAAATGTTTGTTGTACAAGCCGGTTTTTTTTTTTGTACACACCATCACTGTGTTTGTGTGTGGACGTAAAGTACTTCTGTGGCCTGCCGCACCGAGGACAGCCATCGTCAGTGTGTTAATCTCGCGTTAATTTTTTTGACGCATTAACGCACGGCTGTGTTAACACGAGATTAATGCATTAATGCATTAACGTGTTAACGCCAACACCTTTAATATATATAAATATATGTGGGTTTTTTTTTTCAGGCTAGCTAGATTGCATTGCATTGTGGGTCCTTTAGGTCGTGGGCCGTGGTTTCAAAAAGGTTGGAAACCACTGCTATAAAGCACAAAGCACTGCATCGTTCTAAACTTTTCTGACTGAAATTCGAACAATTTAGCTGTATCATTCCAATTTCAAACTGTATCGTTCCATTTTTTAGTCTGAGATTAGTAAACTGTATTGTTCTAATTTCACACTGTATCATTCCAATTTTACTCAGAGAGTAGTAAACTACATCGTTCCAATTTCAAGCTGTATTGTTCCAATATTAGTGAGAGATTATTAAACTATCATTTCATTTTAAGATGTATCGTTCCAATTTTAGTCAGAGAATAGTACACTATATTGTTTCAATTACAAACTGTATCGTTCCATTTTTAGATTAGTAAACTGTATTGCGACAATTTCAAACTGTATCATTCCAATATTAGTCAGAGATTATTAAACTGTATCGTTCCAATTTTAAGCTGTATCGTTCCACTTTTAATTAGAGATTATTAAACTATCATTTCATTCCAAGCTCTATTTTAATTATATTCCTCTGGTTGTACAACAATGGGAACTGATGTAGACACACACACACACCAGAGATGGAGCACTCATTAGAGCTGCATGGTGCTTGCTATACAAGCAGGTGTGCAAACCGTTTTGTACAACGCTATGTACCATGGTGTAGTTGCCAACGGGGTCGGGAGTTGGCTGAAGCCCATACTGCATCGCAGTGTGCAGTATGGGGGGGCCATACTGCACCGCAGTGTGCAGTGTGCAGTGTGGGGGGGCCCATACTGCACCGCAGTGTGGGGGGCCATACTGCACCGCAATGTGCAGTATGGGGGGCCATACTGCACCGCAGTGTGCAGTGTGGGGGGCCATACTGCACCGCAGTGTGGGGGGGCCATACTGCACCGCAGTATGCGGTGCAGTATGGGGGGGGCATACTGTACTGCAGTATGGGGGGGGGCATACTGTACTGCAGTATGGGGGGGGGGGCTGCGGGGGCAAGTGACAATATGGGGGGGAGCTGCGGGGGGCAAGCGACAACGGCAACCACACTTTGCAATTTTTAAATTGCAAATATTCTAGTTTCCATTTGTCACTTTGACCACTAAGCTCCACCCTCTGACTGCTGAATTGTGCATATTGTTCATATTGCTTACTGCTTGGTGGCGTGTTGTTGGGTTGTTTCATTGATGACAACAACTAAGCAAATCATTGTGCCAGGATAGCTCAGTCGGTAGGGTGCCTGACTTCGGAACACAAGATTGAGGGTTCAAGTCCCACTGCTGACAATACAAAGTCTGAGTCTCCAAAAACCCTGCTGTGTTTCCACAATCACATGATGTATTTCTTCCATGTTTCTATGGCTTATTTGTGCATATTTAAGGAGCGGTAGTGGCTCAGAGGTAGAGTAACCGGATGGTAACCACAAGGTTGCCGGTTCGATCCCGGGCTCCTGCAGAGTTAGTGTCGATGTGTCCCTGTCCCACTGCCATCAGTGTATGAATGTGTGTGTGAATGGGTGAATGTGATGCACAATCTATGTAAAGCGCCTTGGATAAAGGCGCTATATAATGCACCATTTACCATTTACCAAGCAGTCCACTGAATGTGTGTGTTGTTTCCAGTACGTCTTGTGTCTGTTGGGTAGCCTCATTGGTAGAGCGCATGACTTGGAAATGAGAGTTCCTGGGTTCAAATCCCGGCACGGACACCTAGTAATATGAGTCAATCATGCACAATCTCATGTGGTCTTCTACATTTAAGTTCATGGTTCTATGTGTAACCCAGGGTAAAACTCAATGTAATGGTGGTTGTCACCATTCGGCCATGTTGTGTTTTGTCACTATTCGGCCATGTTGTCACTAATGACAGTTCACAGCTCAGTTCACCACTCACTCACAGCTCACCAATCATTTACTCATTCACCAAATCAGTGGCCTTGTGGTTAGAGTGTCCGCCCTGAGACTGGGAGGCCGGGGTTCGATTCCCGGCCGGGTCATACCAAAGGCTCTAAAAACGGGATCCAATGCCTCCCTGCTTGGCACTCAGCATCAAGGGATGGATTGGGGGTAAGACCCTGTGTCATACTAGCGTCATGTCCAGAGGGTGTACTTGTACATCAAGCTGCCTCATGCTACAGAAACAGGAGATAGGCACCTGCCCTATGGGCCTCATGGCTGGGCAAGGCTGCTTGACTGTCACTATTCGGCCATGTTGTCACTAATGACAGTTCATAGCTCAGTTCACCACTCACTCACAGCTCACCAATCATTCACTCAGTCACACCAGATTACAATGTGAGTCAGTCTCACACATAATTACCTGATGTATTTCTGAAGTTCAGGCTCCCATGTTTCTATGGCTTATTTGTGCGTATTGTTCTTACTCCTTATTGCTGCTTGCTTGATCCCGTTTTATTGCTGCTTGCAGCTATATTTTTAGCTTGTTTTGCTTGCTATTTTTGTCGATATACACCAATAATGGATGAAAAAATATATTTTATGTGTAATTAGGTTTAGGTAGCAAATGCTACTCCTGATTGTGAATCCATAGATATCCCATATGTACAGATTGGGCAATTTGATCAAAAGTTACAACAGTTTACATGTTTTGGTAGGGTTGGCACCTTGTTACGCCCCCTACAGGCCAAATATTTAATTTGTGTGCGGGCCACTCGAACCAAAATGGTTCTATAGACCCTCACCAACAAATTAGGACTGAAAGTGAAACTTTTACAAGAGTTGTAAATGACATCCACATTTAACATGGAGACGAAACCCCACTATTTGTGTACCTTTAGCAGACCTGACTGAGTTCTGCCTGCACCAATCCACTTGGATGTACAGTATTTTATTTCAATGCAAGAATAGTGTATTTTAGAGAGAAGCAGGGGACATGATGAGACCCTCCCCAGGTCCGACAATAGAGCTCTGCCAAGGTCTAGAAGGCTTTGTTTCTGTGAGTAGCTCCGTCGTTTTTTTTTTTTTGCTGTCCAAAGACAACGATGCGGGGCAGTGGGAAAGTCACACCAGAGCTGCAGATGGGTGCCTGATAGGGCATCAGTGAGAGAGCTAACAGGGCTAACTCTGACAGGTATTTTTCAACTCTGACGTCATTACTCTGACATCAGAATCGAAAAATGCCTCTAGGAGAGTCTACATTTTTTGGCTATGTGTCTACCTTGCTGGGACTCTGGGCCATGTGCAGTTCTGGCTGGAACAATGTGTCGTGCAGTCTGTTTCTGCCTGTCTGTGGAACTCTGTGCCGTGTGCTGGGAAAGAGGAAACCTGAGCCTTGCGGCACATTAAAAGTTCCACTAGAGCAACGACTTTCTGTGAGGAGGAATCCTCACAGAAAGGGGGGGGGGGGGGGGGGGGGGGGGGGTGTAGAAAGTAACTAAATACATGTGCTCAAGTACTGGGCAATTGTGAGGTACTTTTACTTGGCTGTATATAAGTATTTCCAATTACTTACTTTTCACTGCATCTCAGAGACAAAGCAATATTGTGCTTTTACTCCACTACCAAGTATTTGACAGATTTAGTATTTATTACACACCATAAATTATAATAATAATGCCGGGGAGATCTAATATTCAAAATACTGTATGTTCATGTGTATGTTCAATCCAGGGCAAAGAGAGATGGCGCCTCCTATTGACAGATTGCGGTATAGGTGTCTGTTGCAGTACAGTGGTGCTTTCTTCCATTTGGTTTAAACAGACCTCAGGCTATCTTGAAGAGGCCAGCCTTCAAGCTCACAACATGTCTGTGCAGATTGTTGGATAATTAGTTGGCTAGTTGGACTATGCAAAATTGTCGCAATGGTCAAAAAGGCAAAGAAGTTTAGGGATAAGGTAAATGGTGCATTTATATAGCGCCTTTATCCAAGGCGCTTTACATAGATTGTGCATCACATTCACCCATTCACACACATATTCATACACTGATGGCAGTGGAAAACATGCAAGGTACCTACTAGCACATCAGGAGCAATTAGGGGTTAAGTGTCTTGCTCAAGGACACATCGACACTAACTATGCGGGAGCCCGGGATCGAACCGGCAACCTTGTGGTTACCATCCAGTTACTCTACCTCTGAGCCACTGCCGCCCTGGGGTTTGGCGTGTGATGAAAACGGGGGCCCTAATGTGCAGACATCGTGCCATTGATTAAGGATCTGCCTGGAGCATGTTACAGGTTATTGCTTAGACTCTCTTTGAGCTGGGAGAATGTGAACAGCATGTTGCATATTCAAATTCAAATTTCAAACTACTGTATATAGGAGCATGAAAACACACCAGAATGATTAAGGAACATAGGCCTAATAGTATATAATGCACTAAATCAACAGTTACTGTGCAAGGTCCTACATGAAGTCATTGTGAAAACACCCCAAGAATTCATTGATACACTGTACATGTTTATTACTAAGACCTAAGAGAGTGATTTTTCAGCATACACTATTAGCAAGTCAGCATACAATGGTAGTAGTCATGTCAGGTCTACAGGTCTTCTCAAGAGGGGGTGAAACAATGCAATCTTAACCCTTTGTTTTGGTGTTTTAGCTGTTGAAAAATAGCAGATCTACAAGCTCATATCGCGCCACCGAGTGGCGCGATATGAGCTTGTAGTTCTGCTATTTTTGAAAAATTGTGAAAATGTGCTGCAAATCTCTGAATACATTATTTTGGAAGCAAACATTTTTAACTCAGATTTTTGCTTCTGGGGGATCCCTAGAACAACATGTTTTCAGATGGGGGGTCTGCAGCCAAATATGGATAATTCAGGTGGTCCTTGGCTTGAAATATGTTAGCATCACTGACACAGGAACACAGATTTTTCAGAAAAAAACTAGAATCTAGTGTCAGAAACTATAGAATCTAGTGTCAAAAACTCAATTCTAGCGTCAAAAACTAGATTCTAGTGTCAAAAAGTAGATCCTAGCATCAGAAACTATAATTTAGTGTCAATAACTAGAATCTAGTGTCAGAAACTACTGTATAATCTAGTGTCAAAAGCTAGAATGTTGCTGCAGCTATAATCTGGTGTAAGGAACTACTGTACAATCTGGTGTCAGGAACTACTGTATAATCTGGTGTCAGGAACTACTGTATAATCTGGTGTCAGAAACTCAAATCGAGGGTCAGGACAAAATGGGTTTTAAAAAAAAAAGATACACATAATCCAGAACTGGTGAGTTGCAGGTGTGTGCACGAAACGAGCATGTGTGCAACAAATTCACCGGACCACTCACATAAATATGCTTGCGTTGTCTTCAGCTTGAAGATGAACTATAGCCATGTTGTACCACTTCCCATATTAAACATTTGCAAACATGCAATTACAATGCAATTATCATGGCAATTATCATTGTGGACTTGGTAACTTTTCATGTCTTCTTCTCCTTCTGCCAAAATGTTCTGGCTGAAGCATGCAGTTGGTTTTCGTGAAAATCAGTAGCCTACTAGGGTAGAGGGTGATGCCAAAGCCAAATGCTGATGATGCGAAGCCCATGACCTTAGGCTAACTATTCACCTATTTGATTTTTGACCTCTGACCTTTAGATCACCTGGCATTTTGAATTATATGGGAAACAGTTAAATCCCTCTCATCCATCTACAGTATTTGATCAAAATGCATGAAAATTACCTACACATGAATTTTGGAGCCATGGTTTTTTTTTTAGCATAACTGATACGAATAGCATAGGCCTATAGGCTACTTTTGTACTTTTACTGAATAATATTGACTACTAGACTAGGTTACTTCTACACTGAATTGTTGGTAGGCTACTTTTACTTCTTGAGTACTTATACACCTATACCTACACATATAAACCTGTAAACCTAAAAGCATCAACACAAAATTGTGAACATTATAAAGACTTTATTACCAGAACCAACTCCCAAGTCTGACTGAAATGTAGTTTTGCAGTTTGAACACTAGAGGGCATCCAAATGCAACATGAAGGCGGTTCATCGGTTTGTCTCCTGGAAAACACAAGTCTGTAGTTTTTCTGTCTTCATTTTGTTGATTTTTTTTCCTTTATCCAAATGCTTGACGACTCACATGCTTGATGTTTCCTGCAATGTGAGACAGAATCTGTCTCTGTTGTTCCGTGCATTAGGTGTGAGGGATGCTACACTCCTAGTGATTTCAAACCTTAATCCAAGCTGACATCCAGAATGTGCATTCTGCAATCTGTTGTAGCATATTAGGCTATGCTGCAGAGCTGTGCTTTAGCATTTTGTATAGGTTTTATCGAGTCTAAGCTGGTAAATGAAGGTTATTGTCTCGCGTGATCAGTGTTGGTCTATATTACTTCGGAAAGTAACTTCTTTACTTTACTCGTTACCCTTAGACAAAGTAATATCATTACTTTACTTATTACTGGATTTTGACCGCTTTTGAAAAATTACAGTACAACATAATCCGTTTATTACAAAATAAAGCAGCAATGCGATTTGTAGTATACATAACTGTGCAGGGTGCAGCGTGTGGACTGGATCTACAATCTACTGCACATCTCTGTTGTTACAGTACCTGTCAATAGCTTGTACATCTGTTCTATTTTTGCATGCAAAAACAAGCTCATTTTAAAAAAGTAACTTTTGCGTTACTTGCAAAGTAATGCGTTACTTATTACCCATTTTTGCAGAGTAATCTCGTTACTTTACTTTTTGGAGCAAAAGTAATAATATTACAGTAATATGTAATCTAAAATTAGTTACTGCCCAACACTGTCTTGCGTGATTGAGTTTTATACCATTCATCTTAGTATCTTAACCAAATAGACATTACAGTGCTTTCTTCCATAAATATGTTGTACCTTTTGACCTCGAGATTGTGCACAATGTCCACTGTCCATGGAGTAAGCCCCTCCCCAAACTGCTATGGTCCAATCAAAGCTAAGCATAACAAATCTCTCCACAAATAGTTTTCCTATATGATAAAACAAAACCTTGTTTTTAAAAATAAATGTCACAGGCAAATCAGTTTGCATCTTAATACTTTTTATTTTATCTTTAATTTTCTAGTAATAATGGTAAGAGACAATAATGGTAAGCTTCCTGATCTACCATACAATTTGGCCAAAATAATGTTTTAAGCTACTTAAAAAGGTTCAGTCAGACAACTCACAAATAGACTGAAGCAACATTTCATTGTAGAATGTTTATATAATATTTAACTTTGCAGTTCCGACTCACCTGTTACTCAGCACAATTAGCCATCATTAACCATTAATCTTATAACCTCAATTACACAGTGTTTACATAGTGTTTGTTAAAGACACTGGGCTGATAATGTTTTTAACGGATTGTGACATTTTTAAAAATTATAATATACTTTTTTTCTGAGCACAATTGCACCCCCAAAACCTGACCTTTTCATGTTCAGTAGAGTTTCTGTGGTCTGGGGTTTTCTGTCTCAAACAAGTGCTCTGATCTTCCTGCTGAATGTAATGTCACATTCTGCAAATCCCCTACAGGTCAATGGGATTTGCCAGCAGATGACACTGTTTCACTGTGTTTTGCCTGTTTTCATTGCAGCTCAAATGCCTTCCAAACCCCAGAGAATACTCCAGGCCACAGAAGATCCATTGAATGGTCAAAGTTCAGGTTTTCTCAGGGCGTAATTGAGATCAAAAGAAAAATAACAATGAATGAAAGTGAAAGTCATGAAACCTTCAAGGCCTCAAAGCAAACATTACATTTCTCTTCATTGTCTATGGTGTTTTCCTAAACCAACATGGATGTACTAGTTCACTGCACTGGCACAAAGTGAGATTCTGCGATTTGACATTTCTTAAAAAAAATATATATATTGAAAGTTGAAACTCATGTGGCGAGGTTGAGAAGCACTGCTTTACAGGGAGTAGAGCAGAAAACCACTGAAGGTGGTCAATTTGTTTGGATCATCATAAACAACACAGCTTTGTTGGAGACGCATGTAGATCTTACTGCCCTGTTCCAGCTCCAGAATCAGTGCATTTGATATGGAGGTATTGCCTTCAGCTATCTCTGAGTTGTGCAGGATCCTCTGGTCGTTGTGGTAGAGGTTCACCGCTAGCCATATGCCATGGCGGAGGTCGAATGCAGAGAATCGGATGTAGTACACTCCCCTGACGGGTGCCGTGAATATGCCTGTGCATGAGGAGTATGGACACGGTATTAGTAATCTGCACAGGAACCCCCTTTAGAAAAGATATGCCTGCAGGGGCCCTCATTTTTATGGCTATAGTAGTGATTTGCCTGTTTACTTTTAAGGAACCCCGGTTTGATATGGACTAGGCATACATACCTGTCGTTGAGTTGTAGCCCTGGCCGACGTTAGTTAGCACGTTTTTGTAAATCAGTGTTTTTTCGGTGTTGAAGGGTCCAATCTTTCCGCCAGTCAAACAGGCAGAGAAAGCCACTTTGGGTTTATCTGCAAGTACAGAATGGAATGGCAGTTAAAGGACCACTTCACCACTTTTCAACGTTTATTCATATACTAGGTCCACTCCACTCCTCACTAATGTACATGATAAAATACCACATTTTTTCTACTCAGTCTGTGTCTCACAGGAGGGCTGTGGACAGTCCAGAAACTTCTTCCAATGACAACATCA
This sequence comes from Benthosema pterotum, assembly GCA_039105355.1. Taxonomy (NCBI): domain Eukaryota; kingdom Metazoa; phylum Chordata; class Actinopteri; order Myctophiformes; family Myctophidae; genus Benthosema; species Benthosema pterotum. Next base: position 10,435,337 of record CM076966.1, read on the forward strand.
ATGGTGGAATCCAAGCTAATATCATGATGTCATTGGAAGAACTTTCTGAACTGCCCAATGGTACACAGACTGAGTAGAAAAAAATAGTGTTTTTTTTAGTGGTAAAAAATATTTCTTACTATGCTGTACTTTCTGGTATCTTAAAATATAGACTACTTACTCGTCAGTTCCTGCAACTGGTTGTCAGTTGTAGTCAACCTTGTTTCTAGGTGAGCAACATGGGCTGAAATCAACACCATAGTAACATTAAGTCAATCATTAATAGTACTCATGAAATGATCATTATCATTAAATGGCTTACATGTTCATTTGCTTTCCCATGTGGAATTGCAGAATTGGGTTGCTGAGTTGTTAATTGATTCATGGAAAATTCTTCATTTGAACTTTAAGGAGCATTCAGTGACTTGGGTGATTTGGAAAACCCTCTGGTCCCCCGGTAACAAGATGTGCTAATGCACACACTCTACAGTGGGGGGAGGTGCAACAGGCCAACAGAACATACAGCAAGACCCATCCCCACTCAATCCTGATTGGAGGAAAAAGCCTTTTGTCCAATCACGATAAGAGTGGCCTCTCATGGATGATAACCACAAGGTTGCCGGTTCGAACCCAGGCTTTGCCGGAGTTAGTGTAAATGTGTCATTGAGCAAGACACTTAACCCCTTGCGTTGTTTCCGCTGTCATTGGTGTGTGGATGGCTGAATGGGATCCACAACCTACTGTATGTAATGCTCCTTGGATGAACGTGCTATATACTGTACGTAAATGCACCATTTACCATTTGAATGTGCACAAGGGCCCTGAGCTAATGGGGATCCTGGGATTCAGGATGACCTCTTTGATTTTGTGCACAGGCAGGGCCAAAATTTGCTTTAATCCACCGATGGTATCCTGAGTTGATTCAGTAAAGTAATTTCTCTTTCTCTTTTCAAATCTTTTTATTGATTAATTTTCATAGGCAAAGTGCATTAAACATTTGGAGCCACAAAATATAAACAAAATAAAGGAAGAAGTAGAAAGTAACAATTTGTGACCATCGATTAAACATTACAAAAGGAAAAAATAAAATAAAAATAAAAACTAACCCCAAAACAATCCCATACCACCCTCCCCCCCACCCACAGTCCCACGGATGGCTAAGAATAACAAAATAAGCAAGCAATAATAGATTTCAAGAAGTTTGTTGTGGTTCGGCGTAGTTCAGGCACAGGTACAACGCACTACGCGGTTTGTGTGTTGTGGTAGAATGTCATGAATGGGTCCCATGTCTTATGAAATTTCCTCGCAGAACCGACAATAGAAAATCTCAGCATCTCCAATTTGAGACAGGACATAATGTCATGGAGCCACTGTTGGTGGGCGGGCGGGGCAGCATCCTTCCATTTAAGCAAAACGGCACGTCTTGCGAGTAATAAGGCAAAGTCGACCATGCGACATTCTGTGCTTGTTAAGGGGAGATTATCCTTACCGGCAGTGCCAAGGAGAGCTATTAAAGGCTCTGGGTTCAGATCCCTGCCCAGTATGTTAGATAAAGTGTTGAACACGCTCTCCCAGAATGGTTGCAATTTCGAACACCACCAATATTGATGAATTAAAGTAGCGTCGGTATTGTTGCATTTGTCGCAAGTTGGAGTCACATCAGGATAAATATTGGCCAATTTAGCTTTAGACATATGAGCTCGGTGAACTACTTTAAACTGTATTAGACAATGGCGTGCACAGAGAGAAGACTTATATAGAGGAGAGAATGGAATCCCATTTTTCATCTGAGAGTGCGAGACCCAGGTCGTGTTCCCAATCCGTCTTTATCCTAACCAAGGGTGCAGATCTAGAGTCTGAAATAATATCGTACAATATTGAGATAGCATGTTTAATAGTCGGGTCAAAAGACAAGAATTTATCAATTGGATTGGTGTTGGGTGCGGCAGGGAAGCCAGGTAGTACAGAGTTCACATAATGACGTACCTGTAAAAATCTATAGAAATTTGGTCTGGGCAGTTTGTATTTCCTTGAGATCTGATCAAAGGATGCAAAGCTCCCATCAATAAATAGGTCTTTAAACCACTTAATACCTTTATCCTGCCAGGTTTTAAAGGTATTGTCCTGCATGGAGGGAAGAAAAAGATGGTTGGAAGCAACTGGACTGACCAGAGAGAAATTCAATTGGTGATTGAATCAGGCAAAGGGCGACCGAGAGGTGCTCCGAGAATTGCTGGAAGTGACAAGTCCCCACATGATTTTGTTTCTAAGGACGTCCATTCTGGGCAGTTAGGCTTGAGATAAAAGTGGTTCCAGAAAGCTAGACATCTAATGTTAGCCGCCCAGTAATAGTGGCGGAAATCATGAAGCCCCATACCTCCATCTCTTTTTGCCCTTTTCAACAAAATCCTATTCACCCGTGGTCTTTTATTCTGCCAAATATATGATGAGATTAATGAGTCTAAAGATGCAAAGAATGATTTGGGGATGAACACGGGGATGCATTGAAAGAGATATGTAGATTTAGGAAAAATGTTCATTTTGATCGAATTAATGCGGCCAGCCAGGGACAATGTAAGTGGAGACCATTGCTGTAGTGACTCCTTGACCGTGTTCATGAGGGAGACGAAGTTCTTTTAGTAAAGTAATTTCTCAACACTTCTCTTTCCTGCCTGTGTTCATCTTACCTTTACTTTCTTTCCCCACATCTGCAACCAGGAGCTCTGTTGCAGCCAGTCTGCTCTGGAGCTCTGCAACACGGGACTCACTGGCTTTCAGTGTCTCATCCATTACTGAAAAACAATATCACAGAGCAAGTCGACATAATCAACCATATGAAGACATTTAAGCAAATTCCTCGGTGCTCCATTATGAAGACATTTAAGCAAATTCCTCGGTGCTCCGTTTGGAACTAGTCAGGCAGCTTACAAGTTAATTATTTGCCATAATTTTATTGAAAATTAAGAAACTTTAATATATTTTAGACCCATTACACAACAACTGAAATATTTCAAGCCCTTCATTGTTTCAATATTGATGTTTATGGCTTACAGCTTATGAAAACCATTATGGCAAGTCACCAACCTGTGGTCGCTTCTCCCCCTTGAGACGTCTTATACTGCACTTGTTTTTATAGGGGTTTCTTGTGACTCTCCAATTAACATCCCATGGAAGGCAAAATTGCCAAACTCTTTCCTTTTACTTTAGACTGTGACATGTCAAACCTGGGCGTCAGAGCTTTCATGGCTAGTGGCTGTGGCTTTTTTTTTTTTTATTAATTAAGACAGCTGTGTTTATCATTCATGTTTATTATCCTGGGAGGTGAATGATTGGGGCAAGGGTCTGTGAACCCAGGATGTTACTTCTTATTAGAATCTGTATTGTTTTAAAAACAAAAGGCTCCATTAGAATGTACCTGTCATAAACGGGCACAAAATGGCATCCCCAGGTGGTCCGGGGACCACCAGTGGTCCTTGAGAAGGTTCGGGTGGTCCCAGGCTAAATGATGGAAAGTTGGTTTACCAGATGTAACTCTCGAGAATGTAAAAATGAAACCAAATGGACCCTTGCGGGTCCATTTGGTTTCATTTTTACACTCTCAAGAGTTAAAATATTCATCATCTGAATTAGCACCACTTCATTAAGAAGTTTACGATGTTTGGTTGGCAAAATACAGCCTGGAATTGTGGACAAAACCAAAAAAATCTTAAAAATTGTAGGGCTTTGGTGTGAAAATGTAATCAAATGGTGGTCCGTGGCGGTGGCTCAAATGCTGAATAAATGGTGGTCCCTGGAGTCAAAAACCCCCAGGCAACTGCCTAGTCTGCCTAATGGCAAAAACGCCCCTGCTTATACAGTACCTCTCATTAAGGTCCTCTGCTCCACCACCATGTCTCTGAGCTCCTTGGCCTCTCTGTCGCTGGCCGCCAGCCTGGCCTCCGTGTTGCTCAGCTGAACCGCCTGTCCGCCCACGGTGGCCCCCAGCCTGTGCACCATGTCCCGGAGCTCCTTCAGCTCGTCGCAGCGGTCATCGGGTCGTTGTTGTTGTATGTTGGTGGCCCCTGCCGGTTCAACCACCTCGTCCGCCCCGTCAGCCCGGGACAGGCCGAACAGGAACAGCAGTAGCACTGCAGACCCGCAGCCCTTCATTCTGGAACTGTGACTATGTCTGTGGTGACTCCAAAGCATGCCCCAAACACAGCACTGTCCTGTGTAGTTAATGTGCAACTGGATATGTTGCAATGATGCTGACAGCATAGGCCTAGGAGGGCCTGTAGGGTGCTATGAGACTAGCAGACTCGATATGGTGAAATTCCTTTGCGTGAGAGTTTTGAAGTCTGTGTGGGCAGGGCCGGCCTTGCCATTGGGCTAGGGTGGGCTGCAGCCTGGGGGCACCTGACTGGGGGGCGCCACTGAAAAATATGAATAAAAATATTATTATTATTTTTTTTTTCAGTGCTATGCAGGTCAAGCTTTCCTGGTTAAGCTTTCCTCTTCTGACATAGGCTACCTATTGGACAAGGACGGATTGAGGAGGGACTTAGTGAAGGGCTCATTATCTGCAGCCATGGGAGGGTGAGTTTGTGTTGGCACCTTTTCTAAATAAATTTGAGGACTGTCTGTCTTAGTGTTGTAAGTGCAGTGCCAACACTGCACAATTTCTGTACAATTTCAAAACTGCAGTAGTTGGCTTTGTTAGAAGGAAGATACATTGATAAGTAAACATAATGATATAAAGTGAAGATAGACAGGGAGAGAGAAGGAGAGAGACCATGTAGAAAATGTCGTCATCATGAATGCGTCAGGCCAAATCCTTGAGGTATAGCCTGCTTTAAGTGGCTTGCGCCAAATGTAGTATTGCAGTTTAAACACAAGGGGGCATCCAAATACAACATGAATCTATCAGGGAGTCAGTTGTCAACAGTGAAAAGGTGGATGTCTGTTCTTCATAAAAATGAACAAATGGATACAATTTGAAGATAAATTCACATACAAACTACATTATCCAGAAAACTGCTGTTCAACATAGTTATGACATCTGCTAACCACACCAGCTCAATGAGCGGATCGAGCGATAGATCATGATGAAATCGCAGACTATGAATTTATCCTCCCTGAATTTTTTTGACCCGTGTTGTTTTTGACACAAAGTTTTTATAGTGTTTTAGTCGTCTGATTACACCTTAATATTTTGATCATTGGATGTGTGAAATGTAGGCCTAAATATATTTAGTCCTAAATATATTTAGTCAGTTTTAGACAACGTTTTTATTTAGGCTATAGGGTTTGTCAGTGAAAAAATAAGATTGTTTATTTTTCATCCGATTACAAAATCAACACAGTTTTACTGAGTTTTAGAACACATTCCAGATTCTGTTCATGTAGGCCTACAATCGACCCACCTGCAACCCCCCCCCCCCCCCTCACTCCAACACAAACACACACCCAGCAGGAAACTCTATTGTTCCTAAAAGGAAATGCACAGAAAGTTGTGTCACAGAGTAGACACTGGAGACTTCCTGAAGGAAACCGAAACACCACGATGGTACAGGATATACCAACAATCTGTGAATTAAGCCAAAAGCACATACTAATGGGTTGTGACTCGTGAGGCGCAACAAATCGGTTTTAGCCTTCGTCCCAGGAGTGCGATATGTCTTTGTTGTAGACATAAGTAGTCTGTGACGCGGTGGTAACAGAAAAAAATGTTTATGAGACATAGGTAGACCCCCACATGATCCAATTAGTTCTTCAATGCTGGTAATTGCATGTATGTGTCTTGTTGGAAGTTGTAATTGACAATTTTTATGTCACGACCATCTTGCCATCAGTTTGGAAGCTCTCGTTTTCAGTAAAGCAATGTGCAAATTCAAAACATGTGGTACGCAATGAATTATGTCTAATATGATATCTGATATTTATCCAAACTGCAACACTTGGGCTAGTATCCATTGATACGATCCACAGTGACAACTGATGCCGGTGTAAAAAAAGGTTTACCGTGTACACTTCACCGGATCAATGAATCTATGTGTACACATGGAGGCTGAGAATACAAGCTTTTATGTTGAAAAGTGGTCCTTTTCAACGTAAAAGCTTGTATTCTGTATGTATATGTATGTATATGTATGTATCTTCATATAATAGGTCTTCACTAATGCACATGATTAAATACCACTATTTTCTTTTTCTCAGGAGAGCTGTGGGCAGTTCAGAAACCCGTCTTCCAGTGACATCATCAATGAGGAATCCATAGAAACTGCAGGCTTCCTATAGACCTGTGCAGTGACGTCAGTGCCCCGGTTCCAGAAATGGATTCCCCATTCATTTTCCTCATAGACTTTTCGACAAATCATGACAACAAACACAATATTTGCAGATAATATATAATTATCAAGAAGTAGAAAACAGCAGGATACACCACTTTTTGTTTCGTTTTTCCTCTTAGAAATGATTTGATTGGCCCAAAAGATTCGGTGTATCAACATGATTTGTCACGATCCGAGTTGGCTTTGTCCACGGTGCAATCGTGTTTCGAAAAGTCTATGAGGAAAATGAATGGGGAATCCACTTCTGGAACAGGGGTGGTGACGTCACTGCGCAGGAATATTCCTGACAAGTTGCAATGCGAAAATTGAAGAATTATTGTATAAAATATTGTTTTTTGAAAAAAGTCTGGCAACGAGGATGTCAGTGGAAAAAAGGAAGGTTTCTGAACTGCCCACAGAGACTGAGAAAATGGTGCTATATTATCATGTACATTATATATGTTATAGGATTGTATATTTTACATGTCTCATGTAAAATATACAATCAATCAAAAAGCACATTGGCCCAGGTCGTCCCAAGTGATTCAACAGCCCAAACCAAAGAGGCACCATCCAACTCCTTGAGACCATTTGGACACAAGGAGTTGCATGATCAGATGAGACAACTTCCCATCTTCCATTCGCTGCTCTGTAGCTCTTTTGAATCATCCATTGATTTGTCAGTTGATTTGAAGTCTTTGTTCTCCCCTAATTTTCCTCTTGCTCCTGCCACACACACACACACACACGCACACGCACACACACACACCTTGCACCCTGCAGGTCTGGGCTAGCAGACAGACTGCGACACAGCAGCGCTGCATGCAGCGCTCTCTCTCTCTCTCTCTCTCTCTCTCTCTCTCTCTCTCTCTCTCTCTCTCTCTCTCTCTCTCTCTCTCTCTCTGCAGTCCTTCCTCTCTCGTCCAAGGAGACAGCCGCCACCCACCACCACCACCCCCGCCTGACTGGTCATCAATAAGCTCCATTTAGCCAATCGTCACTAATAAGATTGTCGGACAGAGAGACAGGCTGTCTGTCTGTCTGTCTGGCCAGGGAAAAATGCTATCGCCAGACTGACCTCAGATGCATCTCTCTCTCTCTCTCTCTCTCTCTCTCTATCTCTCTCTCTCTCTCTCTCTCTCTCTCTCTCTCTCTCTCTCTCTCTCTCTCAGTGGGACAGTGCGGAGCAGTGGGAGGGGTGTGTGTGTGTGCATGTGCTGCTGCTGCTGCTAACACAGAGCTCTCTCTCTCTCCCTCCTCTGTAGTGTTGTAGTAACCAAGCGCACCGCCGCACCGCACACCGACACACCGCCAGCCATTACTTCACTCACTGCAGCGGCAAACACACCAGCACCTCCTCCTCCTCCTCCTCCTCCTCATAGTCTGCTCAGAGAGAGAGAGAGAGAGCGAGGGAGCCTGTCTGTCCACTTCTCTCTCTCTTTCTCTCCTGCTCTAGCTCTCTCTCTCTGCTTGTTCAGCAAAGCTACTCTCCTCCTATCTCGTCACTCCTCCTGCGGCGTTCCCTCTCTCTCTCTCTCTCTCTCTCTCTCTCTCTCTCTCTCTGGGACACAGTACGGGCCAGGCAGCTCCGTCCTCACCAACTGGTTCTGCATGACTGTCACAAAGGTAAGACGTGAACTCAAGTGTTATTTGGATGAAGGGATGCACGTCATGGATAACTTTGGGGTGTCTAGGTGGGTGGGTGGGGCTGAACTGAAGGTTATACTGTGTGGGGACATTTGGTCCATTGATTTGGTGATGATGCTGTGAAGGACAGCGGATGGATGGATGGATGGATGGATGGATGGATGGATGGAGAGGGACAGAGTGGGGGGTTGTGTTTTTGGGGAGGGAGAGGCAGACAACTGTGAGCGAGTGCCCCGAGTCGGTCTGTCTGCCAGGCAGGATAGGGTAGGCAAAGGCTGTCTCAGGATATGCTACTCACCAGACATGGCTGTCTGCCATGGGACTGTGTGTGTGTGTGTGTGTGTGTGTGTGTGTGTGTGTGTGTGTGTGTGTGTGTGTGTGTGTGTGTGTGTGTGTGTGTGTGTGTGTGTGTGTGTGTGTGTGTGTGTGTGTGTGTGTGTGTGTGTGTGTGTGTGTGTGTGTGTGTGTGTGTGTGTGTGTGGTATATACAGTATATAGAAATATATACAGTAGTGATGATCTCCTTTGTGTGGACATGAGGCATGCGCTCGGCCATGCGTACACGTGTGTGTGCGTGTGTGGTGCGACTGTGTGCACATCTGTGCTCCCATATGCACTGTTGTGCGCGCGCGTGCGGCCGCATATGTGCACGTGGTCAGGTCAGATGAACATCAGAGCGTGACAGCCAGAAGCTGAAAGCTATGATTGCATTAACTAATCCCCTGCATATCACCAGCTGCTGACGACCAGTGAGTTATTTTTATGCGTTCACAAGCTCTCCCATTTGTAGACTTGGGGAGTGGTGGACATTTATTATGTGTGGGAAAGAAAAACTTGGAATATGTCAGCCTGCCTGGCATTATGTTAAACTCTGTAGATGTTGTGTTGCTCTGAACTCTCCTGCATGAAGTACAATGTATACATCAGGGGTTGACACTAAGGTCTCGGAGGCACTTGCCCATCGGGCAAGTGCAAGTCAGGTTCTACTTGCCCTCAGCTCATGGTCACTTGCCCCCCAAAAATATATTGTAAATTTTGCAGATGTAACTCTTGAGAATGTAAAAATGAAACCAAATGGACCCTTGCGGGTCCATTTGGTTTCATTTTTACACTCTCAAGAGTTAAAATTCATCATCTTAATTAGCCCAGGTCTACACAACTAGAGAATGTAGAAGATTAATGGTCCTTTTGATGTGTATGTTAATTTGCCTGTTTTGTTTCCCAAATCCAGCCTGGAATTGTGGATAGCTAGAAAGCAGGGAAAGACACAGAGGCAGAGTACAATGACCGCCTTCAAGACAAATTTATCTTGTGTTGTGTTATAGTGCACTAAGTCGCACACTTGCCCGATCGGGCAACCAGGTAGCAGTCTTCACTTGCCCAATCATTTCTTTACTTGCCCCGGGAAAGCGGGCAAGTGTTAGTGTCAAGCCCTGTACATGTAAGTAAAGTGTAGATTGGCAAACTATTGGCTTTGGGTAAAGTGGGTAGAGCTTATAGCACCGGCAGTGCTGAAATATAGGCTAGCTGGAATGGACGTGAATGTGAAATAAATGCTTAAAGGTAAGAGTCAACTTTAGTGCGTACAAACACTGTGTTTGTAAACAGAGTTTGTTTAAAAACAGAATCTAACTCCACCTCACCTCCACTCTATTGGCTCACTATCGATCTGCTAGAGACTGCTGTGCTGTGATTGGCTAAAACGCTGCCTCACCGCACTCAACCCTCCTCACAAATTAGCCACCCCTGTCCTGAGCCCGACGATTGTTTTGTTGTCATGAATTGTTGACAACAACAACGTTCTAGACCACCTGCTGGACGAAGCAATTGTCGGTCTGCAGGGAAACGGCTGCAGCATCAAAGTAGAAGCAACATAGAGGGGAAAAAGCAAAAAAAAATATATATATTATATCTATTTTGATTATTGACAAAAAAAAGTTGCCTCTATCACCTTTAACCATGTTATGTAGCCGGGTGTAATGTTGGAGTCGCCAGAAGTGAACCTTTGCAAGCCATATACTGTATCTCGAACCCTATCCAAACTGGTGGGATCAAACTGAACCATTATGTCAGTTTGAAGTTATGATTCTCTACTTTCACATGACATGTAAAAAAAATGACTTAGGCTACTACAGTATGTGTCAAGTTTGGTCACATTATGAGCTGATGGCTGCTGTGACTGAATGAGAGTTGAACCAGAAGATAGTTGGTCGATGAGATCATGGTTACAAGTGGCCAAAATGAGTTTTTTTCACCCTATCTCTTTTCTTAGAGATAGGGTGAGAACTATAGAGTTGCTGCTCCAAAACCTGGAAAGGACGTAGCTTTAATAGGTGGTTCGGGCATCTGCTTAGGATGTCTCTCGAGTGTCTCCCTGGGAGGAGGAGACCCCAGGGTAGACCCCAAGGCGCTGCAGGCGCAGATGAAGCGATTACATCGACTTACTGGCCTTGGAACGCCTTGGGATCCCCAGGGGGAAGTCACTAATGTTGCTCTGGAGAGGATGTGTGGATGGATGGATGGATGGGTTGATGGATGCTTCCCACATATAGCCAGACAACTATTGCGAGAAGCAACACAACGCTATTAGTGCTTCACAGAAGCTTCTGCCTGCGACACAGAGTGGACGTTCGTCTCTGACAAGCCCCCTGGAAAAAGGGGTGGCATTTCAAATTTGACAGTGTCAGCTTCATGTGTCGCTCATATCCTTGTGTCTGTGTGTAACATGGACGCATGGGCGAGTTATGTTGAATCTGTGCATCCTGTGTCTCTATTACAAGCTAAGCTGAAAGCGAAGCGTTAGTCTGGTTATGTACATGTTGTGGCTGTTTGGAGTGTGTGTGTGTGTGTGTGTGTGTGTGTGTGTGTGTGTGTGTGTGTGTGTGTGTGTGTGTGTGTGTGTGTGTGTGTGTGTGTGTGTGTGTGTGTGTGTGTGTGTGTGT
>CM076966.1:10451212-10453712 GCA_039105355.1 Benthosema pterotum
CCTCCTCCCACTGTGGTTCAATGTTCAACTCTGAACCCAGGAACACTGAGGTGGGCGGGAATACGTGGTGAGGAGGACTGGGGGCGAGGGTGCCACTCGGGCGTTTTTGGTATTGCAGTTTAAAAAGTAACAAATAAATTCAGTTTTGAATTCACGGTGGAATCCCCTTTAACATTCGGAGCAAAAACCTGATACCGCTTTTAGCAAACAGACACACAACTGTTGTTTCCCATGTGGCCTCATACACACATAAAGAACAAAATGTTTTGGGCTCTGCCATGTGTGTCATGGCTGCCTCAATGCTTTTTCCAACGTAAGTCACGTGGGTTTGCCAGCCCTCGTGGCAAGGGGACAGATTTGTTCTTTATGTGTGTATGAGGGCCTGCGAATATGCCACGATCGAGGGTCTTGGCAGCCGCAGGAAATCTGATTGCGGACAATTTGTAGATTTGTTGAATACGTCCTCTTCATGATTCGCATGGCTGAGTCTCGCATGGCAACTGCAGCTAAAAAGGCTCTGGTTGTTGTTTTTTTGTTTTTGTTTCTTTTTGGATACCACAGGCACGGATGTGTGCCAGGGCCTAAGATGGGCATGAGTGTGTGTGTGTGTGTGTGTGTGCGTGCGTGTGTGTGTGGTGGGGCGTTATACATCAGACACCACCCTTCAGAGAGTCCCGATGGTGATAAACGACCGCTGCCCTGACCACTGTCTGACCTGTGTATGATGCATGCTTAATCGCACACGTCAGCACACACACACACACACACACACACACACACACACACACACACACACACACACACACACACACACACACACACACACGTACATCTGCACATTTACGTGTGTATCTTATGTGTTATATACAAACATGAAAATGAATGATCACATTCGTACATTTCAAAGCAGGCACAGTCTGGCACAGTAGGTGTGTTTGCAATTAGGCTTGTGTGCAAAAAAAAAACTCTAATTATAAAGGAGACTTTTGTGCACACGCACACACGTGCACACACGTACACACACGTACACACACACACACACACACACACACACACACACACACACACACAACACACACACACACACACACACACACACACACACACACACACACGGGCGCACAGATGCCTGCAGAGCTGTTTCCAAGTGTTTATGGTACAGCATCGCCTATTAACTCCTTATAGCTGTTATAATTAGACTAAGTGAGCTGAGCCATCTTGTTTCATTTATAAAAGTGTTTCTCGAACCATCTTAAAGGAGAAATATCACGAAATTCAACTTTTTGTGTTTTCTATCCCTACAAATAACCAGTTTTGAACAATCAGTCTTTTATATCATATAGGAGCTTTACTGGAAATTGCTCTCAGGAACAGCTTGTTTGATTTTGGCCTCATAATGATGTCATCAGTGCACCCTGCTTTGTACAATATAAGTCCTCCACTTCTTCAGTCTTCAATTTCAAATTTCATTTCTACTTTGTTTACAGTGTCAACATTGTTGACTTTCCAAGCTAGCATAGAATGGAAGCAGGCCTGGTTTTATCTAGAATCAGTATTATAATGACTCAAATATAAAATAATCTGCTTATCAGTGCCCTCACCACCTCAGGACATTGTGGTACTGCAGCGTAAAGAAAGAAATGACTGGCTATATACAGTACTGTAAGAGTGGTGGTGCTTGAGGCTCAAAACATTAGAAAGAAGCTTGATGGACATATACAATATGATATATATCTATTAAAGTTTTTTTTTTTTTAGGAATGTATGTTATTTACACTTTAAGGTAAACTCTGTTATTGATTTTATGACCTGAATACTAAAGGAGTTTTTCAGGATCCGAAATCCGGACTCAATTGACCTGCATATCCAAAAATGATTCCTATGCATGCAATATTCGGTGGCGGTGTGCAAGATTGATTGACAAAGAGTGAATTTGATTCTTTTTTCTTTCTTTTTTTTTCTGATCCGGTTTTCATCCCGGTATGCAGTGGCCTTTAATGTATATTCAAGCAGTCATGAGCAGTGTTGGAAAGTAACAGTACATATATAGTATATTCACAAACTACTATAGGTAAAAGTCTAGTATCCAGAATTGTCTCGAGCAAAAGTAGAATAGTATTATCAAAATTGACATTCCTTGCTTTTCTCAAGATATCTCGTGAAAGGTTAAGGTCATGCTGCTGTTCTGGGGGGGTGATGGTCTATCCGTACCCTATAGGCCTGGAGTAGTCTAGTAAGAGAGTGGCGACTACTATGGAATCCAATGCTAGGCTGAAAAACTCACGTGACGCCTTAAGGAGGGATTCAAGTTCCAAATAAACCACTCTCGCCATCCAGCATACGACATTTTAGGACATTTTAATGCATTAACAGACTGTCCCTATTGTGAATACTGATTTGTATACAACTCACTTTAGTTAATTTATATTAGTAAGAAAATTGGTTGTGTTGTGAGTGGTTAGCTATGTTTGTGTGGGCTCCAGCCAGACGCAGTGTGCTA
>CM076966.1:10456212-10548712 GCA_039105355.1 Benthosema pterotum
CGAATCTGCCTAAATGTGTGATATTGAGCACTTCTGCTTTGTTAAGATAATCCATCCCACCTCACAGGTGTGCCACATCAAGATGCAGATTTGACATCATGATTAGTGCACAGGTGTACCTCAGACTCTCCACAATAAAAAGACACCCTGAAATGTGCAATTTTCTTTTGCCTTATTGGGTGTATGGGCCTCCGAACCAGTCAGTATCTGGTGTGACCACCATTTGCCTCATGCAGTGCAGCACATCTTCTTCGCATAGAGTTTATCAGATTGTCAATTGTGGCCTGTGGAATGTTGGTCCACTCCTCTTCAATGGCTATGTGAAGTTGCTGGATATTAGTGGGAACTGGTACACACTGTAAAAATGGTAATAACACAATATTACCACATTATTACCATTTCGACAGTGCATACCAGTTCCCACTAATATCCAGCAACTTCACATAGCCATTGAAGAGGAGTGGACCAACATTCCACAGGCCACAATTGTCAATCTGATAAACTCTATGCGAAGAAGATGTGTTGCACTGCATGATGCAAATGGTGGTCACACCAGATACTGACTGGTTCGGAGGCCCATACAGCCAATAAGGCAAAAGAAAATTGCACATTTCAGGGTGTCTTTTTATTGTGGAGAGTCTGAGGTACACCTGTGCACTAACCATGATGTCAATCTGCATCTTGATGTGGCACACCTGTGAGGTGGGATGGATTATTTTAACAAAGCAGAAATGTTCAATATCACACATTTAGGCAGATTTGTGAACAGTGTTTGAGAGAAATGGTTATATTGTATATCTGGAATGAATTTTAGGGCTTTAAGTCCATCCCCTGAAAATGGGAGCAAAAACAAAAGTGTTGCGTTTATATTTTTGTTGAGTGTATATACACACTGTCCATTATGAGGTTAGGTTATTCTGTATACACATTAGCCTCTTAATAGCGACAGTAAGACATCATAGTGCTATCCTGGTAAATGGTAAAGGGGCAGCAGTGGCTCAGGGGTAGAGTCACCAGATGGTAACCACAAGGTTGCCGGTTCGATCCCGGGCTACCGCAGAGTTAGTTGTCGAAGTGTCCTTGAGCAAGACACTGAACCCTAATTGCTCCTGATGTGCTAGTAGGTACCTTGCATGGTTTCCACTGCTATCAGTGAATGAATGTGTGTGTGAATGGGTGAATGTTATGCACAAGCTATGTAAAGTGCCTTGTATAAAGGCGCTATATAAATGCACCATTTACCATTTTATATTTTGTTTTGTTTTTCCCCCAGTGTTTATGTTTCCGATGTGATAGGACCACTGATAGAAGGGGGACCCCCCCCCCCCCCGATATGACCCCTGATACGATAGACCCATTCTATCGGTCGGGCTCTAAAAGTAACTGCAACTATAGGCAATTATGTGATAATTGTAACAGGCCTACAGTTGGGACATTGGGTGCCGATAAAGAATCCCTTATGGAATGACGGACAGCCCAGATTAAACATGTTCCCTCCACTGAGGATAGCGAAATGAGGGCTGTTTCATCATTTCATCATAACCATCCATTGAAACTGGGACATCCCCCTGCAGTGAGAAAAAGAATACTCTAATGATTTACTTAAAGGAGCATTCAGTGATTTGTAACAAGATGTGCTCCCCTTTGTAACAACAGGTGCACATGCACATCTTGTTTAATGGCTTTTACCCCCGGATATGAACTATATTTGCAACTTGACAATCCCTTAAAAAATAATGATTGCTTCTTCAAAAGCGATGCGACACAAACTACAAAGTGTCATGACCGCCAGTAACCACTGTTGCAACAGGGGTTTTCATCCTTAAGAGGGGTCCAGGTGGTCCGCAGGCTAAATGATTGAAAGTTGGTTAATGTAACTCTTTGAGAGTGTAAACATGAAGCCAAATGGACCGGCAATGTTTACGCTCTCAAGAGTTAAATTATTCATCATGTGAATTATCCCAAGTCTACACAACTATAGAATGTAGAAGATTATTGGTCATTTACATCTGAATGTTTGACTGTTTTGTTTCCCAAATCCTGGAATTGTGGACAAAAGCAAAAGAAATATGTAGTTTTGGAGTCTCTGGGGCCAAAATGTCAAAAGGTGGGCCCTGGGATCAAAAAGCTTGAAAACCAATGCTGTGGACGCTCCAGTGACTTTAATGGGACTCATTTTCACAGAAGCCTCTGTGCTCCAGGAACAACTCGTCTAAGTCGTCCTTGGGAGTAAAACTGTTAAACGTACTTAGTTACTTTCCACCGTACTGACAGCTATCAGCTGACACACAACGTCGAATGGCAGATCGATATAGCAGAATGGAAACGTGTGCGTGAATGAACCATTTAACAAACTGTCCACTCTGCAGAACTACAGTATACGCCAGTTGAACGGCAGGCGTTCACATTCACAACTGTACAATTAAAAAAGATAATATTCTAGATAATATGCTACCATTTTGAAATGCACACTGATTTGTGCAAGCACGTGGCAAACAAAGAAAGGGAGAAAGCATTGGCATTATTATTAGCCATGTGGTTGGCCTTCCCTCGGGGGGGGATCTGACTGGAATCGTTGAATTTAGGTCACACTCACATCACATTAACCTTCACGTGCACGCACGCACGCGTGCGCACACACACACACACACACACACACACACACACGGATACTGTCGTCTCAAATGTTGCTTTGCAAGCTCATACATGGAGCATATGCTTTTATAATACACAATGTAGGTCTCCATGTAGGCTATATTTAACATACCATGATATTATTGATCCCCCATGAAGATATGGGCAGGATTTTTGTGTTGTTGTTTTTTACGTATTTATTTTCTCCAAAGATAACTTTGTTGAGGAAAGCACTTTACGAGTCTTTGTGTGAAGGTCTTTATTGAAATAGAAAGCTGAGTGACTTTTATGTGATACGATATGATTTACCTTATCTGTCGGTCTGTCTGCCTGCCTGTTTGCCTTACCTACCGGTAGCTACCTACTACCTACCTACCCACCTACCTATCCATCTGTCTGAAAGCTGGGAGACTTGCAGTATATGGGATACACAAGTGTGCATTTATCATTATTTGATACACAACAGAAGAGGTTTTTCTAGGCTTACCCTAGCCAACATCAGAATTGACCAGCTTTCTAAACGTATTTGGTGGATTTCGCTGGCACTGGCACTACCCTCCGGCCGGGAATGTTGCACAGTAATGTATTAATAGCCTACTGTACACCATCAACAGTTATCAGAAGCTTCTCTTTTGAGCACTTGGCTCAAAATCGGCAAACCATGTGAAGTCCCCCAAGGCTCGATCATGGGGCAGATTCTCTTCTTTCTCTGTCTCCTATGTCTCCTATGTCCTCTATTGTTAAAAAAGCAATTCCCTTCCATTCTTACAGTAGGCCCCTTCGAGTTTGTAATAAGTCAACCACTGCTGTACTGTTGTGTCTCAGTGACATCATCAAGGATGTCGTAAAGTTCTCAATATTTTAACGAAGGAAAAGCTGAGGTCATGCGTTTTGGAGACTTTGGCACTGCCGACCGGTTTACTGGACTCCCTGGACACCAACAGTGGTGGAATGTAACTAATACATTTATGCTGTACTTAAATACAATTCTGAGATACTTCCACTTTACTGGAGCATTTCAAATCACCTTACTGCCTAGATTTACTTTGTAGATTACTCACTTTACCCACTTCAGCCATTTGAAAATAGCAAAATGTGTGTGGAGTTGAAAACTTGAAGAAACTTGACTTGTAAACGAATTAATAGGGATGTTTTACTATTAGTATATTTAACGCTTGAGAGCTCAACATTAAACCAAATAGACTTAGGCATTTAACAGGCACTCATGCACACATTTTTATCCCACAGTCGTATAGTCCATTTTCCACCAACTGTCATTTACTGTGTCTAATGTAATCATGACCTCACACTTCCTTCTATGTATGTGGAGTCCAAGCTGCTTTGTTTCACCTGACAAGCGGGGATTTTCCTTGATTAGAAGTTGTGTTGTTATTCCAACCAGTTCCTGTCCACCTCCATCAGGCGCCCGGCTGGCAGGGGGAGGCAGTCTAGAGACCAGGATTATTGCATGTTTTTTGTGAGGGTATCTACCCTAGCAGAATTGGAGAACATGCAAACTCCACCCAGAAAGGCCCTTTTCCAGAACAAGCCCACAGCATTCTCAGCAGGAATCGAACCCAGGTCCTTCAATACGTGTGATGCACTACCAGTGTTGGTCTATATTACTTAGGAAAGTAACTTCTTTACTTTACTAGTTACCCCTTAGACAAAGTAATATCATTACTTTACTTATTACTGGATTTGAAGAGTAATATATTACATATTACGTTATTACTTTCCCAATTTCTCAACACCGCTTTTGAAAAATTAGAGAAGTACAACATAATCCGTTTATTACAAAATAAAGCAGCAATGCGATTTATAGTGTACATAACTGTGCAGGATGCAGCGTGTGGACTGGATCTACAATCTACTGCACATCTCTGTTGTTACAGTACCTGTCAATAGCTTGTACATCTGTTCTATTTTTGCATGCAACAACAAACTCATTTTAAAAAAGTAACTTGGCGTTACTTGCAAAGTAATGCGTTCCTTATTACCCATTTTTGCAGAGTAATCTCGTTACTTTACTTTTTGGAGCAAAAGTAATAATATTACAGTAATATGTAATCTAAAATTAGTTACTGCCCAACACTGTGCACTACTGACTGTGCCGCCCTGTGTCCCATGTAGCAGGCGCAGACTCTTAATTCAGAGCTCTTTTCGAAGCCTCTCAAAACAACAGCATTCCTTCCTTGTTGTTACTGACAACGCATGTATAGCACCCCAGCAATCATCCTACCTGGTGCCTCGCAGAGTGTTTTTCTGCAGATAGCCAGATGGATGTAGGCCTGCACTTGAGTTGAAAGACTACCCACTCATCTCCACTCATGTGTACTACCCTGGTGAGTGCACTACAGGGGAAGTCAGTGCACGTGTTCAGACCAGCTGCGATGTTGTCCGCTAAAAAGCCACAATGGCAAATGCTGCTACCATTTTCCCACTATAAAACAAACTACATAAAAACTAAGCTGTGATGACTAACGGTACTGACAGTTTCATCAACAAAAATACAAACAAGCCTAAAAATGTCAGGGAGAAGATAGAAATCCAGCATTCAGTGTCATGTCTGAGGTGAAGCTCTGGACTCGACTCTCTGTCCTGGTGTGGAGACCTACAGTATGACTCTGTGTCCTGGCAGAGCCATTGAAGAGACAGAGTTACGCACACGACACTCAGGCCGGTCACGTTGTTAGTCACGTGGTCATGGAAAGCCTGATAGTGAATACTGGATTTGGAAATACATAGTTTTCAACACAAATAAGAGCTAGTTTCCATATGTGTGCAAAGCGACAACGGAATTAAAGTATTTCACAGTAACGAAAGTCTCTGTAATGTGTATGCTGTGCTATAATTTTAAAACGGCCTAGAATAAAACTACAGACTCGCAGAGCACCCCATATCGTGAGAATGTTAGTTCTGTAACAGTTTGTGAGGTGCAATTGGAGAACTACTATTCTGCTCTTTCAAGGCGTTTGCATCATAAAACAAAGTATCCGAAAATAACCTGTGACATGTCTTCTTTTCGGTGTCCACCCAGTATTCCGACCTCCCATAATTCCGACCTCCCATAATTCCGAAAAAAGCAAAAAAAATAAGAACTCCCATAGGTACGACCTCCCGTTTTTCCGACCATCGGAAGAACGGGATTTCGAGATTATGGGTTGGGTTTTATGGTGAATAAATTAAGACTATTCAATAAGTGATTGACTTTGTTCTACTGTAGTTTAATAAATGCTGTCCCTAGAAATGTGTTTGACTTTATTATGCTGCAGATGTTTTTACATTTCTGTCATATGCGTTCATAGACGCATGAGAGTCTACTCTACAATGTGATCAACAGTAGGAATTGACTATAAAGTCGTTCCTTATATTATTATTATTATTATTATTATTATTATTACCCTTATTATTAACCCTATTATTATTGTTTGATGTATTTATTGTGTCGATCAAATAAAATAATAAAATATTATGCGATCATCGTGCACAACGCACAAAGCATTGATTTAAGACATACAGTACCACCTGGGCATTATGCGGCCGGGGCCTAATGCGGCCTTTTCGCTGACTCTGACCGCCCCGTGAAAGGGTAGCCTATGTGGTTTTCAACCAGTGGGCCAGGGACCACCAATGGTTCTTGAGAGTTCCAGATAAATAGGGAAAGTTGGTTAACCAGATGTAACTTTTGAGAGAGAAAAAAATAAAACCAAATGGATCCTGGCGGGTCCATTTGGTTTCAGGTTTACGCTCTGAAGAGTTAAAATACTCATCTCTGAGCCGTTTTCAAACAGGGATATCCAGTTGTCCTGAGAGCGTTGGTAAGGTTGGTAATGAACCCGTACGGTACGGGCTCATTTGGTTTCATTTTACGCGCTCGATTTGTAGGCTACTCAAAGGCTGGGTCTGAGAGGCTAAATGGTGGTCCGTGGGACACTGGTGTCAAAATGATTGAAAACCACATGTCTTGTAAAAATGATTGGAAACCACATGTCTTAAATGTATTCCTGTTTGTAGGCTAGATTTCTGCAATACATATATAAAATATTGTGCGATCATCGTGCACCAACGCACAAGGCATTGATTAAGGCATTAAACAGGACGCTGTCATGTCGACAGCAAATGGCCTATAACTCAATTCTGTATGCTTTCTACTTTAATATGATAATGCAACCCATAATGTCCACTGACGGACTTTGAAAATAAGTAGTCTTCATTTCACAATATTGCTTTTATTTGCTCAAAACAAGCCAAATAGGGCAAAAAACAAAAACAGCAACATTTCAGGTCAGAACAAAAACGAGGATCACTTTTACAAACTTTTTTTTTTTAGAAAAACAGTCAAATTACATTCGTATGAAAATAATAACTGCATGGTGGAAAAAAATGCAGTGGTGTCATTAACTTATTATTAACTTATCATTAAATTAAAAGAAAATAAAAACATTGCATTTAAAAAAAAGGTTACAGACCCTAGGCCTCTCACACGAATTCGTGCACACAATGCCTTATTGCGTCCCAATATTCGGGCACGTCGATGTCCCGCGGTGGTACTCCCTCTTCAAACGGGAGATTCGGCTTTCAAGGCGCCTCCATTTCTTTTTTTGTCGAGGGCGAGGCTCTCCCTTTCTGCTGCGCCTGCTCTGACCTCCACCAGCCGCTGCTCATCTTTAAGCCGCCGCAGAAAGATCCAGAGTGATGGATGGCGCCTCTCCAGAGCTCTGTTCCATCTTCCATGGAATCCTGAGAAACACAGATAATAATTTAATAATCCACCTCTCGTGTGTGTGTGTGTGTGTGTGTGTGTGTGTGTGTGTGTGTGTGTTATGGTTAATGCGTGTGTGTGTTATGGTTAATGCGTGTGTGTGTGTGTGTGTGTGTGTGTGTGTGTGTGTGTGTGCGCGCGTGTGTGTTATGGTTAATGCGTGTGTGTGTGTGTGTGTGTGTGTGTGTGTGTGTGTGTGTGTGTGTGTGTGTGTGTGTGTGTGTGTGTGTGTGTGTGTGTGTGTGTGTGTGTGTGTGTGTGTGTGTGTGTGTGTGTGTCACAAGGGCTTACCTTCCACAAAGTTGTTTGTGCGGTTGTCCGACGTCCGTTCATACACGTTCCACAGTACTGGGGGGAACAGTGCGCCAGGCTGGATGTAGTTGCGCTCCATGTACTGCAAGAAATCCCCCAGACCGTGGAAGCGCCGCACCAGCCGCCGTGTCGCTCTGTCGTTGGAGAGGAGGTCGAAATTCTGGCCCACCACAGCCAAGGGCAGGTATCCGAGCGCCATAAATTTTTGGAGGCATTTTCTTAAGCTCTGAGAGCGGCGGTATGCCCCAGCAAGGCCCTCATTCTGTATTCGCCTCCATAGACTTTGGCAAAAATGAAAATAGCAACATAATGACTGGCTATTTGGCAATTCTGTTTGAATGGCCGTAAGCAGAGAGCTCTCGAAATCAGTAATTATGTGCTGCGGCCTCCAGCGATGCCCCGTTATGCGGCGGACCTTCGCCTTGACGTGGGACAGGACCTCCCTGTACTGGCCAACCTCTTTGCCGTTCATCAGGCACATGACTAGGGGCACCACTCTTCCCCGGTATTTGCCATGGATGGTCACAAATTGCTCGTATGGCCTCGGGCAGGTTTTAAATGTGCCATCCATGTAAATGTCTGAACACCGTCGTAACTTTCTATAATTTCCCTCTGTGCCAAAAATCAAAATTCCCCAATCATTGTCTTGATGAGACAGAAACTCATTTCCATCCCATGTTCTGGCCCACTCATCTTCAACACGAACGTCATGAACGCTGTGTGGGATTCGAGGCATAAGAGCAGCACGCCTTCTGTTTAGTTGGGAACGCACAGTGTCGAATTGGGGTATATTTTCATTAACAGCAGCCGCTCTAACGACCTCGTCATACACCCTCTTAACGGGCTTTGTTGGGTCAGCTTCAATCGCCTGAATCATCCTCTGCACAATGTCAGTGCCTGATATAATCAAGGAGTCATCTCCGTGGTTGTGTACTGGTGCATTTAAAATGATGATATTCGGATTAACGGCATCTATATTGAATTGCGCGGTTTGGATGAAAACATTGCAGGTCTTCCTCCAGCACCGCCAGTAAAATTTTGCACCTTTGGTTTTGTTTTTTTGGTAGCGGTATCCATTATGTACAAGAATTTTGCCTCCCCTCTTTCCTGGCTGCAGAGTTGCCATTACGCACGACGCACGAGTCACGACACTTACTTTACGCGCGGCGCTAGACGTGTTCTGCGTTCAAACAGGCATCAACTGGCATAGGACATTCGACGCCTTTTATACTCTTCTAAATGCAATTAACACCAGCCGGTTCTGCTTCCCTTAATTAAGGGACAGATGCAATGCTCCTTGGCACAGGACGATTCATATCATGCTGATTGCAGTAAGCATTGTTCAATTAATGGAGACCGGCTGGGTGTAATAAAATGAATTGCATTTAGGAGAGTATAAAAGGCGTCGAATGTCCTATTCCAGTTGATGCCAGTTTAAACGCAGAACACCTCTAGCGCCGCGCGTAAAGTGTCGTGACTCGTGCGTAATGGCAACTTTGCAGCCAGGAAAGAGAGGCGGCAAAATTCTGGTACATAATGGATACCGCTACCAAAAAAACAAAACCAAAGGTGGAAAGATCTACTGGCGGTGCTGGAGGAAGACCTGCAATGTTTTCATCCAAACCGCGCAATTCAATATAGCTGCAATTAATCAAAATATAATCGTTTTAAACGCACCAGTACACAACCACGGAGATGACTCCTCAGTTATATCAGGCACTGACATTGTGCAGAGGATGATTCAAGCGATTGAAGCTGACCCAACAAAGTCCGTTAAGAAGGTGTACGACGAGGTTGTCAGAGGGGCTGCAGATGGTGAGAGCATCCCTGAATTCGATAGCGTGCGCTCCCAACTGAACAGGAAGCGTGCTGCTCTTCGGCCTCCACCTCCAACCACGCACAATGTTAAACTTTGTATTGAACATGAGTGGGCCAAAACATGGTATGGGTGACTTTTGATATTTATTATTTTCACACAAGTGCAAGCTAGGGAATTTAATTGTTCCTGAAATGTTGCTGTTTTTGTTTTTGCCTATGGCTTGTTTAGGCCTATTTGACTGAATAAAAGCAATATTGTGAATGAAGACTACTTCTTTTCAAAGTGCATGAGTGGACATTATTATTATTACCCTTATTAATAAACCATTATTTACCCATTATTTTAAGTAGAAAGCATACAGAATTGAGTTATAGGCCATTTGCTGTCGACAGTCTTTATCTACGGGTGGGCAATTATTTTTCCCAAGGGGCCAAATGAGATGCATAAAATATTGTGGAGGGCCAAGACTAAAGGCTGAACTAAAGTCTGCATAATATTAATTTATTTACTATTAAATATTAACTGGTTGTGTGACCGTTAGTGCTGACCACCCAAGGGTTCTCCGGTTAGAGAGATGACATTGAGTATATATATATATATATATATATATATATATATATATATATATATATATATATATATATATATATATATATATATATATATATATATATATAAGATATATAAGATGATGGTTTATTGCAGGTTTCAGTTATCCATAATGCCATGCCATGGTTTTCTAGAACAGAGAAAAGGAGTACATTCAACCAACAGTCATGAATGATATAATGCAAATATGTAGATAGTGTTAGATTAACATAGTAATTAGCAAATGGCAGGGGATACAATCATTATAGAGTAAATAATTATAATTTAGCATATATACACACATAATAAATGACCATACATAACAGATGACATATTGCAAGGGCAACAATTTAGTCCATGGCATAATACAACAATTCAAGTCAGTGCAAAGCTTACAATGTCAAGTACGCATGGCTGGTTTGACGTTGGAAAGTTGGGGAGCTGCCTGTAGATGTTGCCTGTGTGGAGGCTAGAGACTGACTGAGGGTGGTTGAAAAGGGAGCTGGTTATATCGTGGTGCACCTGGGCTGTGATTGGATAATGAGTGGATTGGGGTGGAGTGTTGGAAAATACAGGAGTCTCTTAAGGCACAGAGGGTAGGGATGTCCAGAGGCTGCCAGACAGACAGCAGGCAGATAATTCACAACAATTACAATATAAAAGTAAGAGTGAGACTAACAATTTCTATTTATTCAGTATATGAGCCACGGACCACCATTTGATGACTAGCCCCACAGACCCCAAAAGTAAAGATTTATTTTGCTTTTGTCCAGAATTCCTGCAGGCTGGATTGATCAGAAATGACATTTTTACGTTCTCTGGCTAATTCAGATGAGTATTTTAACTCTTGAGCGCGTAAACATGAAAACAAATGGACCCGGCCGCAAGGGTCCATTTGTTTTTATTTTTTA
Organism: Benthosema pterotum; assembly: GCA_039105355.1. Lineage (NCBI taxonomy): Eukaryota > Metazoa > Chordata > Actinopteri > Myctophiformes > Myctophidae > Benthosema > Benthosema pterotum. The sequence continues at coordinate 10,467,242 of CM076966.1, forward strand.
CTCTTTTATTTTTTACCATCTCAAAGAGTTACATCTGGTTAACCAACTTTTTATATTTAACTAGAACTCTCTCAAGAACCATTGGTGGTCCCTGGCCCACTGGTTGAAAACCACATAGGCTACCCTTTCACGGGGCGGTCAGAGTCAGGGAAAAGGCCGCATTAGGCCCCAGCCGCATAATGCCCAGGTGGTACTGTATGTCTTAAATCAATGCTTTGTGCGTTGTGCACGATGATCGCATAATATTTCATGTATTTATTGCAGAAATGTACAAACAGGAATACATTTAAGACCTGTGGTTTTCAATCATTTTGACACCAGTGTCCCACGGACCACCATTTAGCCTCTCAGACCCAGCCTTTGAGTAGGCTACAACCCGAACGCATAAAATGAAGCCTAATGAGCCCATACCATACGGTTCATTTGGATTCATTTTACAGAGTTACATTTGGTTACCTTGCCAGGCTCTCTCAGGACCACTGGATAGTTTGAAAACCTAAGATTTTGTCATGTAGTTTTAATTCACCTCGCTCAGCAGAGCTCTATAGCAGCAACGCACGGGGAATCCCCGTGCGCCTCATTGCTGCAGGGATCTTGATTGACAGAAAGAAATACATACATCAAATAATAATAATAAGGGTAAAGTCAATTCCTACTGTCGATCACATTGTAGGCTATACTATAGCCTACAATGTGATCGACAGTAGGCAACCCCAGTAGGCAACCTTTTCGACATGAAGTGCCATGATTTTTTTTTCGTTGACCCTCCGAGTGCCACAGTAAAATTTACAATAAATTAAAGAAATAAAAAAATAGGCCTAGAGTCAATACATCGAGCATTTTCACGATTTTTACATATTTAATGGCCATTTTCTGCGGTTATATGTCATGCTTAGGCCATATTAGACTTAGGGTGACCAAAACTCTTTAGGCTATTTGAGGACAAGTAGGCCTATTACTTGTGAGGGTAAAGTCGGAGAGTTAATTGCGGGTAGCAATACTTAAGTTGGTATTAAAAATGCCTCATATTTGTCCACACATAGTCCTAATAATGCCCATCATTTTGTTATTTAGGCTATTCATGTTGGTCTGTATTTCTCCCGTTATTTTAACAGGCTTAAAACGCATCTAGCAAAAAAGAGACAGTGAGAGAAAACAGAAAGGGGACTATTAGGGCTCTGTAGTCTGTCAGTCTCAATGTGGGACTGACAGGGTGTCAATTTGTGGGATGACTGAAAAGTAAAATGAGTGACTGTCCCACATAAAGAGGGACCTCTAGTCACCCTGAGACTGTCCCACAGAAACAGGGACATCTGGTCACCCTCAAACAACAAGCCGTTTTTCTGCTCCGGCGCGCGCGCACAAACACACACACACACACACACACACACACACACACACACACACACACACACACACACACACACACACACACACACACACACACACACACACACACACACACACACAGCGTTGTTTGTTTAGGCTGACATGACGGGAGGACCGCGGGTTCTGCAGGGCAGACACAGACGCCATGCCAAGGAGGATTACTTTTTACTGGTTTTGGAGGAAAGTTGGACAAGGGGCTCCGCGTGCGTGCACGCCCTTATGATTGATAGAGCGCAGCAAGTGTCAACACTGGATCAGACTCGCTCCGGTTGAATATTGATTAAATTAATTAATAATCGCGGCCGTTGCAATTTGCTAATCAAATCGCAATTTCAGTATTGATCCTATTAGCCGCTAATAGGATCAATACTCCCATGCAGTCTATGAACGCATATAACAGAAATGTAAAAAATATGCAGCATAATGAAGTCAAACACATGTCTAGGGACAGCATTTATTAAACTACAGTAGAACAAGTCAATCACTTATTGAATAGCCTTAATTTATTCACCATAAACTCCAACCCATAATCCCGAAATCCCGTTCTTCCGATGGTCGGAAAAACGGGAGGTCGTACCTATGGGAGTTCTTATTTTTTTGCTTTTTTCTGAATTATGGGAGGTCGGAATTATGGGAGGTCGGAATAATGACATGGCTTCTTTTCCACAAAGTTATAGTCCGTAATGCAGGAAGGTTGTGCATGCCTCGTCCGACACCATTAGAATGTATTCATTTATCACGTTATGGTTTCAGGAGAGTGTCACTTCTGGCCTAGCTCCGCCAGGAGTGCAAGCGGCCATTGGACTGGAGTGAACACAGTCCGCGTAACTCTGTCTATTCAAAGACTCTAGTGTCCAGGTGGGAGACCTATATAGCTCCAGGCTCAGCTAGTTTTCCCTGATGGGGAGGCCTGGCTCTGTGCTCGGCTCTCTGTCCTGACAGCTTCCATTAGTACCACATCATGCAGACCTCTGGTCTGTGTCTGCTGTCATTACTGCTGAATATCATGCTACTGTGTGCACAAATAGACAGACAGTCTGGGCTCAGCAGTCGTGAAACACTCTCTATGCCTGCACTTACCTAAGTGAAGCCATTAGGCTTTAATAATGCCAAGAAAACAAAAACAATAGGCTAGTCTGAGAACTATGACTCTACCCAAGATAAATTTTGATCACCTGCTATAGCGTATACCGTTTTAAGCAGTATATCTATTAATGCAACTCTGAAAATATATTCCTAACATGAACCGACTTCAGGACTTTAGGTTGACGCTAACCATGCTAACCTACGTCCGTCTGTAATCAACTAATCTCTATAGCACAGTTGGCTTGATTGCAACCCACACTTTTTCTTTTGCCAGTATTTTTCCTGCCGATTTTGTCTAAACATTGCCATGCACAGTATCTCTATAACTGGTCTTTCAGGTGTTACATATTCCATATTATATGGCTAAGATCAAATCATGACCGCTGCGTGCGATGGTTTCCGTGAGATTTCGCTGGGCACATTTCCCAATAGGAATGTCGGGCGTAGGTAGAATCTATACAGTTGATAATGTTGACATAACATATTTTGTCAGGCCTTGATGGCGTTGTAATGGCAGATTTTACGCTTGGTCGCATGCCGAGAAAAAAACAGCTGATCTTCTATTTTCAGAGCACGGCCGAACATAAAACAAACAATGCATTTTAGTTCTACTGGATGTCTTCTCCTCTAATCCTTAACATAATTTAATAAAGGTCTTTCCTCATTTTTTAAACATTGAGTACATGGATCCTCTCTCTTTTTAATCATGTCCTAATCCCGTTTTTGATCTGTGGGAGCACTTTTTACTATACTATCAGCTTTTGTTATCTCCTATAACAAAATTGCCGAGATCGTTTTTGTCATAATTAGTTTTCAGTTCTCGCCAGTGGAAGGAAACATAGTCAACACTCGACAGACATTTTTAGGACCCTATTTTTTTTGGGGGGGGGGGATTTTACATAGCTATATAGAGTATAGACCCTCAACTGAACCCTGGTCCACCCTGCAGCAGTTTATCCCATAAGACGTGGGTTGCCATGGAGGCATATCAAAAGAATTCCCCCCACCAGAAATGACTCGACTGCCAACATACTGTATTCACGACTCTTTCCTGTGAGAGTATAGTGCCATGGTGCCCGCCGGGGCCATGTGAAAAGAGCCACCCCGCGGGGAAACGTCTTTGTTTCTGTCATATTTAAATCCCTGCTGAGTTTGGACGCCCTGCGAGGCAAAGAGGAAGAGGCTGCAAAACAGAGCACAGCTCTCTCCCTCTCTCTGTCTGGGACAAAAAGCCTCATGTCTGCACAGAAGAGCGACCAGTAGAACTGCGGCTTTTTTTCTTCTCCTTGACGGCTCCGCTTCCTTGGCAGCGAGAGAACAGTCGCGGCCATTGATAGCCGGACGTGCTTTTTTTGTATGTTTTGTTTTTTTCGTGAGGAGAGGGGTTTTCATGGGGCACGGAATCATCTGTCATCTTCTGCTTACTGTCACAGTGTGCGGCTGTGTGAACATGGAGGGGATGTGCGCTGACTGCTACACAGCCGTGGTTTTAACCAAGACATTTTGTACTTGTGAACGTATGCCTGGTTGGCAGTAAGGCGGTATTGTGTGTAGCTTCCCTTAGGCTTGCCTCGTCCTTCAGTGAGAATCACATACACACATCCATTGCTATGAAGGAGAATTCCACCAGAAAAAAAGCTCTCAGCTTTATTTGCAGTTGATTTATTTCCCAAAAAATCCAAATTCACCTACTTCCATCACTCCAAAATGCCAATTTTTACTATATATATATTATATATATATATATATATATATATATATATATATATATATATATATATATATATATATATATATATATATATATATATATATATATATATATAATATATATATATATATATATATATATATATATATAAATATTCTCTCTCCACCATGTCAATAGTGTGTGTCACTCCGACCTTCACATTCACTTTTGGTTCAGCCGTGATTGTCTTCACTGTTGTTCTGGCCATAATATAGGCTGAACATTTCTAACTGTGCTTCTGTTATCTACGACAAATGCTGTTATCATTGAATTGTCTGCAGTTTCTTCTAGCAGTGAAAATGTCCCTCCTTTTTTCTCTCATTATTTTTTATGTTTTGTATGTTTGTATAAGCTCCAAGGCAGCCGCACCGCTGACTCCTGAGTCAAAGACTTTAACTAGTCAAAGTAGTTTGACAAATGCTTTCTGTCTTTCTTGTTTGTCTCCAACTGGCCGAAGGCATGGGGAGAGGGTATGTTTTGCGCACTACCTGAAGGACAACATTTTTTTGTTCACATTACTCATGCAAATTCTGTCCCCAAATCCTCCAAATTGTTACACACTAGTTCTACTGTCATGTGCTCAAGACAAATCAGTCCCATATTTTATATATCAACCTAACTGGCTTTCAGAGTTTGAAGGGTTGTCCCTTTTCGAACAAAAAGCATATTTTTATGCAATTTTCATGGAATCCCGCACCCTTATCCCACTTGAGGTGGGTTTTTGCAAAACACATTTTTGAAATCATCCAATTGCCATCTAAATCTAAGTAACAAGAGATGCCACTCTTTTCACACCAGGTATAGCTCCACCCGAAGGCCACAACTTGACCTGACCTGGTGGAGACCTGAGCCCAGAAGGGAACCTTTTCTAGATTCAATTTACTTTTTATTGAATTTCAATAAACCAAAAAGGACAGACAATACATACAACAAAACAAGACCATGTGCTGTGAGCTTGCTGTGTTTTCATTGTTTTGAATGTTGCTGCTGCATTGTCTGAAGGAAGGCAAACCACAGACGTATAACAACAAAGTCCAACCTTGAACCCTGAAACCTCACTCTTTAGTCCTGTAGGAATGAAACAGAGACCACAGTATACCACAGAGCGGTAGGCCCTGCAGGCCTGTAGAAATGGAGGATTTACTCTCTGGAGTGCTTCTGCCCTTCAGCTACTGTACGTAAAAGAGTCTATACACACACTGATAAACACACACACACACAGACAATACTTGAACCATATGCAGCCGCTATTATGGACAAACGCGCACGCAATCGCACCGACATGAACCCCCTCCTCCGCCCCAGGGTTAAACAATCCACACGCATCCTGCATAACAGTGCAGGGTCATCAGGGGATATCGTTTCTCACCGCAGCATCAAAACCAGGAGCCTCAGGTCACGTTGACCCCTGTCTGCAGGGGCGGATTGGCACATATTTTCTACCCTGGTAGCTGGTTTTCTACCCTGGTACGCTGGTAGCTGGTTAACCAGATGTAACTCTTTGAGAGCGTAAAAATGAAACCAAATGGACCCTTGCGGGTCCATTTGGTTTCATTTTTACACCCTCAAGAGTTAAAATATTCATCATGTGAATTAGTCCAACTTAGTCTGCACAACTAGAGAATGTAGAAGATTAATGGTCATTTTGATCTGTATGTTCCAGGCGAGCATCTAGCGCATTCTAGTGCATTTTGGAAGTGCCACTAGTGCATTTTGGATCTTGGCAGTTGGCAACACTGCCTCCAGCAGCGCGAGCTGCAGCCCTGGTGCACAGGAGTGAACGGGAATATGGCAACTCTCCTACTTGAAGGCTCTGGTGTAGGACACCTTTTCTTTTTTGAAGGATAGAAACACTAGTTTGCCTGGCCTGGGCCTGGTGCCCTTGCCTGCCCTGGACTTAAACAAAAAAAACTGCCCAGGCCACTAGGTGGCGCAGGCCACCGGGAAAACTCCCTGTACTCCAGATGGCCAATCTGCCCCTGCCTGTCTGAGACTAAGGGCCGCCTCCAGCGGTCTCCGAGAGCAACGTAAATATCCTTAAAGGTGCAGGGAAACAAAAACGGTGGGCATTTTTGTTATGAATCCCACCTGAAACGCTGGGTTGTGAGGTTTCTGAACCAATCAGAGCGCACATGCATCCCTCCAGGCTATGAGGTCGTTAAAAACCTATGTCTTCACAGATGAGTAAGCCTGCGACCGAGGCAACCTTCGTATGCAGCTATGCAGTTCGTAAACAAAAGTGACAGAGCGGTGTGCAGCAAAGCCAGGGGGTTATTTCTAAACTACACACAACCTACATACATATTTTAGCGTGATGTATGTCATACACTGTGTGAATCTTGATTAAAATCTCCTGTTTAATTCCCATCGCTGGGAGTCATAGCGTTATAAGGAAAAGTATCGGATCAGCCTTTGTTTTCGTATCCATTCATATCGGCATCGGCAACCCGTTTTGGAAATGTATCACTATCGGACATTACTTATTGGGTCATTGGTGCTGACAAATATTCCAGTCTAACCATAGATCCAACTCAGGGCAGTTAAATATAACGTTGGGGCATACAGTATGTATAGTAGAGTTTGCTTTGGTGTTGCCAGGTGCACATTTGAGTGAGGAGAGTCTGCTATTCCTGGCTGCTGGACTTCATATAAGAGGGGTATTTGGTATCGGTATCGGCTAACACAAAGTGTGGTATCAGGATTGGAAATGAAAAAAAAAGTGCAATGGGATATCCCTAGGTTCAACATTTGTGCTTGATGGCCGTGTTATGCCCACCATCAAACAAACTGAGTGTTTGGTCAGAACCAGAAATAGAGAGAGAGAGAGAGAGGGGTCTAGCACTAGAGAGTCATCAGCAACGCATTAGGAGGGAGGGAGGACGACGGGGTGGGAAGTGACCGAAAGAGGGAGGAGAGAGTGAAAGAGGGGAGGGTACAGACGGACGGATGGACACATGCAGGCTGTCTGCCCTGCCTGCAAGGAAGGAAGACTTTCTGCCGTCTGCTGTGGTGCATACAGGAGGCAGGGTGGGCGTCACATAGAGCCCAGGGTGGGCTAGGAGGAGGACAGGTTTCACGCCGGTGCATGGGTGGCTGCAGGCCGCCCGCTGCGGAGAGATGCACGCCATGAAGGTAAGGTGAGATGATGACACGTCAGCTCCGCTCATCAGGAGAACTTTGTAAAGCACCAATACAGCATTAGAGAGAGATGCTGCTGGACGCAATGCTGCTGCCGGCAGTGAAATAACGAAGACAGACAGTAGAATTTGTATCTGAAAGATCATTTCTGTTGAAAGGGAATCAGATGTGACATCTCAGTCGCAGGCCTGCAAAGACCTTGACGCTGTTTCATGCACACAGACAGAGCAGTGATCATCAGCAGCAGATAGTCTTGTGACATTTTCTGATGGATACAACGTTGTTGTTTTCTCGGGGCTGTGATGCAACTGTGTGTGTGTGTGTGTGTGTGTGTGTGTGTGTGTGTGTGTGTGTGTGTGTGTGTGTGTGTGTGTGTGTGTGTGTGTGTGTGTGTGTGTGTGTGTGTGTGTGTGTGTGTGTGTGTGTGTGTGTGTGTGTGTGTGTGTGTGAGAGACAGTGTGTGAGTGAGTGAGAGAGAGTGTATGTCTCATGTATACATAAATGATAATGTGTAAGTCTAGTTTTGTAGTTTGTAGGGTGCAAATGAGTCAACACGCATGCATGAACATGCGCGCGCGCACACACACACACACACACACACACACACACACACACACACACACACACACACACACACACACACACACACACACACACATCCTTGTTTTTGGTATAAAGTGAGGTCCTCCCAAAATCCATATAAACTGAGGACCACCACTTCTGATTGATTTACGAAAATACCAAGGGTCATTCTGGACACTTGGGGGTACCCTTATCCCAAATACTCACTTAGATTAGCTGAAAACCTCTTTTTTAAAAAATATTTTTAACAGGAAAGTGAGGACACACACACACACACACACACACACACTCCTGTTTGTTTTTGGGGCATAGTGAGGACCGGCCACAACCTGTAGATTCTTAACAGTTATGTTGGTGTGTTGCTTATCTGAACTAGCGTTAATAATGAAAATATTTAGATAAAATGTAATTATGTAACAAATTACTGCATCTATAGACCTGTAAGCCATGTCTTTTGTTCAACATGAATAAAAACATTTAATTTGAACTTGCGCTGCCTGCTTTCCCCCCTCTTGTGTAGATACACTGTATAAGCAGATTCAACCTACCATAAAGTACCTTTGGGATGGAGCCATCTGTGGGTTTAGTGTGTAAGCCAGTTATTTGTATAAGGGCCCTATGCTCAGCAGTGGGACAAATTGAATATAACAATTATAATACAAGAGAAGTTGGAGCACTTTTTACTTGCGTCTTCAGAGCCAAATGTTGAATTTACTACAAGTCACTATACCCTCACATGTCCTTCCAGAATCAGCATCTATTGTGATGGAGCCAGATAAATGTAAACACTAATATACATGCACGTTCCAGAGGTGGAAAGACACAGATGTAGAGAATCTAGAGATGGTTTCATTTCCTTTTATTGCGTACAACAACAACTTGTTAGGCCTCTTCCTCGTTCCCCCAGGGAGCTCCCAGGGATGATCCAAGCCAAGTGTTGCCAACTGCCGAAATCCAAATGCACTAGAGTAGTGGGTTTCAACCATTTTCATATCAGGACCCATTATTTATTCCTCATTTTAGCCAAGGACCACCATTTGATGTTGATTTTAGTCCCTCAGACTAATTTAGGTGAAATAAGTGGTAAAATGTTTGTCAGAATAGCATTTCTTCTACATCTTCTAAATGTGTCGATTCTTGAAAATTAGGTAATTCAGATATAATATAATTTAACTCTTGAGAGCGTAAAATGAAACCAAATGGACCGTAAGGGTCCATTTGGTAGGGTCCATTTGGTTTCATTTTACGCTCTCAAGAGTTACAGGTCTATAAGGGGTCCATTTGGTTACCAATGGTCCTTTCTAGGAAGGAAGGAGGACTCATCATCATAGAAGTAAAAATGGTGAAAAACAAGGGTTTTGTCTCTGGTGACTGTCAACCAATTTCGCTCCAACTCAAAAGCACCAGATTTTCCACCAGAAGATTTTCACTAATTTTGGCGCTTGGTCTGAAAAAAAGCTAAATATAGTGACAAATGTGCCTAGTATTATGTATATTATCCATGTCTTCATCCTAGCACTAGTCTTTGTAGGAGTCAGTACCATGTCACTACTTGTTACAGGATACATGTATGTGCCATCTCACATCTTGATCAATCTCCTCATATTTATAGGAGGAGACCTGTTTGATGTTACGGTCATGGATATTAATTACAATCTGACCTCGGATCGACAATGATCTCCTCAGTTTTATCAGTGTTAATCATCACATAGTTTTCATATGTATTTTCAGTATGTGTAGGATTGGATGATCAGGGTGTTTTTTTGTGGCCTTTAAATGGCTAAACAAGGAGCACATGCAAGTAAGAAGGGTGTACAGACCGACACTATGGGAGCATTGCATCGGACTAGACTAACAATTCTGATGCCCTCTAAACTAAGGGCCTGAGTAGATTGTCCTTTGAGTTGGCTGTGGTCCGTCAGTGTATGTAACAATGTGATGCTGATGTTCTATCAGTGTGTAATGGCTAGCTCTCTCTTCTTTGCAAATGCACCGGGAGTTACATACATACAGTACATACATACATACATACAAATGTCCTCTCTTTGTCGGTTAAAAACCCACGCCGGTCCTCACTATGCCCCAAAAACAAACACACACATACATTGCCCAAGACATAATCAACAATAACAGGTTGGTCAGGAAAGCAAGTTCTGTCATGAAGGTGCAGCCAAATGCTATATATAGAGCTATCTATTATCTATGTATTATGTATATTATCCATGTCTTCATCCTAGCACTAGTCTTTGTAGGAGTCTGTACCATGTCACTACTAATGACACCAATTACTTTGCAAGCAAGATATCATCAGATAACATAATAGATGTATATATATGTATGTATGTAACCCCCTGTGCATTTGCAAAGAACAGCGAGCTAGCCATTACAGACTGATAGAACATCAACATCACATTGTTACATGCACTGAAGGACCACAGCCAACCCATATACGTTTCAACCCTGTGGTATGCAGATATTTGAGATCTAATCTGTCTTTGTCACATTTATGCCAATATATGGAGATCTCGGTATTGTTATTCCTCCTTATATGCTGCCCAAAGCACTGTTGTTAACAGACAAACTGAGCTTGTTCCCAGCTACAAGTACCTTGGCACAATCATCAATGAGAAATTGTAATTTGACCTCAACACTGGCATGTTGTACAAAAAAGGTTGACAGCACCTACATTGTTTGAGGAAACTGGCTAAGTTCAATGTGGATAAAACTATCATGAAACTGCTCTATGGTGCTTATGTTGAGTCTATTATTACTTTCTTGATTATCTGCTGGTTTGGTAATCTTAGCGTCAAGGATAAGAACTCCCTTGTGAGTTTGGCACCCAAATGAACAGTCTAGACCACATCTATAATAAGCAGGTGTTCCTAAAGTTAAGTCCATTCAAGCTGATAGAGCTCACCCTCTATATGTACATAGTACATACTGTTACCGTCTGGGCGCCTGCAAGCCCCCCTCATTCATAAGAATTGCTTTATGTTCCTTTGTCCCTAACTCCATCGGCTGCTGAATGCTGCTGAGGGAAGGTTGGGGAGGTAGTTTTGCACTTCAGTACTTGGTGACCGTTTCAGCTCTGTTCTATCGCTGAGGACCTGTCTGTCAATGCATGTGTAGCCCCAAACGAAATAACCAGCATGCAACAGCCCAGCTAATCGGGCACTGCCCTATACTTGCGTAATACTACATTCGGCTAACAAGATTTTGGAAGCAGGAGTGGGTGATGGCCGGGCATTGACCAGGCCCACAAAAATAGGGTATGCCATCACAATTGAAGGCAGGGAACCCTCTTGAAAAACCCAGTGAGTTAACCTTGGCAAACCACACAGAATACCAGTATGGTGAAGATAAGCAGACTGCTAAAGATTTATTCACCACCTGTTTCCTATAGCCTACCGGACCACCCATAAGACTGCTTCTTTGACATAGGACCAGAGATGAATGCATGGTTACGTGATTTTTTTTTTTTTTTTTTTTACTTTGCCCACAAGCACTGTACTGCATCCAACAGTTCCTGGTTAATTGTTGACAGTGAAACACTGGGTCAATTATGACTTAACAACCCCACTATCACATATAGGAGTGAGAGATCCTATAAATACATTAACCATAGCATGAACCATATACTGTTACTGTAGGTACGGGCTCCGTATGAATAGAACCAGCGGCTGATGTATCAAAAGTGTAAAGTTTATTCACAATTAGAAAGACTACTTTAAAATACAGAAGGGAAGCGGGGGTTATATTAAGTCATATCAATATATATCATGATGCTCTAGGGCGGATGTATAGGCAAACAATAGTAATAGATTTACTGAGTCCTCAAAACTAAACAAACACTGCAAATCAACCACTCCAAATCAAAGGAAGTAACTTATGTAAATAAAGCAAAATAAAGTAATCATGGCAAACAAAACTCAAATCATGCAAATAATTAAATAATTAAATAATAATTAAAGGCCCAGTATAGGCCTAATACGTTCTATTATTGCACACAGCCCGACTCATAATCATTGCAACACTCAAACTTTCAAATCCACAATAAATATATGTATGTATATGGCACGTGGGAAAAACTGTGATTTAATGAGCAGATTGGTCCTCCAAGTCAGTATATTTTCAGCAGCCCACTGTATGTAGTGGATTTGTGAATAGCTCGTCTAAAGGACCTGGACGCACTGAAGGCTTGGTTGTTGCTTTCAGCCACTTTATAATTCAGTATTATCGATGTCACCTTTGTAGGACTGAGCACCACCTGCTTCCAGGTCACAAACACTCTGGCACAGGCTCTGGCCAAAACAGTAGGCCTTGAGCCTTAACTGCCCTTGCATTAAATACCATACAACTCTATTTTGTATGGATTTATATATATATATATATATATATATATATATATATATATATATATATATATATATATATATATATATATATATATATATATATATATATATATATATATATGACATTAAGGGGTTAATAATTAAAAATGCCCGAGGCATAATCAGTGGGCACCCTCTTGAATTCTTAAGAGGTGACTCCAAGCTACAAGAATCACTACTATATCACATCCAAAACATTTTCTATCAATATTTATTTTAGCCAGTTTAAATACACTTATATTATGTGATTAGAATAGATGTTTGTGTGAGGCAAAAATCAGTATGATGCAATAATAGGATACTCAGATTTTTTTCTTTCACCTGTCAGAACAATTCACTGCTGTAGTTTCTGTAAGCTCAGTTCAACTGCTGCCCTTCCCCCATACTGCCACGGTTGGGTCGTTAATGTAGCAACACAGCCTAATTAACGACCCTGCACTCTACTCTATGAAGGGCAGAGCAGAACAGTTTGGAATTTGGAACAGTATCTCACACCTTGGACCTTGGTAAACCTGTGGAACTTTCTTTTTGTATTCTTATGAAGAAACCATGATGTACATTTTTACAACGATCATATGTGCATTATTATATATTAGTGCATATTGAAAAGTATGCCTTTCTGGAAAGCAGCAACCCTTGCTTTCCTGGTGCTTCCTGGCTGGTGCTCTCTCCTGCAGCAACTAGTCCACTCTATTCACTGAACGGATCAAATTGGAACTACTTGACTTATGTTAAATGAGTTTGAGACCCCTGTCCTACTGCGTGTTCCATGCTGAAAATAGAGCAGCTCTGCAAGCTCACAGCACATTGTGTCTGCGTCGCGCTGTGAGCTTTTAGATCAGCTATTTTCAGCTTGTGGTGATGTGAGAGCTGAACTGAAAGCCTTCACAAACAAAAGAAAATAACTGGTCTTGGCGCCGTTCTGGGCTCTGTTAAAGAAGTGTTTCATCCCAGACTGTTTATAAGTTATAAGAGACTGAGTAGACCATAAGATGACCAAAAGTTTTTTTTTTTTTTGTTTGATTGTTTTTTTTGTACTTGGTACACTGCCAAATCAGTTGATTTACAGTTAAGTAGCCAGTGTGGCCGAAATGCACAGGATCGAAGTGGTTAATGCTTAAGTCATATCTCCAAAGTAAACCATTAAGGATTTAAAGGTATAGTAAGTGGTCCAAAACATTTTCTGTTAAAATGCTCCATTATAAGGTGTGCACTGTTGCACTTCATTCACTGTAAAGTATGAGCATGTGCACATACCAGGAGGACTGAAGGATTTCCCAAATCACACAAATCACTAACTATACCTTTTATATAACTGTAGTGGGAAATGAGCCTAATACAATGTTTGGCTCTGAGATAGTGCAGTAGAATTGCCTGTAATCAATGCACCTGCGCAGCCCCCCCCCATCCCCCACTCCACTCTACTGTAGCATTTTGTAAAGCTGCTACAGAATGCTACAGTAGAGTGGAGTGGGGGATGGGTGCAGTCTAGCTGACAGTTCAACTCGGAGCATAAATGAAACAAGCTATTGAAGAGGTCAGACCAACTTTACACACAGCTCCAGTGTATACTGTACCCCAAGGTGGGCACTGTTGCACTTCACCCCACTGTAGAGTATGTGCATGTGCACATCTTGTAACCAGGAGGACTGGAGGGTTTCCCAAATCACACAAATCACTTACTATACCATATACAGTATATAATTGTAGTGGGTAAATGGGGCTATGTTTGGCTATGAGATGTAGTGGAGTAGAATTGCCTCTAATCACTGCACCTGTGCAGCCCCCCCACCACTTCAGTCCAGAAAGCTGCTACATCCAGTAGGATTTTCCAAATCGCCCAAATGACTTATGGTACCTTTTAGGAATCAAAGGTTCCTATTTTGGATAAACTTTATGAGCTTGCTGCTTTTTGCTGCAAGCTGGATGGAGCCCGCACACCAGATAAGGTACAAAAAGACTTTCTTTATTTGGACGATCCAAATAAAGAAAGTCTTTTTGTACCTTATCTGGTGTGCGGGCTCCATCCATTTTAATAGTATTCTTTTAACCCAGCACCCATCAGTCGATGTGCGTTGCCTATTGTCTTCTTCATGGTTCTATAAAAGGAACAGATTGTAATATTCTCTTAAAGTAGAAGATAAATATGGCATTTAAATACTTGCATATAGTCTAATATATTACCTAATAGAGCATTCAAATAATAAATAGCAAGCCAAGTAAAAGTAATTTCATAATATAATATACCAAATCACATCTCAATCAAATGCATCCATCCATAAACATCAGAGTCAGGGCATTTGGACTTACATAGATCAATGTTCAAAGACGCATGGCATCATCATCAGTTTGTAGGAAACACAGCAGGCTCTGCTGGCTGTGAATTGTTTGTAGACAATAGAATACTGGGCCTGGGGATCCAGGCCTGTATGTAGACTGTGACAAGAAGTGAGGTGGTTGTAGGTTCCATGCAAAGGGGGTTCTACTGAACTTGTGTCTCCTTGTGGAGCGGAGGGGAAATTGTGAAGGAACCTTGTAGTTTGTGACAGGATGGGCAGCTATATAGCCAACATAGGCTAAGTGTTTATATTTATAGTGAGAAGGAAAATATTTAACCCTTCTGCCATAAGAACATTTACAACCTCCAAACATCTGACATATGTAATTGCCCCCACCCGTCTGTTCCTCAAAAACACTCCTCCAAGCAAATGCTTCCCTTTCATCTACTAAGAAGATACCCCCCACTGTAACTCTTCTCACCAGATCGTCTCACATCCTGTGTATTGATCAACAATGTGCTACCCCTGTCACCCCCACACGAACTTCCTTCCTAAAACCTCACAATACCTGTTGTGTATTCAGCAACCCTTTGATGTCTCATTCACCCGAGAGTCCCATCCCCTGGGTGGGAGTTCCTTCCCAATATAAGGTACTAGAAACTAGCCTACACGGAGAGATCGAACACAGAACGACACAGAACAACACACAGAACGGCACACAGAGACACACAGAACCGGGCACAGAACGCAACAGACCATTGGAGGGCCGTTACTGAGCGAGGCCACAGGGCCTCAACCCATGTGGTTGGAATGCTATGCTACCATGATACTATGCTTGCCTGAATGCAATCCTGATGATGCTATCCTGACAATATACTATCCTGACATCCTGACGCTCAATAAACCTACAATATCATTTCAAGAAGACTGCTTTTGACTCTAATGTTTAGTGTACAGATTTCCGCCATATCAATAGTCAGATGAAGGAATAAATAAATTATCATTACAATATATCATTAGAATAAATAATGACAAATAAACAAGTATCCCGATGATAGTATAATGTGTGCTGTGATGGTAATAATGTGCTTGATGTAATGGATACCAATACTAGTAGGCCTAGGTGTCCAAATTACAACTAATATCTGTAAGCTGGGGACTCAGCTGTCAGGGGGACCTTTGCGACTACATGTAGGCAGTTATGAATTTGTTGTACTTCTTCATCAGAATCTGGTTCACACATGTTAGTTAGTTAGTTTATTTATTGTCCACAAGTGGAAATTTGTCTTTAGTCTCATGTACAAAAAACATTAAAAACGACAACAAGATCAACAACAAGCAACAAACATTTACACACAAAACATCTTAACAGGCAGAGAAGAGCACAACAAGGCATAATACTGCACCAAGCCTTTGGAATAAAATATTTTTTAAAAATATTACGGCTACGGTTAAACTTTGGTGTTCTATAACGTCTACCTGAGGGGAGTAATTCGAACTCCCTGTGGAGTGGATGAGAGGTGTCATTGCTGAGGTTACCATACCACATAGCTATGTTAAAGGTCATGATTCCCTCTATGAGGTTCTTGTAAACAGTCTCCATAATGTATTTGCTCACTCTGAAGGAGTTGAGCCTGTGCAACAAGTGGAGACGTTGGTTACAGGATTTAAAAATATTATCTGTGTTATCATTGAAGTCAAGGTTGCTGTCAACAATAGATCCTAAGTATTTTGTTAACTATCTCTACATTTTGTCCCTTCATCTTAAAGGGCTGCACAGGGTCCTTTTGATAAATAACCAGTTCCTTTGTTTTTGTTATATTAATATCTAAGGAGCTTACGTCGCACCAGTTTTGGAGAGAAGACACGTGTCCTCTGAATGCTTCTTCCCGCACTATTTCTCCCTTTTTTAGCATGGCAACCAAAGCCATATCATCAGCATACTTAAAGAGACTAAACTTCTGATCTAATTTGAATTCATTAGTGTACAGGGAGAAAAGTAAAGGTGATAGTATTGTCCCCTGCGGAGCACCTGTGTTAAGCACAGTGATGTCAGAGCGGGTGTCATTGACACGGACCTGTTGAGGACGGTTAGAGAGGAAGTCTCTGACTAGGTGGATGATACCACCATTAACCCCTATATCAATGAGTCTCTGCAGGAGAGTGTGTATCTGCATGCTATTAAAAGCAGAAGTAAAATCAATAAACAGGACCCTGGCTGACAGTTGCATCATCAGTTCCCCTCTGACTTTTATAAGCAAATTGTAGATGATCAAAACAATTAGAAACAGACTCTGTTATTAGTCAAGCTATATACTCTCTCAAAACATTTCCCCAGAATAAAGGTAAGGGCAATGAGCCTGAAGTCTTTCAGTTCAGTGGCTCCAGGCTTTTTGGGAAGAGGTACAATGCAAGACATTTTCCATCCGTTGGGCATAGTTAAAGAATCAAGCAGGTACTGAAAAAGCTCCAAAAGAATACCTTTAAGTACATAAATGTTTTTTTTTTTTAAGAACTCTGCCTCTCAGGCCATCAGGCCCAGGAGCAGAGTTGGGCTTGATACAGGACAGGCTAGTTACAATCTCATGTTCATTAAGTGTAATAGGGACATATTCAGGAATGGACCTACACACATTATCACGCTCTGTACTGAAGTCGTTATTATCAAAGCGACTAAAAAAGATGTTTAAGTCATTAGCAAAGGATGGAGAGGGGTGTGACAGGGGGGTGCGCTTTTGCTTAGAGTCCCTGGCCATCATCACCTTTAAACCTTCCCATGCTTTCTTGGCATTTCCTGAAAAGTAGTGATGCTCCACTTTATCCTTGTATTCTATCTGTCTCCAGCTCGCATCGCATTTCCTCCTTACAGTCCTCTGTCCAAGTCACAATCTCCTTTTTTACTGTCTTTTCCCGTTTCAGCCGAGCCCTGTAACGTGGAAGAAGATGTACGACCTTGTGGTCTGACTTCCCCAGGGCAGGCTTGCAGGTGGCTTTATAGGCATCGGGTATGTTGCCGTAGCACTTATCCAAAGTGCGTGCCAAGCACGTCGGACAGTCTACATACTGATGTAGGTTGGGGAGGTGATCGGACAAGTCACAAGAGTTAAAGTCCCCAATAAGCAGCACGGGTTGATTCGCTGCACGGGAAAGTGGACGCATAGCGCGTATTTCTTCTTTCTTGTTGGTCAACGAGCAAACATTGGAAAGAGTTATTACCGGCAAGGGGGGTCTGCTGCCTCGTCTCCTTAGCCGTTCTCTCACTCCGCCTCTCGATCCTCTTTTCTTTAATTTAGTCCATTTTCGTGTTCCGGTATTTTTAAATTCTGGATACTTATCCAGCAAGTCGAAGTCAGAGTCTCCTGGTCTGGCTGGTTGCCTGAGTGACAGGAGCTGGTCCTGGCTGTAGGTGAGGACCTTGCAGTTTAAGCTCCATACTTCAGCGATTAAACAGCTGACAAGGCACATAACCAGCCACAGTATCATACCGATCTTGAACTTGAAGCTCCCCCGGAATTCCCATAGACTGCCATTATAAAAATCGACCCGGAAGAAAGGACTACTGAAAATCGCTTGCAACTGGTACATGGGGTGACAGTTCATCAGACTTGGGGTCCGTTACTTTCCTTGCATTACTTTAGAAAAGGTAGTGACTCAATATGATGTTATTATAAGAACTCAAAAGGTATATTAATGACATAGTACAATGTTGAATGAAAAATTGTGCTCTTATATACCTGCATGTGAGAAGTAACAAAGAAGAAACCTTTAACCTTATAACTTAATCTGTAATTATTATTGGAAGTTATATTCAAGCATGTTCAAGGCCATGAAGAATTGTGAATGTCAAGTACAAACCATTTATTCCATTTTTGGTTATGCATCCTGGCACAACATAGCTCCATTATGCTTAGCAATAAGCATAAAGGAAAGTGAGGACCGGTCGACCGACCGACCACAGCGCTGTAGGGGGGCGCTGTGGAGCCCGGTCCTCACTTTCCAAAGGTCCTCACTCTGTGGGTTAAATATGAAGTCAGTCCTCACTATCCCCCAAAAAAGTGAGGACCAGCAAAATGTCCTCACTTCCCAAACGGTCCTCACTCTGCAGGTGGAAAGCACGTGTGTGTCCTCACTTTATACCAAAAACAAACACACACACACACACACACACACACACACACACACACACACACACACACACACACACCCTTCTTCCCCTCAGGGTAGTGATCAATGAATGGCCAGCCTTGTAAACAGAGCTCTCTCTTTCTCTCTCTCTCTCTCTCAAATTAAATTTAATATGCTTAATTATGTGGCCAATTAAGACTGGGGGTTATGGTTATAGCCTACAATAGGATTATGTGGCATCCATGAAACAGTCCCAACAAAAATAAATAAATAAGTAAATAAACATCCCAAAAATGATTGTCAGGTTTTGATGCTGTCGTCTTAGCAGTTGCGAGATTCAACGTCAATGCAGCATTAGCAGTCAGACAATGGCAGACAATAACAAACATCAATAGGAAATGTCCACTGGCTGCGTTAATGGTTCTTGATAAGAGCTGATGGCTGTTAATTTGATTATTCATTAATAATCCGATATCATCGGAAACAGTGTACGGAAGAAGGGACATGTACTGTGTATGGGTGAAGGCTTACCACTCTACATAATGCATGTTTTAGTTCTAGATCAGAAACATTCTGGATTCCACAGTTTCCCAAACTTTTCAGCTTGAGACCCAAAAGAGGATCTACAGTATGTTTGCCTCATGGGAGTTGTACCTCAAGCTATAGAGCTGCGCAGTGACGTCACCGCCCCGGTTCCGGAAGTCTTTTCCCCATTCATTTTTCTCATAGACTTTTTCGAAAATAATTTATATCAAGACGATTACGCCGCGGCCAAAGCCAACTCAGGTCGTGACAAATCATGACAACAAACACAATATCGTCACATAATATATAATTGGGAAGAAGTAGAAAACTGCATGATACAAGACTTTTTGTTTCGTTTTTCATCTTAGAAATTATTTTATTGTCCCAAAAGTTTGTGTGTGTCATCATGATTCGTCACGACTCGAGTTGGCTTTGTCCGCGGCGTAATCGTCTTGATATAAATTATTTTCGAAAAGTCTATGAGAAAAATGAATTGGGAAAAGACTTCCAGAACCGGGGCGGTGACGTCACTGCGCATCTCTATACCTCAAGCTACAGAAAATCCACATAACACGCTGTGAGCTTGTAGATCTGCTATTTTTGAACGCCATTAATCGGTGATCCAATTTGGCCAATGTTTGGCCAGTTCTTATACCATAGAAAGCTTGTTTGTTAACTTTTAATGCACTAAAACGATGGAGTGAGACCCCAGGCCTCATGTTGAAAAGCAGTCATTCGGATACTCCTACATTGACAATATCAGTGCTGTAAAGTAACTAAATACTTTTACATAAGTACTGCACTTAAAGGGGGATTCCACCAATTGTCAACATCTATGTCTTTAAAATGTTTCACCATGTTAATGATTTCTTTCATACGTCCATTTCCAGGAAAAGGAGAATGAGAGGATTTTTTTTTTAATTCTTCCACACAACATCTCTATGGTATATTAATGGCATAGTAAAATGTTGAAAATGGGTGGAATTCAAGTGCAAGTATGAAGTATTTGTATTTACTCTATTGTTCTATAGACTAGTATTGTATTTTTACCCTCACTTAGTTGAAAACACTACTATAGGTACCATAGATTTGGATTTTTATTACAAAACAAAGCATACAATAACCACTCCAGTTATTTTGATTTTAACCCTAACCCAATCTACGAGCCTGCGATGCATTGTTAAATTATACGTCTAAATACTTGAAAGACACACTGTGCTTTTTGCTATTTTGGGTTAACATTTTGAAGCCAAAAACTTTGGCACTTTTATTCAAGTGCCTTTAGCATTTTGGACCTTCACTTGTAATACGGTACTTCCAGATCGAAGTATCACTTAAGTAAAACATTTGGGTCATTGTTGCACCGCTGTCCTTCTAGTGGAGGCTTCAGGCTAGGGTAGGATGAGGCTGACAACAATGGCAGCAGGGGCGGATTGGCCATCTGGAGTACAGGAAGTTTTCCCGGTGGCCTGTGCCAAGTAGTGGCCTGGACATTTTTTGTTTTTTTGTTTTTTTTTGCCATGATCCAACTTTCATGATCCAAAATGCACTAGTGGCACTTCCAAAATGCACTAGAATGTGCTACAGTAGATGCTTGCCTGGAACATACAGATCAAACTGACCATTAATCTTCTACATTCTCTAGTTGTGTAGACTAAGTTGGGCTAATTCACATGATGAATATTTTAACTCTTGAGGGTGTAAAAATGAAACCAAATGGACCCGCAAGGGTCCATTTGGTTTCATTTTTACGCTCTCAAAGAGTTACATCTGGTTAACCAGCTGCCACCCCCAGGGTGGCCTGGCAAAGGCAAAATTGTCCCGGTGGGAAAATATGTGCCAATCCGCCCCTGAATGGCAGCACGGGAGACTGGGACGTTTCAATTTGCATGCGCTCACGCTGCACACACGCACACACACACACACACACACACACGCACACACACACACACACACACACGTGCACACGCCGCTGCCACCCTGGCTCTGTTTGTCAGGACACAGAACAATGCTGAATGGAGGGACGTGTGATGATGTCATGCAGTCAACTCTCCACTGATGTGACAGCGGTCGTGAATCTTCCGTTTCCATCGTGTCTTCTGGGTAGAAACCGATACGCTCTCCTGGAGGTCTTACAACAGAATTATGATATAAAAAAAGAGTTGTGCTATGTACAGTAATACGCTGCTATAATTGAAACCACATCCATCAGTAACAAGGAAGAAGAACAAAGTTAAAGAAACATTTGGTTGCTTGGTCTCCCTTTTGATGGTTAACTCACACAACATAGACAATTCCACACAGTTTTTGGGATTGATTTTGTCTTTATTTGAGACATTATGCGTGTGTGTGTGTGTGTGTGTGTGTGTGTGTGTGTGTGTGTGTGTGTGTGTGTGTGTGTGTGTGTGTGTGTGTGTGTGTGTGTGTGTGCGTGTGTGCATGCCCACACAAGGCTCAAGGTCAAGGATCAAGGTTGTCTTTTTATATCTCCCTAAGGAGACATTTGTCTTTGAGTCCGAGTCAAAGCTGAATAAAAGAGAAACACCATGAAATACCACATCGACATAAAGGAATAGAGATATTGCACACGTTCTCTTGCTTAAGTGCAACTACCGGTAGTCAGTATAGTGCATCTAGTCATTTGGTAATCTCTGATTAAGCATTTTGATTGGCAGAGGAACAAACAAGTTTATAAATCAATTATACACCCACCGTGTAATTCTATATCTCCTGCCGGATGGCCATTATCTCGTGGTCGAGATAAATGCAAAGCGAAACAGTATTCCGAGCTTGTCTGTTCAAAGATGACCCGGGCGTGATGGGAGGAGAGGTGGACATGCCCTTTATCATCCCTGCAGGCATATTTGCTAGCCTATTCATTTGGGATTTATATTTTACAGTTAGATTACCAAAACAGCTGGAGATAACATTATCTCATGGTGGATTCCATACTGACCCTGGAAAATGTCAACGGAATATTTGCACTGACTACGAAGATCCAAAGCCTTCGAGGAGATTGTAGATGCTGGTGCATCTTTGAGTGCAGTGTTAACATGTTGCCGTACTTGTTACTAAATTATAATTATTCACATACATTCAATTGTTTTTAAGGAAAATATTTTCCTAATGACACGGGTCCAGTTTTTTTAAGCTCTACTTACCAAAACATAGGGAAAAAGAGCACAACATAGGGATATAATACTGATACACTGACCATGCACAGTCAGACATAAAGTAATGACCCTATATGTTAAACTATTTTGACCAATCATCAAAATCATTATGATGATGTCATGCCCTGTAGAAGACACTTTCTGTTTCTCATGTGGAATGTGTTTCACTCTGGGAGCAGCAGTATCTGTAATGACATTAGTTGTACAAGTTATAGCAAAAAGTAGTTTCTTTGGGCGCTACTTGTAAGGGTTATAAAAGCCATTTGATCACCATACAGTTTCCGTGATATTAGTGTCATATTTACCAATCTATGTTATCATGGTTACAGGGAGGGGTGGGTATTTAACCCTGGTCCAGATCAGGCACAGGTGTTGCCAGTTACAGAAGCAAACGGTTTTTAGATTGTGATCTTGTTCTGTATCCTGTGCAGTTGACAGTTTGTTTATTTTTTAGGCTATTTAGAACAAAAGTATAGGACTTTAAGCAGTAAATACAATTTACTATAAGAGTAAATACAATTGAATATGAACTCCACCAGTAGCAGCCAAGTATAGGGGCTTTACAAGGGTGTTAGTTCCAATGAGTAAACCTGTCTGATATGGTGATGAACATGAATCATACATACTATGGTCTCCTATGGATTCGGGGGTCAACTATGACCTCCTCTGTTTTGTGACATGCAACAAAGCTCGCCATCGGGATCGGGAGTTGAACCCGCAACAGGGATGTTAGTCTCATCTCCTTCGATCTCTTCCCCAGTCGGTGCCTTGGTGCCATGGCTTAACATTCTCCTATCTTTCCCCCTCTCTCCTTCCACCTCAGATGTCATGGCGTCCGACCTACCGAAGCTCCAAGTTTCGAAACGTCTACGGCAAGGTGGCCAACCGGGAGCACTGCTTCGACGGCATCCCCATCACCAAGAACGTCCACGACAACCACTTCTGTGCCGTCAACGCCAAGTACCTGGCCATCGTCACCGAGAGCTCCGGGGGAGGGGCCTTCATCGTGGTGCCTGTCACTCAGGTATCAAAAGATGTATACAGTACATACGGCACATGCCAAACCCTAGGAAATCTCTGCTTTCGTTGATGTCTATTTGTATCCTCAATTAATACTAATAGTGCCTGTCAACCACCAGCCTACAGTAGCCTACATGAGAACGGTGCAATAGACCTTTAGGTTAGCCCCTCCCTCTTGTCCACCCTTGGACACTTTCCAGCCGGGCTCATTCATTCCAAAGTAAATAACATGGACTTTACACAATAAACCCTGGTCAAAATCCCTTCCAAATCCATCAACAAGGCATGGCCTATGCAGTGGAAAAATGTGTGTGTGTGTGACATTTATTTTTTAAAACAATGTTTTATTACATAGGAAAGCTATAGAGGGGTTTGTCTATCACATGTTATGCTTACCTGTGATGGGACCATAGCAGTTTGGGGAGGGGCTTACCTAAAGATCTATTGGGAACCTACTAATATTTTAGATATGTGTCTGTGTTCCCTTTTGTGCCCATACTGTATAGTGCACCTCTATACTCTGCATGCACTAACCGTCGTTATAACACCCATTTTAACTGTCTCTGTATCTGCCTGTCTGAAAAGTGTAGAGGTAACCTTTTAGCCAAAAATCAAAATAGATATTTAGCTATATTTTTTGCATTCTCAGAGTTAAGTTCCCTCACCCTGCACATGTGAGGGAACTTATTCAGCCCGTTAGTCTCATTAGGTCCACTGGCAGAGCCTGACCACAAAGAGCCATTGGTCGTGTTTCTGGACAACCGTGTGTCCCACAAACTCACGCTGCACTCCCTGTGCTGGTTTGGAACCTGTGTGCGAAAGTTTAAGTTGTTAAACGGTTTTTCGGGTTATGTGGAATCGTACACGCATGTACGCACGCACACAGACACATTTGTAGATTCTATTTACTGTATTCGAGCTTCTTTTATCTAATTATCTTGCTTCTACCGTGGGACATTACCAAAATCCAAAACTCTGTGCACATGCATACAGTCTTTAGTGGCACAACTAAAGCTACAAACACGCTGGGTAGCTTCGCCTTCATCTCTGTAGATTTTGCCTCTGCCCGTGTGAATGCAGCAGCCCTATGTGTTCACAAGTGCAGATCAAAAGATGCAAAGATCACAGCGTAATTTGCTGTGTTGTTGCCTTTAGAAACATGGGGGAGGCCTTCGTTCTGGATTTTAGAAGCATGGGGGGATGCTTTGGTTCTGGGTGTTATAAGCAAAGGGGCAGGCTTTAGTTCTCTGTGGTTTGGGCAGGGTTAGAAGGTAGCGCCCATGATTTGGGGCTTTACAGGGCGGAGTGAGGTTGTGGTTCTCCGTCTCATGAACATCTGTTGTCCCAACTCCATTAATTAGGCAGAGGAAAAAAAAGGTAATTAAAAGTGTGTTCCACAAAGTTGTTCCAAGGGAGTATTCACAAACACACTCCTTGGTTGGGTCCCATGCCACCGCTGCTTCTGTGTGACAGTGATCGTCAGTGTTCTAATCGAAGAAATCCACACTGAATGATGTCTGTGCATTTAAAGGGATCCCGACAAACTCCACAGTGATGACCTCTTTTTTTTGCATATTTTTATGCACAAAAAATGTGTTATTATAGAGATAATCAACCAAAACAGTCAGCTGTGAAATAATAATGATCGCCTTGATAAGCAAGGTCAAACCTAACATAAAGTGTGTGACCTGACCATAACACTGCCTGTCACACTGTCTCTCTCTCTGTCTCCCCGGAATACCAATACTGATTGTCTATATATCTTTTTTCCCCTTACTCTCTTACAACACTTAACGCCATCAAGGATCCATAACTGGATCAATGTTTCAGCAACTAGAGAGCACTTAGAGTCTGCTTATGTGATGCATTTCCTTTTACACTGACATGATGAGCATGAATCAGACAGACAGACAGACAGACAGACAGACAGACAGACAGACAGACAGACAGACAGACAGACAGACAGACAGACAGACAGACAGACAGACAGACAGACAGACAACTAGCGTGCAGAGCCATTTCCTCTATAGCAGCGGTTCCCAAACTTTTACATGAATCCGAAAGACAACATGTTTTGAAACATAACATGTTTTGGAATCACAGCTGATATTAATTATAATATTAATTTCATGGTGCATACTATTCTACAGACTCCGGCTTAATGGCAGTTCCATCTCCGGGACCCCCAATTTACAGTATATATATTAAAAGTAAAAAACAATTTAAATTCAAGAGTGTGTTGGTTCCAGACATTTATGTGTTGTTTTTTTGTATTCAATATTTGTGTCTAGACTCTACACACTTTTGTCTTCAATGTTTGTATTTGGACGACTTCTGTGTTTACACAGTCCCTCAAAACTGGACATAGGAGCTATGGGCTAGCGCCCCTCAAATTATGTGTGTGGCACTGGGCACCCCTGGGTTACATAATTGCAACTGACAGCTAGTGAGACAGACGGCCATATGGCAGCACTGGGAGGTGGGCAGCAAGGTGCCAGATGGCACTCAGACTGGCAACACCTCAACACACCTCCTTCATTTATTCTCAACATACTGTGTTTAGACAGACATGAGCTTCTACCAGTTATTTTCCATTGCATGCACAATGTTCTTTATAACATATGTCTTCTTTCTTTCTTTCTTTCTTTCTTTCTTTCTTTCTTTCTTTCTTTCTTTCTTTCTTTCTTTCTTTCTTTCTTTCTTTCTTTCTTTCTTTCTTTCTTTCTTAAAAAAAATGTTGTGTCAATGCTCAATTTTGAGTATTTTTAATTTTACTGTAATTCTACTTTTTTTTTACTACTTTATACTACTCAGCGTTATCAATATAGCATGTTATTGTGGACAAAAATATTATCCTATTTCGCCCCTCCTTGAGAGGGAGGCTAAATGTCATAGTCTGTGGCTCAAACGCTGAATAAATAATGGACTTTGTGATGAAAAGGGTTGAAGAACAACTGTCTGGCATAAACATGCAGGCCTGATGTGACATCCTATAAAGCTCTTAGTCAAATCTCAGAGGGAATCAGAAGTAGGTCAGCAGATTGAGAGGACAAAGACCACATCAAACATTCATGACTGTATGGCTGATAGTAAAAGGTTTCTACTGTCCACATAGTGCAACATACCCTGTGCTCTGTTTATATGCACCAGAGTGCCACACTGTGGACATGTTGGGTCATTGCAATAACAATATGCGGTCCTGGATTGATACAACTACTCAGGCAGTTGGGTGGGAAATTTGGTACATAGACAATATTTTAGGCCAATAAAAGAGACTATATACCAACTTTCCCACTTAAAACAAAGAGGCCTGTCGACTGCCATTGACTTGTCCACAATCCGTGAAGCTCTTTTTGTGCTTTTATCAGTGGTTGAGTTGTTGAAAAATGTATTTATTTATATTTTTTACTTAAAATTGTCAATACTGCAATGTAGAAACACTTGGTTACTTACAAGCAAAAATCCAGAATGCAAAATTAACTTTAGTAAAAGTACACAGGAATAATTGAAGTAATATTGTAATATTGTTTTCAAACAAAGTAAAGTAGCTAGCAGTAGTAATAGTAATAGCAGTAGTAATACTTAAATCACTCACTTTACACCACTGACCTGTACACAATGTGTTGTATTTAATTGTGTTCCAATGTAATGACTACATCATGGTATAATAATACAATGTGTTATTTAATTGTGTTCCAGTCGGGTCGCATCGACCCCCACCACCCCAAAGTGTGCGGTCACCAGGGAAACGTGCTGGACATCAAGTGGAATCCCTTCTTTGAAAACATCATCGCATCCTGCTCTGAAGATGCTTCGGTAAGTGACCATAAACTGAATCCCTATACTGATTCCCTAAAACCATGATTGGCAAATATTTCCTCCATGCTGTATGTTTGTATTTTACAAGGTTGCCACCTGGCGTCTAAATGAACAAACTACAAAAATGTCACTGTTGGAGCAGTTATGGGAGGACACCTTTAGGCTAGTATGTTATGATAATTCTGTCACATTGATAGCATGTGACAGTAATTCCGCAAATGAATTGTTTATGCCGTTTGAGAATGTGAATTTGTATTCAAACAAAGCTATTTTAATATCTGCATGTATCTCCAAACAGAGCATTACATCCCTTCAGGCGATGGGGTATTGATTTTTATGGCTGATGTTTCAATTTTATGGAGTTTTTGCCTATATAATGACCACAGATGTGGTCCGCAAACGGTGAAAAAGGATCAAATATAGATTAACAGGGCAAACTGTGTGTGTGTGTGTGTGTGTGTGTGTGTGTGTGTGTGTGTGTGTGTGTGTGTGTGTGTGTGTGTGTGTGTGTGTGTGTGCGTGTGCATGTGCGTGTGTGTGTGTGTGTGTCAGGTCAGAGTCTGGGAGATGCCAGAAGGCGGTCTTCGGCGGAACATGACAGAAGCTCTGATGGAGCTGTACGGTCACAGCCGGCGGGTCGGCCTCATAGAGTGGCATCCCACCAGCAGCGGGATCCTGTTCAGCGCTGGATACGACTACAAGGTGAACAGTTAACAAGATCCCTGTCTAATAAAACAAATATGCCTTAAAACACTATATTTGCCTTCTATAACTAAAACATACAGATAAAAAACACCTTCAATACTTTATTTCATCCATATATTCCATAGAGCTAGACCACATGTGACATCATCATCCTGCGCCAGCAGCAGTTCCTGTTGAGTGAAATATTCTCTATTTATGAAAGAAATAAGATGCCATTGGTGTTTTTATTTGTTTATTTTAGTTATATAGGTGAAGTATAATGTTTTAAGTGATGTTTGTCTTATTAGACAGGGATCCTTTTAACAAATCCATTGGCCATTTTAGGAATGTTCCGGGGGGTATTTCTCCCCCCTATGGGGCAACAAAAAAAACATATACAATAAAATACCAGATTGACACGAACCACACAGACCTGATTGGCTTGTTCCAAAACGTGTAAATAAATCACATAGTCGAATAGTAGAAAAGCATGCACATATCTTGCATATTTAGTTGCTTATATTCTAAAGCAGTGGTTTTCAACCATTTTCAAACCAGGGCCCACTATTTATGCTGCATTTTTAGGCCACCATTTGACGTTGAGTTTAGTCTCTCGTACCTAAGACTAAAGATCTTCACTTCAATTAGTAAAGAGAACTGAGAAAATGTAGGTCAAAATAACAATTATTCTACATCTTCTAATTGTGTAGTGTCTTGGAAATGATGTAATTCAGATGTTTAAATATAATTTAACTCTTGAGAGCGGTAAAAATTCATTTTAACACTCTCAAGAGTTACAGATCTATGAGGGTCCAAGTGTCTCCCCTGCTGTGAGAGCCTAAAATCACCTATGAACAAATCATCATCACGTCAATACAATGACATGTCTAAGTCACTGGTTTGTAGTCATCAGCGCCAGCAAACCTGGAGGTTTAACTCTAAATCTGCCAGCCTGTCCTCCTGGAGGTCTGACTCCAATAATCTGAATGTTTCAGATCCTCATCTGGAACCTGGAGGTGGGTGAGCCGGTGAAGATGATCGACTGCCACACGGACGTCATCCTCAACATGTCCTTCAACTCCGACGGCAGCCTGCTGGCCACCAGCTGCAAGGACAAGAAGCTGCGCGTCATCGAGCCGCGCTCCGGACGCGTTCTCCAGGTGAGAGGGAGGGAAGGGTTCTGGAAGGGTTGTTATCCACATTGTCAATATATTTGTCTTTTAGTTTTAGTAAAACTAGCTTAGTTTTTATTTTTGAACAAAAAATATTGGCAATCATAATCATATTGATCATAATCTCTTTGTCTCCGTCTGTCTGTCTGTCTGTCTGTCTGTCTGTCTGTCTGTCTGTCTGTCTGTCTGTCTGTCTGTCTGTCTCTCTCTCTTTCTCTCTCTCTCTCTCCCCTCCCTCCCTCCCTCCCTCCATCCATCCATCCATCCATCCATCCATCCATCCATCCATCCATCCATCTATCTATCTATCTATCTATCTATCTATCTATCTATCTATCTATCTATCTATCTATCTATCTATCTATCTATCTATCTATCTATCTCTCTATCTCTCTATCTCTCTCTCTCTCTCTCTCTCTCTCTCTCTCTCTCTCTCTCTCTCTCTCTATCTCTCTATCTCTCTCTCTCTCTCTCTCTCTCTCTCTCTCTCTCTCTCTCTCTCTCTCTCCGTCTCTCTGTCTCCCCCTGCAGGAGGCTAACTGTAAGAACCACCGTGTGAACAGAGTGGTGTTCATGGGCAACGTGAAGAGACTGCTGACCACAGGAGTGTCGCGCTGGAACACACGACAGATCGCAGTCTGGGATCAGGTGTGTGTGTGTGTTGTGTGCCTCCTTCTCCGTTCCCTGACCGTAGAGTGCACTTCCCATGGCAATTTGAACTGCAGACTCAAAATACTCCGCCGTAGTCTGTAATCAAACCTCTTCAGACTCTACCTCAGCCCATAGTACTTGCTATAGCACTTGCACTTGCAAGTTCCAATGTACAGATATTCTACTGTTAGACTGATGATATGTTCTTACTTTAGTTATGATGATGACTAGATGACTATTGTATGTATGTATTATCTATATCTATGTACGTATGTACTGTATTAAGATGTGCTCAGGGCTTGACACTAACACTTGCCCGCTTGCCCGGGCCAAGTAAAAAAAATGGTGGGGCAAGTGAAGACTGTTACCTGGTTGCCCGATCGGGCAAGTGTGCAACTTAGTGCACTATAACACAACACAAGATAAATTTGTCTTGAAGGCAGTCATTGCACTCTGCCTCTGTGTCTTTCCCTGCTTTCTAGCTATCTCTACCTATCTCTCTCCCAGGTCCATTTGGTTCCAAACTATCATTTTGCTGGGGTCAGGGACCACTGGGTCTGTGACCACTATGGGCTAATTAAGATGATGAATTTTAACTCTTGAGAGCGTAAAAATGAAACCAAATGGACCCGCAAGGGTCCATTTGGTTTCATTTTTACGTTCTCAAGAGTTACATCTGGTTAACCAACTTAGCTGGGGACCACCTGGAACCCTCTCAGGGACCACTGGTGGTCCCCGGACTGCCTGTTGAAAACCCCTGGTCTAAAGCACCCAAGTAGGAAGTAAACTTAAATGCAAAATTTACAATATATTTTTGGGGGGCAAGTGACCATGACCTGAGGGCAAGTAGAAGCAGACTTACACTTGCCCGATGGGCAAGTGCCTCAGAGACCTTAGTGTCAACCCCTGCTGTTCCTGCATCCTGTAAGTGGCTATGGATTATTTGAGTATTTGCTAAAGGAACACATTGTAAATGGTGTGTGATTCTCAGGAGGACCTGTCCATGCCTCTGGTTGAGGAGGAGATAGACGGACTGTCAGGAATGCTGTTCCCGTTTTATGACGCAGACACACACATGCTGTACCTGGCTGGGAAGGTGAGTTCTGGCACACGCACACACACGTACACACACACACACACACACACACACACACACACACACACACACACACACACACACAAATAAGATTTTGTTGAAGTCAACGAGGGGTTGAGATTAGGGATGTCCCGATACAGTATCGGTATCAGATCAGCAGTGTTGGTCTATATTACTTAGGAAAGTAACTTCTTTACTTTACTCGTTACCCCTTAGACAAAGTAATATCATTACTTTACTTATTACTGGATTTGAAGAGTAATATATTACATATTACGTTATTACTTTCCCAAGTTCTCAACACCGCTTTTGAAAAATTAGAGAAGTACAACATAATCCGTTTATTACAAAATAAAGCAGCAATGCGATTTGTAGTGTACATAACTGCGCAGGATGCAGTGTGTGGACTGGATCTACAATCTACTGCACATCTCTGTTGTTACAGTACCTGTCAATAGCTTGTACATCTGTTCTATTTTTGCATGCAACAACAAGCTCATTTTAAAAAAAAGTAACTTGGCGTTACTTGCAAAGTAATGCGTTACTTATTACCCATTTTTGCAGAGTAATCTCGTTACTTTACTTTTTGGAGCAAAAGTAATAATATTACAGTAATATGTAATCTAAAATTAGTTACTGCCCAACACTGCAGATCAGCCCTTTTTTGTGATATCGGTTCATATCGGTATCAGCAAATATTGTATCGGTATCAGAAAATCAGTATTGGCCCTAATTTGTCATCATTCTGTATTGGTAAATATACCAGTATAACCAGTGATCCGACACAGGGTGAGGGGTTGACACTAAGGCAGGTAAATAAATTGTTGTGGAATTTGCTTTGGAGTTGCCCAAGTGCACATTTGAGTGCTATTCTAGTCTGCTATATATACACATACATATGAAAAAGTGATCGGATCTGGAAATATCTGGATCGGTAGATACTCAAACTCGGGACAACAAATGTGATCGGGACAACCCTAGTTGAGATTATTACTAATGGAACAAAACCTAGACACCTAGACACAGCAAACAATATAAAACCGTGGCAGGCGGTGTGTTAACAGGTCAAACTGTGTGCGTCTTCTCCGCAGGGCGACGGAAACATCCGTTACTTTGAGATCACGTCAGAGAAGCCCTACCTGCAGTACCTGATGGAGTTCAGGTCTCCAGCGCCTCAGAAAGGACTCGGTAAGACATTTACAGTAGCTCAGCCGTCCTCTACAGAAAGAACTTAGTTAAGGACCACTTTCTCAGAGTTATAGACCTGTAAGGGTCCATTTGGTTCCATGTCTTATCTCTCAGAGTTACAGCAGTGGTGAAAGTGAGGGGGGTCGGGCAGGGACGCAGTCCCGGGAAAAGATTTCACGCCAGGACGCGCAGGGTCTAATAAAATGTTACGTTGAATAACCTGTCACCGCACGGAGAGAAGTCTCCTCTTGTCGGTTCGCACAGCCAGAGCCACAGAGACAGAGTATAGACAGAGTTACGCAAACTCCGTTCACTTCATGGGGTCAGTCCAATGGAGGTTCTTCTACATAGACTTCTACCTTGATTCCTGTGATGCATAATGCTCTTGATTCTTGTCATAGATGCCCCCTTTTCTACATTTCACCCTGAGGTCCCCCTCCCTCCAATGCAGTTTGCATTATACTTTAGCTACTTATTCATTGAATTAACTGAAACTAGGCTATAGTAGGCTATACAGCATGAATTCAATGCAAATGCAACCAAGACTAATAATAATAATATAGACACTATATTAATATTCAATCATGCTGTAATGAAGTAGGTAGCCTAATGTAGCAGGTGTAAGGCAGGCCTGTTGTGTTTTATACTCTGGCAAAAAAGCATTTTCCTATGCATTTTAGGGACACTGTGGAGTTTGGACCTCCAAAAATTTTGTGGCCGCACCGCAAAGCGGCGCAGCCTGAACGCGTCACAGGATGACATTTATAGACCCGGCAAGAAAAGTGATCCACTTTCACCCCTGAGTTACAGACCTGTAAGGGGTCATTTCATTCCATGTGTTTTGAGAACCACAGCTCTATATTAAACTGACACTGGACTTTTTTTTTTTTTCTTTTTCTTGCCAGGTGTGATGCCGAAGCACGGTCTGGACGTGGCGGCCTGCGAGGTGTTCCGTTTCTACAAGCTGGTCACCCTGAAGGGATTGATCGAACCCATTTCAATGATCGTCCCCAGGAGGGTCAGTATGGGTGTCCCATTTCTCGATGCAGTCGTTTGAGTAACACACAATTTAGTCTTGGTACTATTTCTTCTGAAAAGTCAACAAAAGTCAGCTAGTTTTAGGCCTAGATTTTCGTCACTGCTAAATCCCTTAACTTCTTTGCCTGACTATTAAAAACAAAAACACACACATTTTTCAATAGTTAAAGTGGCCAGTCTACAAGCTCACATATCGGTAGATTGGCACGTTGAACTATACCAAAACATTTTTCAAAAAAAGGCAAAGAAGTTATCGATAATGGGTTTAGCATGCAACCCTTTGAAACATGCAACTAGGAGTTGTATTAGAGTGGTTTGTTTTGTTACAAGGAGGGATGGTTTTAACCTGACTCTGCCAGATTGCGCTAGTAGTAGTTCACAAGTTCCCTCCTCCTACCTTGATCTGGGAACTCTCAAACAGAAACTATGTGGGACAACAGCAGAACAAAAATATGATATATCCAAAATAATTTGGAATTGTAGTGTTGTTAGCTTGTTGTTTACATTAGAGCAGTGGCACAGCTTCAATATGTCATCACGTTGATCCAGCCTCTGACAGCCGCGTACGGTAGGGTTGCCAACCGTTCCGTATAATACGGAATCGTTCCTTAATTGAACACTAAATGATGCGTTCCGTATTGAATCGATACGGAACGCGGTTTGTTCCGTATTTCCCTAAATGCCTCCTGTGCGATCCGTCGCACAAACATCAACACTGAATTTAACAGTAGTGAACGAAATAAAACCGGGGATATATTTAATACAGCACAATTGCTCTGTGGCGAGTGCACACAGGACTTCTCACGAGCAGAAACCAAACCAAAATCTCCCCGTGCAGATCTGCATGTGTGTGCGCGTGGTGCACTCGTAGCGCTTCGCTGCTGCTCTGTGTGCCAATCCTGCCGTGCCCAGAGCCATAGAGTAAGAGAGTTCCACAAACTCCCAGAGCCATATAGTAAGAGAGTTATGCAAACCCCCCACAACAACCGTCACAGACTCAGTTTTCCTGAATGAAACTGCACCCAGAGATCGATTTGGTATGTTTATATCTTTTGTTATGTACTGTAATGTTAAGTACTATTTATTTTTTCCTGCCTAAAGCTGCTGATGTGGGTAGGTATATGCCTATAGCCAGGCTATTTCAGTAGGCTAATATGGTTGATGATTTATTAGTAAAGTCTAATAAATGTGTGCGTATTCAATACAAATTGTGCCCATTAAAAAAAAAACTTCTTTAAAATCGGGATTCTTAATCTTATAAAGAGAATGGACTACTTGTTCATAATTGATTAACAATTATACAGCACAATAGGCCTACTGGCCTATTCTTACTTACTGACCACAGTAAACAGTCCTTAACTGACCCCAAAGGGTAATATGGTATGTGAAATCATCCCTCCATCTTTAACCGCTTATCCGTAGTTGGGTCACAGGGGCAACAGCTCCACCAGAAAACCGCAGACTTTCCTAACCTAATAAC
This sequence comes from Benthosema pterotum, assembly GCA_039105355.1. Taxonomy (NCBI): domain Eukaryota; kingdom Metazoa; phylum Chordata; class Actinopteri; order Myctophiformes; family Myctophidae; genus Benthosema; species Benthosema pterotum. The sequence continues at coordinate 10,501,831 of CM076966.1, forward strand.
CGCGCTGCTTCGCCGCGTGGTCGTAGAAGTGTTCCTTATTCCAAGATCTCAGAGTTGGCAACCCTAGCGTACGGAGGCATATAGCTCCGAACAGATTTTGTTCGGAGAGCAATAGTGTAGCACCCAGCCATGAGCCAGCCACAACAGCCCCGCCAATCGGGCTCAGCCCTATTGGCGCGACTTGTTGTGCATTGGACTGGCGAGTGGGAGTCCCGGGTTCGATCCCCGCTTCTGTGTAATACTACAATAGCATTGGGTCTGCCCCCGTGCTTCCAGATGGGAGCAGTAGAAGGAACGCATTGCTGCCCCCAGATGGCGGAGTCAGGTTAGTATGGTTTGGGCTTTAGTCATAATCAACAGAATTAACGTGTGTGTGCGCGCGCGTGTGTGTGTGTGTGTGTGTGTGTGTGTGTGTGTGCGTGCGCGTGTGTTGTTGACTCCAGTCAGACACCTACCAGGAGGACATCTATCCCATGACAGCAGGGACACAACCTGCGCTGACGGCCAGTGAGTGGCTGAGTGGAGTGGACAAAGGTCGGTGTTCAATTCACACACTTTGGTTCTGCCTCCTCTGTCAGGATTGTCACTGGCTCCCTGCTTGTTTTTAACATGACGGTTGATGGCAATGATGGTTTATACTACCTCAAGGCCACTGTGGTCTAGGGCAGGGGTTTTCAACCTTTTTGACTCCAAGGACCACCATTTATTCAGCATTTGAGCCGTGGACCACCATTTGATTACATTTTTACACCAAAGAACTAAAATTAAAGAATTCTTTTGATTTTGTCTACAATTCCAGGCTGGATTTTGCCAACAAAACAGTGTAAACTTCTTAATTAAGTGGTGCTATTTCAGATCATGAATATTTTAACTCTTGAGAGCAGTGTTGGTCTATATTACTTAGGAAAGTAACTTCTTTACTTTACTCGTTACCCCTTAGACAAAGTAATATCATTACTTTACATATTACTGGAATTGAAGAGTAATATATTACATATTACGTTATTACGTTATTACTTTCCCAAGTTCTCAACACTGCCTTTGAAAAAATAGAGAAGTACAACATAATCTGTTTATTACAAAATAAAGCAGCAAGCGATTTGTAGTGTACATAACTGCGCAGGATGCAGCGTGTGGACTGGATCTACAATCTACTACACATCTCTGTTGTTAGAGTACCTGTCGATAGCTTGTAAATCTGTTCTATTTTTGCATGCAACAACACGCTCATTTTAAAAAAGTAACTTGGCGTTACTTGCAAAGTAAAGCGTTACTTATTACCCATTTTTGCAGAGTAATCTTGTTACTTTACTTTTTGGAGCAAAATTAATAATATTACAGTAATCTAATCTAAAATTAGTTACTGCCCAACACTGCTTGAGAGTGTAAAAATGAAACCAAATGGACCCGCAAGGGTCCATTTGGTTTCATTTTTACACTCTCAAGAGTTACATCTGGTTAACCAACTTTCCATCATTTAGCCTGGGGACCACCTGGAACCCTCTGAAGGACCACTGGTGGTCCGAGGACCACCTGTTGAAAACCCCTGGTCTAGGGGACAGTTCAATATTGATGTCAGAAGGCACTAGACTAGTGTCTGTGATGTCAGAAAGACATCACATTGATTTTCTTTGACCGTGAAGCTCTCAGAAGGTTCCCCTTCCATGCTCATCTCTGTATTATTTATTCATCTGAATAAAGCTTACTTCATTCATGCGACTGTTAAAGACCAGAGGTGGCAGAGCCTTTTGCTGTCGTCGCACCCAAATTGTGGAATCTGCTTCCCTCCCATGTCAAACTGGAACTCACCATCCAGACCTTTAAATCTCGCTTTAAGTTCAGACGCCACTGCACCTTTTCACCTTGGATTTCAATTTCGATGGAGAGTTTCTGTGATCTTTATTTGGCTATGCTGTTATGTCTTCTTTTTTCTTTATTTTTTTTGCTATTGTAAAATGTGCTACCTTATTTATACTGCTGTTCTGGACTATTATGTGAAACAGTGTTGATTTTATCGACGCAAAACTGATGAAAAATGTCAAATCACTCCAGCAGGGGCGGATTGACACCTATTTTCCCACCGGGACAATTTTGCCTGGGGGGGGGGGGTGCAGCTGGTTAACCAGATGTAACTCTTTGAGAGCGTAAAAATGAAACCAAATGGACCCTTGCGGGTCCATTTGGTTTCATTTTTACGCCCTCAAGAGTTAAAATATTCATCATGTGAATTAGCCCAAGTCTACACAACTAGAGAATGTAGAAGATTAATGGTCATTTTGATCTGTATGTTCCAGGCGAGCATCTAGCGCATTCTAGTGCATTTTGGAAGTGCCACTACTAGTGCATTTTGGATCTCGTCCAGGCCACTAGGTGGCGCAGGCCACCGGGAAAACTCCCTGTACTCCAGATGGCCAATCCGCCCCTGCACTCCAGGCACTTATAGGCTGCTGATACTCAATTCCCGGTGCCGACAACCTTGCGTGTCTCTCCCACCCACATCTCTCCTCCTCACTTCATTGTCAGCTTACTGTGTGTGTGTGTGTGTGTGTGTGTGTGTGCGTGCGCGTGTGCGTGTGTGCGTGCGTGTGTGTGTGTGCGTGTGCGTGTGCGCGTGTGCGTACCTCAGAGCCGGTGTTGATGTCCCTAAAGGACGGCTACAGCCGTCCCAACCAGCTGGTGTTCAAAGCTCCGCCCCCGGCCAAGGACAAGAAGAGTGGGGGCGTGGTCAACGGCATCGACCTTCTGGAGAACGTTCCGCCAAGGACAGAGAACGAGGTGCGTCTGTCTGTGGAGATGATGATAACGACACCATGAGCTCATTGAGACTCGAGACCGGAATCTGTAAAATGTAGCGTCAGGGACCCAATTAAAACATATTATCTAATTAATTAGAGGCTTGGTGATTTATTCACCTCAATGAATCACATTTTAATCCAAATGTTGTAAGCCCACATCTATAATGCATTATGAAGGCATTCGTAGTGCATTATAATGCGTTCATAATGCCTTATAACTACACTTATAAACACACATGATGCTTTCTTATGCACTATATCAACATTATCAACATTGTGACATTAAAACATTTTAATGCCACTTATAATGCATTATAATGACTTCAGTCCAAATATTCTATGGATGCTCTATGAAGACCATGGGCTCCATTTTGGTTACAAAAGCCGTTATACGCAATTAGGGCATTTAGCATTTAATTGGGGAAGAGGCGTTCCCACACTAAAGTCGGTGATTTCGTTACCATCCTAACTCCCTTAAACACCTTAAGACTTTCTTTGTCTTTGTTGTGTTTATTGTGTGTTGTGCAGCTCCTGCGGATGTTCTTCCGGCAGCAGGACGAACTTCGGCGCCTGAAGGATGAGCTGACGTCCAAGGATGTCCGGATACGACAGCTGGAGCTGGAGCTCAACAACCTGAAGAACAACGTCTGACCTCTGAGTCCAACCCCCGACGCCGCTGAGCTCTTTCTGGACCGGAGCTCCTGGTGGTGGCGGAACTTTTATACGCAAGTTCTGCATTTACAGCGCTGACTTCTAGGTAAACGCTCACGTGTCAAATATAAAAGGTCTCACCCTTCCCAGAGCCACTGATGTTAGGATTCTCCTAACGGCTTCACGGCTAAACCCCTCATCCCTCAACTTCATTGCTTAAATTTAAAGTTAAGTTTAAATTACCAATCTACAACCTCATGTCTCCATGTGGATTGAACCATTCAAGCACCGTGGGTGAGACACCTTCTCCAAAAGCTGGGGCATTTTTAACCCGCAGTGTGGAGTAGTTTAAACCAGATATGCATGCCAGAAGCCAGGAGTGATTTTTAACCAGCAGCATGGGTTTGTTGAACTAATGACTATAAGATTATTGGCATGTCTAACCAACATAAGCGCAACAAAACGGCCACCCATTGGATTAGAGGTATACTAGGTAACCTGTTCATTAAAACAATTCTTAAATTTGACATCCATTATGACTGGCATATTTGTCCCATAAGCCGTTCCCTGAATTCCAGCCCTCAAAGCCTGTTCTAAAATATGTTTTCTATCGAAAAGTGATGGGGGAAACTCTTTCTCTGGGGAAAATGACGTCGCACGCATCTGATTGGTCCTTCATTACAAAGACCAATCAGAATGCAACTCAAACATGCAAGGGATGCTGGGAAAGGTAGGACTCAATCTAAAGTACCGGCAGTGGCCACCAGTCAAGTTACCTATATTTTTTATTGAACAATAATGACGCTACGGGCCCTTATACCCGCCCTAGGACTCATGCAACATCTGTGGCTCTGGGGCAAGCGCTTTATATTTGATACCTGAACGATTGTGTGGACCAACGGGCTGTAAATGGAGGAGCAGAGCGTAGAACAGGTCGGAGTTGCGTCATGATGGATTCTGACGGTCATGTTTCAGTGGACCGGACTGGACCCCTCTTACCCAGAACGCACTGCATTTCGAAAATAACTGACGGATCGTGTTGTTATGAAGGATATTTAGCAGTTACTGGAATAATGTAATAATGGCAATGTGACGACGGTAGATGAAGGTTTATGGTAATGTTGTTGATGGACTGAGCACGGACCTGACTGATCGAGACAATATTGGGGAATTGTTTTTTCTCTTTCTTGCGGAAATTATTATCTACTTCAAGTTCTTATTAAAGTACTTTGCAGACCTCTTCTTCTTCCCCTGGACAGGTGGACTTCCCGAGGGGGTTGTGTCTCGGCCGCAAGCATGGAATGGCCTTCGCGTTTGAGTAACTCCTTCCCCCTTCCTCCTAGTAGCAAGGGATAGCGCACAGTTTTAGCTTGCGGCAGCGGCGCACCACCTCAGGCCAACTTGAGCTACGAGAGACACTGCTGCCGTGTCGAACGTTGTGGAAATACGATTAGCCGACTCCTTCCCGTTCGAATCGGAACCCGATAGGCACGGAATGGAGCGCCGCAGTCCCGCTCCTGTTTCATGACGACGAGAGACCCAGAAAATAATTTCCCTGTTTGTTTATTTTCCCACAGACTTTTCAAAGTTTTACGCTGCGGTCAAAGCCAATGACAATGACAATATTTCTAAGAAGAAAAACAAAACAAAACAGTTTTTTTCCGGGGTGTCTCGTCGGGGGCGAGACTGCGACACTCAAGGTGTCCACTGGCCTAATCACGGCACGTCCTTGCACAATCACAGCGCCTCCTTACTCAAACGCCAAGTAGCCACGATCCCAGCCTTACTCACCTGCGAAGAGAATAGCGTAAATGTTATAAGGCAGAGGCAGCATAGCCGGAAACGTCGGTCCGAAACATCCATCCGATAATAATTAATGAATTATCCCTTGGATACGATATTTTCAACGTTAAGCATCAACGTTTATTCCTTGAGCGTTATACTCCCGCTATGCTTCCGCCGAATTCCAGCCATGCACTCTGCAGCGTATAGGTCTTGTCCGTGCAGCGTGAACGCCAAGAGGATTCCATGCTCGCGTGTCTGCCTCTGCTGCCCCCCCCCCAACCTTCCGCCTCAAAATTTGCTGAGGCAAAATCGCGGGAAAACGTTTTTTTCTTCCCATGGCCTTAGACCCTGCTGAAAGCTGCAGTATGTTTTGTCCATAAACTGGCAGGCAGTTGAATGTCTGTCATGTTGAATGGCTGTCTGTCTGTCTGTGTGTCTGTCACTCTACAAAGGCTATAGAGCGCCATAGTCTGACGTCATTTACACCCCCTGTCCATGTTTCTTCTTTTTATAAAGGTTATGTGGCATTAACTTTAGGTTTTATGATCTCAGTTACACTCCCACCCAAAAACCTGAACATTCAATGGGTTATCTGTTTGACGTCTGACATTTTCTCTGGGGTTTGGAAGGCTTTTGAGCAACACTGGAAAAAAAAACTGAAAAAAACAAACAAACAAACAAAAAAAAAACAGTATGGGATTTTCGTAATGTGACATCACAAACGGCAGGAAAATCAGAGCGCTTGCTGGAGCCAGAAAACCTCCAGACCACATAAAATCTGCTGAATGTGAAACGTTTTTGTGTGTGCAATTGAGATCAGAAAACCTTAAAAGGATCCCTGTATAATGAGATAAATATGGATAATACATTATACTTGCCCTCTATGACTATAATTGAACATTTAAAACACATACAATAAGCTCCTTAGTTTAAAAATAGTTAATGTTTTCATCCCATGGTGGCCGCCATTTTACTAGCCTGTCACATGACCTGTCACTGTGATGACGTCACAGTAGATCTGTTGTATAGAAGATAGTATGGAACGTTAGATGGTTATACAGGATTAAAACGTAAAACATCAAAGTATATACACTGTTCTGTTTGTAATGACAATGGTGATTGGCGACCCCCGCTGGTGAAAGAAAAGAACTGTAAAATGGCCCATAGGAAGAGAAAATGTATAGTTGTTTACATTCCATTACATTCACTTCTACTGCGGAGCAATGCACTGTGACGTCATCACAGTGACAGGTCATGTGACAGGCTAGTAAAATGGCGGCCACCATGGGATGAAAACATTAACTATTTTTAAACTAAGGAGCTTATTGTATGTGTTTTAAATGTTCAATTATAGTCATAGAGGGCAAGTATAATGTATTATCCATATTTATCTCATTATACAGGGATCCTTTTAAAGAAATAATAATAACAATGTCACAATCCCTTTCATTATTTGAAAAAAAAAAAAAAAAAAAAAAAAAGGATTGTGTTCCAATAAGAACCCAGAAACAGACTGTGATAATTGAACTGACCATAATTGGCACCAACTATTTGGACCACAATGCTTTTATTATCTGGAGATTCTATTCTCCCTAGATAAATAACACCCTGGGGGGTGAACAAGTGACGTCCATGACTTGCGGACACTATGGAAGATTTGTAGAGACTGAGTAGACTGCCTCACAGTCTTAATAGTTAGTATGTTACCCATTGTCAGTATAATATAATGTTTTTTTTGTTTGTGGGGAGGGATATCTTTTATTACATTTATTTATTTGTCACATTTTATCTTTTTAGCTAACCACAGCGTGTTTAAATGAATTCATCTCATTTGGTCTCTGTATGACGTGGCTGTGCTACTTGTCGGTTGTGGGCGGTGGTGGAAAAAGTACTTTTTTGTCTTTTTTACTTAAGTAAATGTAAAGTATTGATACTGCAATGTAGAAATACTTGTAGAAGTCTGGAATTTAAACATGTACTTGAGGTACAAGGGTAATATTGCCATTGAATACCATAAGGCTCGGACCCTATCCAAGTCGCCCCCAAATTTCAAAAAGTGAAGAAGGGCGTGGTGTGTTTTTTCATTGTATTTTCATAAACTTATTCATTATTTGAACTATTAGAAGGGCAGGCATTATAAGCTCTGGCTTCTGCCTATAATCCCTTTTGGTCAACAAAAAGTAACAGAAGATATTGTATACACGTAAGTTTCTCTTATACGTAAATTAAGTTGAACTTGATCTGAATAGCAATTTAAGTGCCAACTTTTATTGCTGCATTTAACATTCTTCTAAAATAGGATAAATTGTAAAAAAAATAAAAATAAACACAGGGAAACCATTCCACGGGTTGGGATGAGCGTTCTACACGATCAGGGCCGACTTCGATCAGGACCGAGCCTTTCTGTTACTCTTGCATCAAATGTACTTAAAACTACATCCCATTTCAAGTTTTCAAATGCGTACAACTCTTTTGGAAAAAAAGCAGATCTATGTCATGCATTGTGAGCTTGTAGATCTCTTCTAGCCTATTTTCAAAATGGATGAAAGGGCTGAAGTGGTTCATGTATGTTTTGTAATAACAACAATAATAATCCAAATCCGCCAAGTGATACTGAAGTTTACTGACCGACACTGACAACTGAGGTTTTCAAATAAATGCCACCGTACAATATTTAGATCCGAGGGGTAGTGGAGTAGTAGTCGTAGAAGTAAAAGGTATTGAAAGTAGTCAAGTAAAAGTGCAAATAAAATTGTACTTATGTACAGTACTTGAGTCAATGTATAGGCTACTTATTTATTTTCCACCACTTGTGAGCCCTGCTGCTGGATGGAGTTTTCTAAATGATTGAAGTTTGCTACTGAAATGAGACAGTGTAACATGTTTCTCTACTAACTAATGCTATATGTTAACGTAAAGCCTAGACTTAAAAGAATCCCTAGTTAATAAGATATTTTATGCCACATTATACTTGCCCTCTGTAACTAAAATAAACAAAAGAAACACCTTGATTATTTTATTTCTTTAATAAATAGCTTTCAATCAATAGTGATGTGTGGTCCAGCTCTATGGAATATATGGAGTCTGATACAGTGTTGATGGAGTACATAACAAAAAGCAACATAAAAGTTTCTAACTTTAAGATGATCATCAAAGCAATATTTAAAATATTTTTATTAGGATGTGGATTCCATATATTCCACAGGGCTGGACCACTCATGGACATATGACATCATCAACATGCAACAGGAGCAGTCGCTATTGATTGAAAGATTTATTTACAAAAAAAGATATTGAAGGTGTTTTTCAGTATAGTGTTTTATGGCATATTTGTCTTAGGTTAAAAGAAACCTCAATAAAACCACTCTTTTTGTGGATTATTTTCCTGTAGTTAGAAAATGCATCCTGTAACATTAAAAAGATCCCCCTCCCCGCCCCACAGCTGGGTATGACATTTAAAGGTAGGGGAAGTGATTTCACTTTTGTCAGATATCACCCAAAACATTTTTTTCTCTGTTAAAAGTTAGCAGAGGAGCTAATAAAAGTTCCCCAGGTGGAGGGTGAATTCTCCTCCAATCAGTATCGAGCAGCAGGTTCACATAGTGTAGCTACTCTTGGGGGCCCCTAGTGCACCAGGCTGGTACTACACCATGAATTTCAAATCACTTACCCTACCTTTAAGGGGAATTGGCTCTGGATTTATTTCTACAACAGCAACCAATGTCTTTTTAAGACTTTTTATTAGGCCAGTGTATAGTATCCAAAAGATTTCACGTGGAATGCCTGAATTGACCCAGAAAAGAATGATCAAGGTGAATCACAATCGGAAATAAAATATCCAAGGAACCGAGTAAGTACTTTAATAAAAAGTAAGTGGATGTCTTGATACTTCCAAAAACCAGTGTGCCAATTGTATCATCCTGTGATGGAATTATGAAAGCCATGCCTGTACTGGCTGTTAAATATCTTGAATGTCTTAAACACTGTATGTTGCTTGCAGAGGAGCAAGAATAATATCATCTCATCTCATCAAGTGTAGATGAGTATTATTCAAAACCATCAAGATCCTACAAGTGTCTTCTAAACCCTGATTAAACAAACAAAAAAAATATCTGTGGTGCTCAACCATTTTCATGTCCAAGAAGAACCCCCAGAATTATCTGCATTTTGCTGTGGACCCCCAACTGAAAAGAAGCAAATATTTGGGTTAAAAACGTAGTAATAGTAATACACAACGGGCCATTAAAAACATTTGCTATGAAAGTATACCATTTTATTCAATGACTTGCAAGCATTTTGGCATTTTCTCAAAAATAGCAGATGAACAAGCTCATAGTGCAGTACTGCAACCCAACTGGGAGAAGTAGAAGACTTTTTTTGACGATGAGTTAATTCTTAACTTATGGCATTTTACACCCTGGTATGTCATTTTCCCTATTGTTTCTCTGGAATGATTTGTCACTGAATCTGTGACTTCCATTGTAACATGAGTGCAAGAACTAAAACCCAATACACTCATCTGTGCCGTTTGTTTTTTGATAGCGTATCAGCTCTGATGTGACATCTTACACTAAGCTGGTGTTTAAATGACATGGTGGTGACATGGGCTCTTACACTAAGTTAAAGACGGCATGCCATGTTTTCTGTGTCTTTAGACATTTGATATTCATTTTATTTGCTCTGTCCCTTTCGTATCCAAACCCATTGACGAGGGCTGCATCTTGGCTTAGGTCATATACGCCTGCGGATTATGCGGCCCGGGGGCCAAATGCGGCCCTTTGGCTGACTCTGACCGGCCCGGGGACCACCAGTGGTCCTTGAGAGAGTTCCAAGTTAAATATGGAAAGTTAACCAGATGTAACTCTTTGAGAGCGTATAAATGAAACCAAATGGACCCTTGCGGGTCCATTTGGTTTCATTTTTACACTCTCAAGAGTTAAAATATTCATCATCTGAATTAGCCCAAAGTCTACACATTCAATCAGAGAATGTTAGAGAATGGTCATTTTTGTTATCCTGTTTTGTTTCCCAAATCCAGCCTGGAATTGTGGACAAAAACAAAAGAAATCTTGAAGAAAGTTTTGGGATCTGTGGGGCTAAAATGTCATCAAATGGTGGTCCGTGGCTCAAATACTGAATAAATAGTGGGCCCTGGTGTCAAAATGGTTGGTGTAACTCTTACTTTTATCTTGAAATTAAATTAATATTACGCAGACTTTAGTTCAGCCTTTAGTCTTGGCCCTCCACAATATTTTATGTATCTCATTTGGCCCCTTGCGAAAAATAATTGCCCACCCCTACCTTAGGTCATGTACGCCTGCAGATAATATGACTGGCAGACACCCAACAACACACACAACGTGTACATGCTCAACATCGCCACCATGGTCTGGTCTTTAAGGCACCGCCACACATCTCTGCCAAAGTCTTTCGTTGCAGTTGTTTTTGCCAGCTAGTCTAGTCCTTGGAACAGAACTTTAATTTAGTTTTAGTTCCATACTAGTCATCTGGAATGTTTTGCAAACATTCAGTTTTAGTCATAAGACTTTAGTTGACTAAATCTAGTTGATTTAGAGTAACTAAAATTTGTTTCGGCAGGCCTTGATGCCATTGTGATGTTTTTTGTTTTCTTTTTTTTCTTTTTTCTTTTTGAAGAAAATGAAAATGTTCACTATGCAACCACATGTAAAACGACCAACTGGGACTCATTTTAGTTTAGTTTTTATTATTTGATGAAATTATCACGCTGTTGCCAACTTAAATATAGTGCGCATTTGTCACTATATTTAGTTTTTTTTTTCCAGACCCCCCTAGCGCCAAAATTATTGAAAAACTCATGGTGGAAAATCTAGTGCCTTTTTGCTGGTGAGTTGGGCTGAAAACCACTGCTCTAGCGCGTGCATTTTGGAAGTGCCACTAGTACATTTTGGAAATTGGCAACACTGAATTATCAGTATATTTAGTCTTATAGTTTTAGTCAAGGCAGCAAATGTAACTCATGATGACCATTTGCTGGTTGATTCTCCCTCTTTCTTGTCCATCTTCACTTTATACTATCGGTAAAGGATGAAAAAAAAAGTGTTGGGCAAGTTAACAATGGAACCTTATCTGGGGCCGTGGGCCCACCTAGTAAAATGTTTACAATTATGGAAACAACACTAACGCGACAGAAACAAGACTAACACAACAATTGTCCAAATGAAACAATTAAAATAATATTATGAATGTATTGCATCTGTGAATTAAATTAAACAACAACAAAAAACAAACAAAAACACACTCACTCATCCAGTGAGTGTCGCTGCAGGCTGTGAATTGAACTCTACTTGCTCGACCATGTTGCCATGCCCGTCTGCTTATTATAAGCGACAGTACGTGGGCTTCTTCATCTGTAAATTTGCTTGTATTTTGAAATATTTTATTCATAAATAATTTTTTATGCTTGTTTGCTAAAGCTGTCTGACGACAACCGAAGGGTTCAAGCAGGAAAGCCTAATCCGTCATACGATAATAATCCAGCTTGATTCGATGATGAGCATCAGCCTTACGTTCTGTGTATGGAGGATCTGCAGTTCTTGTTACCATGTAATGGTACCAAGCCTGTCACAATAGAATGGTCTCTTTGCTCCCTGTTGTTCCCTCTGGCTCCAAACAATGTAGCCGTGCATCTGGACTGCCCTGCAGGGACTCTGTTCTGGTGAGTAGTACAGTCATGTGTCACTTCATTGCTATGACAGTAATGCCATTTCAGCTATGTTGCACATAAATATTGGCTGTGAAAATGTGTTATTTTGGGTAAATCAATGGTCTGGAGAAAACATCAAATGGTCCAAAGGATATAGGGGCTGCTTTCCGTTACAGAGAACTTAAACCCTGTAAAGGAAATTGTTTTATTTCGAGAGGTTCACGTTTTCATGTTTCTAATGGCTCGCCAACCACCGTACTGATTGGCGAGCTGCAACAGTACGGTGTGCCTTTTCACCACTCTCAACTGCCCAGGTGTGCATAGGCGAGCCACTGCCAACCTGAGGAGTGAGACGAGAGGAAGCCAATAACAAGGTAGTGGGATTAACCAGTTGGTTTTGGGCGAGGCAAAACTCTACAGGAAACTCCCAGCAGCCAACAGGTAGGTGGTTATGGGGTTATGTGGTGGGTATGCTGCCTGGCTTCAACTCAACTGGTCTGTTTGGGTTTGATTGTAATTTCTAGGCCAGTTTAAAACTCATCCAGTGACATGGTAGGAGGAGAAGAATGAGACTGTTGCTGGTTTATTCAAACTCTTCACACATATAGGGGGAAAACACAACCTCTGCTGTTACAACAACAATAGTGTCCATTCAATGCCCACCATGAATGTAATGCCCACTGTGACTTGTGGCTTGCTGGACAAACAACCATTTAACCAAGTGATCTACAACTCTAATTGGTTCCCCTAATTGGACCCCTGAATTGGCATGGGTTCTGCAGATCCCCATCTGAAAATGTTTTTTTTTTTTTCTTCTTTGCTAGAGAAATGTCTTGCAGATTTATCAAAATCTACAACAAGGATTTAAGAAATTATATCTGATCTACAAGCTCACAGTGCATTGCATTACTGCCCATTTTGAGCTTAGATCGGATATTTTCAGTGAATATCTGATGATTACTTAGTCTACACCAGAGAGAAATTCGTAATCGTATTTTATCTGATCACCAGGCAGTTTTCCCCCTTGTATTACCTCCTTTGCTCTTTAACTGGACCTCAGTGTCACCCTGTCTGTTGTCACATCATGCATTGTATTTATTTATTTATTTATTTATTTATTTATTTATTTATTTATGCCACTTCATATACTTTTCTTAAACGGCAAATAAAGTTTTCTATCTCTCTCTGAGCTTTCTCTATTGTAGGAGCCATATCATTTGATTTAAAGGGGAATTCCACCCATTCCACCCATTTTCATTTTTTTTTTTTTACAAATGCAACCAAATAAGTTCCATTTGTACGCTCTCAGAAAAAAGAAGTGTCTAAAGAAATCCATTAACATGGTGAAAATACATCTTGATGATCCATATCCGGCCCTGTTCTTGATGATGTCATCAAGTTGTTTCGCCACTTACCAATATTACCAAGCCACTCATCAACCATCTTGTCGTCAATCAGCATCAACAAAACAGTGAGTAAAACAACTCATGTCATCCAGTGTGTGTTGTTGTTCCGTATAACTGGTGAAATAGGCATAGCCTTGTTGTCCCTTTAACTTTTTCTATAAAGACCCACTAAAATGATTACAGCCTGTGCTAGTTGCTTCAAATTGCTTTCATGCCAAAGGCATGAAAGCAATCATATTTGTTTATGCCAATTAGGGTAGTTGTGAATCATTCATAATTATTAATTTGAGTTAGTTATGAATTATAAAAAAAACATTTGGGATATATTTTAATATTATGATAAAATTAATATTGAAATATTATTTTACTTACTTTTTATTAGGGTTAAACGCTAAAGGTCAAGGGTTAAAAATCATCAAAAGCCAGAGGGGTTAATTGCAGCCTCTGTGGGGCTATTTCTATGAAATGCTAAACAATGAACATCAACCATGATATTTATATGAAAAAAGCTAAATTAGCACATTTTGTAATCTCCTCTGCATCAGCATGCAGCAGCATATTGCTTTTTGTCTAAATTGTTTTTGTGATCTATTCTGAAGTACGCTACATTTATTTACAAACATTGTTGTTGATAATGTTGTGTGATGGGAGGATGAATTGACGCCTGCGGCCCTGGCCATTGCAACAGGTGGCAGGTTGGGAGGGTAACGCCATCAAGGACCATTGGTTGAAAACTTGTTCTACATCTACCAGTAATTTAAGATATCTCCCATGAAGAAATTACATACTTAGTTCACGCAGCGCACCTAAAATTAATATCAAATTACAGTAATTATGTAATTGCTGAAGCAAACGACCTAAAAAAAATATCTGAGGTGTTCACATAAGCCTAAGTAGATGTTAAAATGGCCATGGCTGAAAGTGAAATATCCCTTTAAGCCTGAGTAGTTTTCTTGAAAGTGAAATACCTCCTCAAGTTTCATAGGATGTCTAGATCAATCGGCAGAACTGGCAACACTGCAAGAAAACTACACACAGATAATGGTGCTGGTTGTATTGATTTCCTCATTGCCCTCAAGTCCTGCGAAACATTGTGGGAAATGGAGGTAAATTGGTATAAACTTGTAAAAATCAATCTACCTGCAACCACGGTCGCAATTAAAAATGTGACTTGGCCTCTGCTTTGTGTTCTGCGGTTCATTTATCTTTGTAAAAGTCTATCAATATGTATGTATCTAAACAGGAAATTGTGGTGTGCACACAGAAGGGATTTTCACATTTTTATGTTGTTGGTTAGTTAGTAGGCTAATACAGTATGAAACAGAAAGTCGAGAGGCTCTCAGAATCTCTGCTGCTTATTGACCTTGACCGCTTTTTCCAGGGCCAGATTTAGCCAGCCCTAGTAGGGTGGGCTGGAAGGATGGCAGGGTGGGCAACTCCAAAGTTTTTCAAATGAAGGGATTTTCAATCTTTCTGACACTAGGGCCCACTAGGGACCACCATTTGAGGACATTTTGTTTTGCTTTTGTCCACAATTCCAGGCTGGATTTGGGAAACAAAACGGGCAAACGTAGAGACCCAATGACTATTAATCTTTTACATTCTCTAGTTGTGACTTGGGCTAATTCAGATGATGAGTATTTAACTCTTGAGAGCTCTCAAAGAGGATCTGGTTAGCCAACTTTCCACCACTTAGCTGGGGACCACCTGGAACTCTAAAGGACCACTGAAAACCACTGATATTACCTTTTGGGTGGGCAGGATGCACGTTTGCATGGTCTTTGCCCACCCCTGCCCCCTCTAGATCCGCCCTGTTTTTTTGTTTTTTTTTTAATATAACCCGTGTACGTATGTGGGTGTGTTCAAAAGAAGAAGAATCAACTCTCAACTCTTGTGTAGATCAGATTTGTGTGCTTGTGTGAGGACGTCCATCGTGCAATATAACTAGACATGCAGAGTATATACCGGACTACGATGTTGATACAGTCAATTTTGGTGTTTTTCATAGGTAAATTACTGTTTATTCTTAACTCTCCTAAAATGTGTGATATTAAGTTGACTTGTTAGACTTACTTATTAGTCTTATTCTATATTATATAGGCTATTAGACAGAATTTGCCCTGCACATATGTGGCTTTCTGTTACATTATTAGTGTCTGTGTGTTAAGGCTAACTAAAATTTGAAATATTTCATCAATTCAGTTTACTAAAACTAATAAAAACTAAAAATGTTATATGGGATTATAGACAAAATACCCATAGTTTTAATTTTGTATTGCCTTGTAATATAATGCTTTTAAATTCTAGATTCCATAACACAGTTTAAAAAATGTCATTTTTTCCCCCTTATTACTAATTGAGAGTGCACTCATCCAATCCTAAGCATCTCAAATCATAGTTTGAATACCAACCATTTGCCATTTTAGCAAATTCATGGGGACACTACACACATTTATCAGTATTGCTCATTCCACAAATGCCTGACCCTTACAATCTATGCCGGTGCGCCTTGGTGTACACTAGGTGGCAATGTGACCTATGGAACATAATACTGTACAAATTGGTAGAAACAATGCAAGTTTCTCAAGATTTATTTGAGTTTATGGT
Source organism: Benthosema pterotum (assembly GCA_039105355.1). Taxonomy (NCBI): domain Eukaryota; kingdom Metazoa; phylum Chordata; class Actinopteri; order Myctophiformes; family Myctophidae; genus Benthosema; species Benthosema pterotum. The sequence continues at coordinate 10,517,760 of CM076966.1, forward strand.
TTAAAATCATATCTTTTTTTAATATTTCATTATACAATACATAACTAAACTAATACTAAACAATAACTAAACTAAATCTAACTAAAACTACACATTTTCACCTAAATAAAAACTATCAAAATGAACTAAAATGTACTGAATTAAAAAATGTCAAAAACTAACTGAAACTAAACTATAGTTAAAACTCAAATTATTATTACCTTTGCGTGTGGCAAATGGTGCATTTATATAATGCCTTTATCCAAGGCACTTTACATACTGTAGATGGTGGATCCCTCCCACTGACCCGTTCACACATCAATAGAGGAAGAAACCATTAACAGTACTGACCAGCACATCGAGAGCAATTTGTGTGTGTGTGTGTGTGTGTGTGTGTGTGTGTGTGTGTGTGTGTGTGTGTGTGTGTGCGTGCGTGCGTGCGTGTGTGCGTGCGTGTGTGTGTGTGTGACATGATTGTTCATAGCTTACTATGAGGAAATACAAGCTGATGGTGTTTGATTATAAAACCAACATGAAGGAGCACTTAGAAGTATGAGAAAGAACATTCTCAGGGTCAGACATCCACAGTTTTCACAGTGGGTCTGACCAAATATAAAAGTTGGAGTAGTATAGTAGTTGTATTGTCCTAACCACACCCAAGGGTCGCCATGCAACTCCTACTTGGTGTGTGTGTGTGTGTGTGTGTGTGTGTGTGTGTGTGTGTGTGTGTGTGTGTGTGTGTGTGTGTGTGTGTGTGTGTGTGTGTGTGTGTGTGTGTCTGAGAAACAACACGGTCAAGGGCATACACACCCTAGAGGCATTTTTATTGTCAAAGTAGGCAAAAAAAGCTTTCGCAACTGAGTGGGACTATGCAAGCTTGTGAGTATCATCCGAGTATGCAACACCTATCTTGTCTCCCAAAACCTCTCCCATGCATGCCATTAGCAGGTAGACTTTATTTGGTTCAGAGGGAAATACAAGATTATAATAGCGTACTTATTTTATGGAGGAGAAAAAAATACAGTGTATCATCATCAATCTGGTTGAAGTTTATCATGGGTTGCATCAACTCTGTTCACTTCATCAATGGACAGTGTGTGTGACGACAAGTGTGACAAAGTCCTGTACCCAAAGTTGAAAACTTCCAGTAACAATGTGAGCATACATCTTGAGCATATGTTATTAACGGGCATTACTAGCATGTGAACAAAAGAAGTAAAATATGTCTGATGTTCATTCTCAAATAATACTGACGTCCCCATAGACCGCGTCACCAGACCTGAATCCCCAGGGAAAAGGATTTAAGGTGGTGATTCGGGGATGGAACCAGGCAAGGGGGTTAGGGTCATCACTGCTGCATCATGGGGTCAGCAGTGGCTCAGGGCAAGGTAGGGAAGTGGACATAACATTACAGAACAAAAAGGACCTAAGCACAAGGTTTCCTCTCACCATAGTCTCTGATGCTTTGAGAATGTGATGAAGGAAATGGTGTTGAAGTAATATACTGGTGTCCAGACATTTTACTCATAGCTGTGTAAGACTGCTACCAGAAAATTATTTGTATTATTTGCATGTGTGTTAATTGTGTTGTATTAATCTTGCTCTGACACTCATATCACCTCATGTTTACAGTGATCAACACATCTGCTATGACGGTGGTGAAGAAGGACCTAACTGTAGGAGGATCCTTCACACTACCTACACCAATAACTCAGAATGGAATTCTATCTTTAGATAATTTATCTATTGCTATGGTGTTGGACAGGGAAATCAGGATCACGGAACCATATTTCAGAGACAAACTTCACTGGAATAACCAGTCTGGACTGTTCACAATAACAGGACTGCAGAGAAAACATTCAGGGACTTATAAATTAGAAGATTTTATTATGAGAAATATTACGTTCTTTCATCTCACTGTTTATGGTAAGGCAATTCCATAACATGTTTTGTAAATAATTATACAAAGAGATGTCTAAGCAGTGTAACAATATGTTGAAAGTGTGGTTTGGACGGTTTACAGATACTGTATCCATGTCCTAATTGTCCACTTCAGATCCTGCACCGATGCCTGGTGTGAAGGTCTCTGGTGTGAGCAGTGAGAGCTGCAGCCTGGTGTGTTCTGTAGAGAAGGTTGATGAGACAGTTCTGTACTGGTACCAAGGAGAGAAGATACTGAACCAGACCAGCACTGTCTCCTCTCTTCCTCTCACTGTAGATAAGGAGACATTGAACTCCTCTTACAGCTGTGTGGCTGCAAACCCTGCTGATCGTAACACACTGTCGCTGACTGCACTCAACATCACTGCACTCTGCGCTGACAACAACATTATCGCAAGTAAGGACTGGTTCACCCTTGCTTTTTATGTTAATTGATTTTTGGATTATGCTGATTCGAAATATTCTCCACAGTTGCAGGCAGCAAGACAGGATATTGGTGGTTGTGTTTGGTGGTGCCTGCAGTTATCATCGCCCTTTTTGGGATAATAGTAATAATCAAGAAGATGAGGGATGAAACACCTCAAGGCATGTATTCATTATTAATCTTTATAACTTCTCGTGTCACTTTCCGACTAAATTCGACAAATTATGACAAACATGTTAGACTGTTGGCTAACTTCAGAAGTCATAAGTAATAAGTAAGCGGTTGTTTCATCCCTCCATAAAATGTTACGTGCCTGTCCTAAGTTTTATCTTCTGGAACACACCAGAATTACCAGGAGAGGCGAAATCCATGTAACCGTTGATACCGTTTTGCTTAACAGTCACTGTTTACTGTTTACTTAATGGTCGTGGCCATTTGCATAACGGTCAAGGGTTAAGGCCAGGTTTAGGTTTTACAGAGGTTATGTTCTGGCTCTGGGACTTCAGTGTTTTGTATCCTACAACTATGTGTATGTACAATACAAGGAATGTTTGCATTCGCCAACTTTGTTGAAGGAGACTTAAGAGAGTCCCTCATAGAAGAGTCCCCCCATGGGTGTCAACACCTATTAGATACACATTTCTGGGTCATCAGTTTGTTTTGATTTGGAATGTTTCTTAATATCCATTTATGTCTGGGAGAATTAATCCTACTTTATCTTTCATATTGGTTTAAACCCTGTGGAAATGTTGATTCTAGTCCACACACTTCCATTGCATCAATTCCATGTCCCATAAAATGCTGTACTATTAGCGACATGTCCTTTGTATTATTTATGTTATCTATTCTGGTTCAGTCTGTCTGCTATGGTGTTTCTGGTTTCCCCTATACATCCCACATAGCAAAATTGGTGCGGCCCAATTCTGGCCCACATGATCCACTTACCTTTGGTCCAGATGCGGCAACGGTTCGCCGGCAGGTATAGGGGCCGGCACCGGCATAACACAGCCGGGCCGGACATGGACCAGACATGGGCCAGCTGTGTAAAAACTGCTCTGTTCCAGAGCTGGCCCAGAACAGTATGTCCACAGCTGGCCCATAGCGTCCTACCCAGAGCTGGGCCAGAACAGTGTGTCCACAGCTGGCCCATACTGACCAACCCAGAGCTGGGCCAGAACAGTGTGTCCACAGCTGGCCCATACCGTCCTACCCAAAGCTGGTCCAGAACAGTAGGTCCACAGCTGGCCCATACCGTCCTACCCAGAGCTGGGCCAGAACAGTAGGTCCACAGCTGGCCCATACCTTACATTCGGCCCAGATGCGGCAACGGTTCGCCGGCAGGTACAAGGCCCGGCTGTGGTATGCCAGAGCCGGGTCGGACATGAACCGGACATGGCCCAGCTGTGGGAAACTGCTCCGTTCCAGTGTTGGGTCAGAACAGTGTGTCCACAGCTGGCCCCTACGTCTGGCCCCCTTGGGGTAAGGGTCCATCGCTCGGCTGGCCGACTGTTAGGCCAAAACAAGGCCAGCTGGTCCTTCTGTTCTTGCCTAGAGCACTTACACCTAAAAGGGATACTTTAGTACCGGTAATTACAATTCTGTAAATAAATACTCAATTTACATGTTTAAAACATTTAATTTCCACACTTTACAGTGCCATTTGAAATTTGAAATCTATTACATACACAGAGAAATATTTTTACCGAACCTTAACAAATAACAAAGCATTTTCCTTTAACCCATTTAGGACTGAGGCTGATTCTTGCGGTTACTCTGAAGCAATATAATATACAGTGTATTCAAAGATTTGCACCACAAATAGAGACATACAAGCTGGTAGCACAGGGTGCCTGTCCTGAACGGGTTAATACAAATATTTGTACAACAAATAAAAAACAAAATGAATAAAACGATATTTCACTTTCAAGAGGAGAATATTTAAGTTTCTGGATTCAGTAATTAGATATTTGGTATTCATTCTACCCCCCTTCCTATACAAATCAATTTTAACCATGATAGAATAATCAAATACCCAACTGTGTTTTGCTATTAATCAATTATATTTATTTTGAAGTAATTATTAAAAAATAGATGAAATCATGCAACTTATAATCTCTTTAATTTACATAAGATTGAGGTGACATTAAAATTCTATTTTGATAAAAGTGAAATATCTCTTTAAATACAAAATAAGCCTGTCCTGTTGTATGTTGACGCACTTCGTCACAAGTGATTCAACGCATGGAAGGCTCACCACATTTCCTTGAAATGCATTTCAACAGCCCACTACATACAGGACCTTCTAAAAAAAATAGCATAATGTGTAAAAGTTTTCTGTTGATGGGTTATGGAAGCCCAGTTTTGCTTTGATAACGGCCGTAAATTAATTTGTATTGTTCAGTCTTATGTCTCACACCTCCGTCTTGACAATACAACCCAGAATCTCTGTGGGGTTAAAGTCAGTTGCCTGGTCAGTTAAGCGCAGTAATACCATGGTCAGTACAGCAGCTACTAGTAGTTTTGTCTCTATGGGCAGGTGCCAAATCGACCTGGAAAAGGAAAATTAGCATCTCCATGAAGCTCGTCAAACTACTGAAGCCCACAACACTGTCGGTGGATCAACACCAGCTAATAACATGGCCTGGAGACTGGACATGGCAAAACACATGATTTAGGCACATGATTTTATCAACTGAAAACTGAAAACACAGCCAGCCTTTTAGAGTACCTTGTGCTTCGGTATGTTGACAAGGTTCACAGAGATGCTAATTTTCCTATCCAGCTAGATTTTGGCACCTGCCCACAGAGCCAAAACTACTAGTATCTGCTTTCCTGACCATGGTATTACTGCACTTAACTGACCAGCCAACTGACTTTCATGACTTTACCCCACAGAGATTCTGGGTTGTATTGTCAAGAAAAAGGTGTGGGACATAAGACTGAACAATACAAATTACTTTACGGCCGTTATCAAAGCAAAACTGGCCTTCCATAACTCTTCAACAGTGCCACAGATTGATCACCTCCATGCCATACCCCACTGATGAAATAATTTGTTCAAAAGTAGCTCAGATACCTGCGTACATTAATATACTTTTCAAATGGTCTTTATGTCGTTTAAAACATATTTTTAGTGGTCTGGTAAAAAAATATGCTAATTCATTGAGATTTGGGGGTTTTCATGAGCTGTAGACCATTCTCATCAGGATTAAAACAATAAAGGTTTTTTAAATACTTCACGTAATGCACATTGATTGAGAATATATGAAAGTTTCACTTTTTGTATTCTATTATGGAAGAAAAAGAACTTCTACACAATATGCTAATTCTTTGAGACTGACCTGTAACATGGTATATTCAGACAGCAATCTTTACCAGCGTTTGTTCAGTAACAGCGATCTGTCCAGTTCTTACTTCTTAGTAAAGATAAAATACATGTTTTTCAAAATTGAAGCACTAAATTTGAAGCTCAGTGTTATTTCTCCTGTGGATAAATTTCTATTCCAATGTGACATTTACATTTGTGTTACTTAAGTGTAGAAGAGATCCCTGCTACTGTCAAACACTGTAATTGCTACCCTATAGACTAGATAAACATGTTTAAGGATTCTCTAAAGCATGTCATTTTGTGTTTCTGCTTTTTGGTTTCCCCTAACCTGTCTGTCCTCAACATTCAACCATCTGACCACTTTGGAGTATTGAGGAGTATTATCTGAGGAGTATTATCTCTGTCCAATATTTCTGAGGGTGTGAATATAAAAATATAGAACAATATCAACAACCCAAACTGTACATTTGCATTTTGGTTCACCATAGAGATGACCAATGTGAAAGCAAGTCTGCATGATCAACCTGTTCTATTGATCCCATCAATAGAATGAAAATGGCTTAACTTAAGGGATTATAGTACACCGTTGTAATATTGCAACAGAAAACATGTCCAGATATTCAGATGCTTCACAGAAATCGGCGATGTAACAGTGAGAATCACATTATAGATAAAGGGAAGAAATGAAGTCTTTAAATCTCTTGTCCCCCCCCCCCCCCCCCGTTTTTTTTTTTTTTTTTTTGGGGGGGGGGGGGGGGGGGGGGGGTGGAGGTCATAAAAAAAGAAAACGTACTTAAAATTCCGTTGACTGTCTTTTCTTCTGGGACCTTTCCATGGCGTTTTCACACACTGCCTCTTTGTGAGTCAAACAGTGAATCCATGACTGTTAGATGGTGGGTAGATGAAATGAAGAAGCCACTAGCTGTCAGGACAGGACACTGCTCCTGCTTGTACTGCTCGCGATGTCCCTCTCCGGGATAACAGGGTGTAGCTCTTTAACCTGCCTGGGAGAGAGAAAAAGAACAACGCGAACAGTGCAGTCATTATTATATGTTCATTAATATTATATGTTCAATGCCAAGCCGTTACTCATAGGAATCAAAGGGAAAAACTACCAGTTCACCCTATTGTTGTATTGTAAACAAATTAAGATTAAGAGGTTAGTCAACAGCATGGTAAGAACAAATTCTGTTCATGATGGTGTTACAATAACATAGTTGATAGGTTTATGTGAAAAAATGCTCACCAAATGTAGACTTATCACTGCCCAGAGATCACGCAGCATGCTTCAGCTTGATTAGGCAGGAGCTTCAAAATCTGAAACAGAAATGACACTGTAACTTTTTTGTGTTCCGTTCTGTACTGTATAGAGCTCCACGGTGATGTCAGAGGGCCAGTTCCAGAACCCCCCATTTACAGTATTTGTAAGAGGAAAAACTAAACAAAAAGTGTTTTTGCGTTTTCTAACTAATTATTTGGTTATTTAATTAATTATTTTGCAACCTGGCTATGTCTGCAGCTTAATCATCTTTATACAAATCAATTTTGAAATGCGAGGAAAATGAACTTCGAGTCCTGGAACTGGCGCCCTTACCACATAGCTCTATATAGAGCTGGGCAGTCCCATGGTTAATATTAACATGGTTAATAAAGACGATTACACTACGGACAAAGCCAACTTGGGTTGTGACAAATAATGACAATCACCACATTATTATCATGCAATACAATATTAGCAAGAAGTAAATAATGGCAGGATACAACACTTTTGTTGTTTTGTTTTTCATCCTGGAAATTGATGTCCCAAAAGATTGTGTGCGTTGTCATGATTTGTCACAATCCGAGTTGACTTCTGAGTCTGACTTGCATTGGAGCTCTGCTCTTCTCCGTGCAATCGGCCATTACTCCACCCGACCAGCCTCTCTTCTGGAGTGGATATATAAAGAGCCACCACACGGATAAAATTGACTTTTTGGCCAGAACGCGATCGTTTTTCACTGGCATTATTGGTAGAGGGCGCAAATCCTGGTTGTTTTTCCAGTGGAAAAACGTTTGCGTTCTGGCCAAAAAGTCCATTTTATCCGTGTGGTGGGGGGCTCAGAGTGCCAACACTAAGGTAAGTTGGCTTTTTAATGACACAAGACGTGTTTGTTTTGGTGAGTAGGAAAAACGTTCTTTATATATCCCCTAGAGAAGAGAGGCTGGTCGAGGGCAGTAATGGCCGATTGCACGGAGAAGAGCAGAGCTCCAATGCTAGTCAGATTCAGTAGTGGAGCGCTGGACCAGAGCTAAGTCAGTTTCACATTCTATTTGTTGTACAACCAAATGCAATCTGGCAAACATTCCGGCCATCTTGCAATGGAGGGTGGAGGTAGGAGTGGAGTGAGTGAGAACTGTCATCTGGGTTGCCAGGTTGGCTGGGTTACATATACAAGGAATCACTACTATTACTCTAAATAATAAATAATTACATCACCATCATGGGTTCTGCATTGTCCTGGTGCTGATGAGAGGGTGCTGGCAGCGCACTTACTGTACAAAGAAAAGCAACAAGCATTCTTTATTATAAAATTATAATCATAATCTCTAATTATACAACCCCAATTCCGAAATATTTGGCTCATTGAGAAAAATGTAAATACAAATGGAATACAATGATTTACAAATCATCTTCAACCTATATTTAGTTGAATATACTACAAACATAAGATACTTAATGTTCAAACTTATAAACGTATTGTTTTTGTGCAAATATTTGCTCATTTTGAATTTGATACCTGCAACACGTTTCAAAAAACGTTGGGATAGGGGGAACAAAAGACTGGAAAAGTTGATGAATGCAGAGATAACGCTTTTGGAACATTCCACATGTGAACAGGTTAAATGTTCTGTGTGGACTCGGGAACACTCAGAAAACCATTGTCAGTTTTCACAATTTGTCACTACATCTTTGACTGCAATTTAAAACTCTACCATGCAAAGCAAAAGCCATACATCAACAACAACCAGTAATGCCAACCAGCAAAAAACAACCAGAAATTCCTTCTCTGGGTCCAATAACATTTGAAATGGTCAGACACAAATTGGAAAAGTCTTCAGTGGTCTGAGGAGTCCACATTTCAACTTTTTTCTTTTCTTTTCTTTTTTTTTTTTTTTTTTTAATTATGGATGTCATGTCCTCTGGGAAAAAGAGACTATCCAGATTGTTAGTAAGTTAGTAAGTTCAAAAGCCAGCATCTGCGATGGTACGGGGGTGTGTTATTGGCCATGGCATGGGCAACTTACACACGTGTGACAGCCACCATCAATGCTGAAAGGCACATCCAGATTTTGGAGCAAGTTTAGAACACATACTGCCATCCAAGCAATGCCTTTTCAAGAACATCCCTGATTAATTCACCAAGATAATGCCAAAGCGCACATTCTGCATGTGTTACAACAAGACTTCATAGTAAAAGAGTACCTCTACCAGACTGACCTGGCTGCAGTCCAGACTGTCGCCAATTGAAAGTGTATGGCACATTATGAAGCGCATATGACATTCGAGAGCCCGAAATGTTGAACAACGCCAAGTAAATCCAAGTAAAGAAGAATGGTAAACAATTCCATCTACAAACCTTCAAAAAATAGTGTCCTCAGTTCCCAAACGTTTATTGGGTGTTTTAGTAGGAAAGGTTATGTAACACAGTGGTAAAGATACCCCTGTCCCAACCTTTTTGAAACGTGTTGCAGGGATCAAATTCAAAATGAGCAAATATTTGCGCAAAAACAAAAATGTTTATCAGTATGAACATTAAGTATCTTATCGTTGTAGTGTATTCAACTAAATATAGGTTGAAGATGACTTGTAAATCATCGTATTCCATTTTTATTTACATTTTTCACACCGTCCCAACTATTTTGGAATTGGGGTTGTAGTACTCTGGTCATTTTCCTGATTTCGGCTCAAAGTACAATATTGTAAACCTCATTGTTTTATTTTTTTGTAAATGAATCCCCATCTTTACCATACTACAGTGTCATACAAAAGCAGCAAATTTACAAGCTCAAAACATAATTTGAGTTCAAGTTTGTAGATCTGCTACTTTTGAATTTTAATGCTGAAATGCCAAATCGGGGCGCCGTGGCAAGAACTTTTTAACTTGCGCCTCATAGCATCCATATGCATTAGCCAAAGATCCACACAAACTATGAGCTTGTAGATTTGGTATTTTAGGCAAAGAGGTTTGTCGTGGAAGGACTAAAGCAGACAGCAAACAAAAGGATGCAACTGCAACAACATAAAGTACTGTGTGCTGAATTATTTCACTATTAAAACAGTTAATACCACTGGTTCCATTTTTAATTCCAATTACCCAAATATCTCATACAAAATGTGGACCCATGGTTCATGCTAACTGTCCCGTAGTTAATGTGGGCTTGGTGTGCAACTGTGCATGTTCTCTAGCAGTGGTTTGCAAACTTTTTCATGTCAAGGACCACCAAATTCACACCAATTACCCCTGCAGATCCCTGGACCCCCCCATAAGAGACGATTTTTATGATTAGGCCTATATCAGTGATTCTCAGGCATTTTAATTTCACCAGTTCTGAGTTTGACATGCATTAGTCTACAGATCTCCATTTGATGGCATTAATAGCGCTGAGACCCTTGATTTATATTGAAAAAATGTGTTAATTTGTTAATTTAACAGCTTGTTTAAATGAAGATGGACCTGTAAGGGTCGAACTATAAAGGGTCCATTTGTTTCAAAATTATAATTTGACTGGGGACCCCCTGGGGATCCGGAGACCACACCTACCACAATGCGGGTTCACTTGGTTACAGACCAGTGGTTTTCAACCTTTTTCATACTAGGGCCCACTATTTATTCAGAATTTGAGAAATCAAATGGACCTTTGCGGGTCCACTTGGTTTCATGTTTACACTCTCACAAGAGTTACATCTGGTCAACTCTCCATCATTTAGCCTGCAGACCACCTGGAATCCTCTCAGGGACCACTGGTGGTCCCTGCTCCACTTGTTGAAAACCCCTGGTTTAGACAACTAGCTAGTTAAGTTTAGTGGTTTTCAACCTTATTCATACCAGGGCCCACTATTTATTCAGAATTTGAGCCATGGACCACCATTTGATGACATTTTAGACCCCAAAACTAAAGATTTCTTTTGCTTTTGTAGACAATTCCAGGCTGGATTTAGGAAACAAAACAGTCAAACATACAGATATAAATGACCATTAATGTTCTACAATCTCTAGTTGTGTAGACTTAATTTAGATGGTGAATATTTTATCTGTGTAAACATGAAACCAAATGGACCCGCAAGAGTCCCTGCACCACCTGTTGAATCCCCCTGTTCTGTTGAACAGGGTGAGCTAGTGGTTGAAAAACAAGTTAGCTAGCACAGGGGCTTTCAACCTTTTTCATACCAGGGCCCACTATTTATTCAGCATTTGAGCCACGGACCACCATTTACTGGCATTTTAGCCCCACAGACCCAAAACGAAGATTTATTTTTGTCCACAATCCAGGCATTTCAGAGCCAAAACAGTCAACATACAGATCAAAATGACCATTAATCTTCTACATTCTCTAGTTGTGTAGACTTGGGCTAATTCACATGATGAGAGCGTAAAAATGAAACCAAGTGGACCCTAGCTAGCCAGCTTCGTGTTTACACAGTTGTGATTTAAAGACAACAGATTATCTTACCATTTCTGCATACTTCCTTGTTGTAGGCCTACATGTTGATGAAAACGGGAGCTTGGTGGCGATGCGATATCAATATTCCCGTGACGCCGACACTTATGTGGAACATTAGGAACGGACTGGAGCTGGAACGATGCGCTACGATGCAGCTGTGAGCTGCCTGGCTGGCAGTTGCTTTCAGTTTCATTTCAAACCGCGCTGCCACGCGCACCAGCCATGCGCATCAGCCATGCGCCTGTTCATTGGTGGAAGATGTATTCCTCAGCCAATCATATCGAGTGGCGGAGTTTGAACCCGTTCGTGCGCACACGCGCGCGCGCGCGCGCACACGCGCACACGCGCATGCCCATACTGTTGAATATATTTGTAATACAATTGTAAATACAGCAATAATGATAAATTGGAACTTTGAGGGAATCTATTAGCCTGCATCCATAAGAGCAGTGTTGTAGTGGTACTTTTAGAAGTGGGGGGACGCCTCTTAAAGGGGAATTCCACCCATTTTTATTTTTATTTTTTTCTGAGAGTGTACAAATGTGAAGCAAATAGACCATTTGGTTCCTTTTGTACACTCTCAGAAAAAAAGAGGAAACTCATTAACATGGTGAAATACATCATGAAGATGTATTATACCCAGGGGTGTAGTGGAGGGGGGACGCGGGGGGCGTCCCCCCACTTCTCACATCTAAAATATTTTTGGGTCTGAAAAAAATCATCAAAAATCATGATCAATCAAAATCACCATGTTAATGAGTTTCTTTTTTTCTGAGAGTGTACAAATGGAACCAAATGGACCCACTAGGGTCCATTTCGTTCACATTTGTACACTCTCAGAAAAAAAAGATCAAATGGGGGGAATTCCCCTTTCAGAGGCGTCCCTCCACTTCTAAAAGTACCACTACAACACTGATTATGATGCTAATATTTTTTCAGCCCTCCAATTCTAGGAAACACAGAATGGGGGAACTACAGTAAGTATAGCATGTTGAGAAGGTTTTGTTTACAATGCCTAGTCGTATCCATAAAAGTAAATGACAAGAAAAAAACATAGGCCTACTTTTGCCCAAAATATATTTTAGATGTGAGAAGTGGGGGACTCTGTCCCCCCTCCACTACACCACTGCATAAGAGGGACTGTTATAAACTTAAAAATGACAGCAGTATTTTCATGTTGTTTGTTTGTTTGTTTGTTTGTTTGTTTCTTTCTTTCTTTCTTTCTTTCTTTCTTTCTTTCTTTCTTTCTTTCCTTCTTTCCTTCTTTCCTTCTTTCCTTCTTTCCTTCTTTCTTTCTTTCTTTCTTTCTTTCTTTCTTTCACGTATCTATCTATCCATCCATCCTCCAGAAGTGTTTTCCCCATTCATTTTTCTCATAGACTTTTGTAAAATAATTCATATGAAGATGATTACAATGCGGACAAACCAGCTCAGCCCACAGGCCCTCCCTATGAGGTTGATTTTCAAAGTACACGTAAAGTGTCGGAGTGAAATGTCATCGGAAGGTATTTTTCCCGCTGAATCCAACGGTACCACTCTCTCTGACGTTGGGAAAGTACCGTTTCGCCATAAAAACACTGTTTTTTTTTATCCGTTCCAAGTCCCCATCCATGTTGGAGTATAGCCAGGTCAGATGGTCAGACACTGTTAACCCCAAAGGTTAACAGTGACTGGAGGTCACGAAACATCGTTTTTCCAAAAAAAAAACACCAAAACCTAACAACCCAAAAGTGTCTTCTGACTTACTTTTCGACGCTGATTCAGGATCCGCAGTTTGTTTTGAAATCGGAGCACAGGAAGTGCTTTAAATCGCCATTTGTTTGAACCGGAAGTGCCATTCCTCCATATTCTGGGTGAGAAGGATTTTTCTCCTATTTTTTCCCTGAAAGGCCATGGAAAACTGAGTCAGACGTCGTTGTTCGCGAGAGTCCGCGTTACACGGCCAGGGCAGCAAAAAATCCCGTTTTTTTCCACATTTTGCTCTATAACTCGGCAACGGAAAGTCGCAGACACATGGGCCAGCGTCATAGTGCTTCGCTCAAAGAGGCCGATAAGCCTATGAAAGAATCTCAGAATTTTCAAAATTCAACTTGGCCTTCGATATGGGGTAAGAGTTCACGACTCTAATACGTCCCAGAAAGTGGAGATTGATATGAAGAAAGAGTCACACAGACAAGTGCCATACACCAAACTGTTCGTCTCGTCGAGACGGACTCAGAAAGCCCAAAAGCTCTGCATGTTGACCTTTGGGGGCGGAGCTACAGCCCGTCAAAGTCAAAAACCTAACTTTTGAGCGGTGCGACCGTGTGCAAGGAACCACATATCAGCGCGTGCGTCTTTACGAGCTGAACGCGTGCACCTGCATTACTCCCCCCTCCGACGCTTGTGGGTGGGGCCAAGTACGTTTAAACATGTGCCCAAACGACTTCACCCTTTTTCAAAACGAATAGGACAATTCTTGACTTACTTTTAGACGCTGAATCCAACGGTGCCACTCCTGTTGCTCTCGGACCCCGGGAAGTGCTTAATTGGCACACTAATTGGTGTAAAAGGGTCGATTTTTAAACTACGCGTAAAGTGTCCGAGTGACATGTCATCGGAAAGGACCTTTCCCGCTGAATCCAACGGTGCCCCTCCAGAGAGAGAGAGGTTGCTTCTCTGTTGAGTTATCTAAATCTGATCAAAAACATGAATTCATCTGAACATATTACTTCCCACCACTGGTTCAACATAAGTGGGCCAGCTAATATATGCTATAGATGGGCCAAACAGAAAGAAAATGTATGTGGGCCAGTTAATATAAAGCTAGTGTGAGCCAAATACACACAAAATGCATGTGGCCCAGTTCAAATATCGCTATATCTGGACCAAATACTCACAAAATGTATGTGGCCCAGTTCATATAATCTATATCTGGGCCACATAAACCCAAAGTGTATGTGGCCCAGTTCATATAATCTATATCTGGGCCACATACACCCAAATTGTATGTGGCCCAGTTCATATAATCTATATCTGGGCCACCTACACCCAAATTGTATGTGGCCCAGTTCATATAATCTATATCTGGGCCACATACACCCAAATTGTATGCGGCCCAGTTCATATAATCTATATCTGGGCCACATACACCCAAAATGTATGCGGCCCAGTTCATATAATCTATACCTGGGCCACATAGCCCCAAAATGTATGTGGCCCACTTCATATATGGTTATATCTGGGCCAAATATAGCAAACCACAACTGGCCCATGTGTGGCATGCCATCATGTAAACGGTGCCGCCATTGCCAGACCTGGCCCATGTTCGGTTGACATACCGCTTGCCATTGCCAGATGTAGGCCAGAGGTGCCGGATTGAAGCCGCGTTTGGGCCAGACCCGTCTGCTATGTGGGATTGTAGGTTACATTTGTTACATGTGATTAGATTAGTTGTGGTCACTCTTATGTTTTGTTATGCAAAACAATTGCAGTTGTTTTGTCACGGTTGTACAACCTTCACGAAGGCTTTCGCAGTTAAAAATTATTTTTGCTGTCTCTCAGGTATACCTTTACCTTTTGAAAACAAAGCTGTGAATAGGCTTTGTGCAACTTCTTTATGGCACAACCCTCTTTTTACCGATGCACATGTAGCCATGACCATGAGCCAGCCGCAACAGCCTTGTCAATTGGGCTCAGTCACTCAGGCTCACCCCCTGCCATCGGGCGGATTGGCAAGTGGGAGCCTATTTTCTAAGCTAAGAGCGTACTCAGCATAGCCATGGAGTGAGGTTCCAAACAGGGCTTAGTGTGCACACTTTGGGACAAATGGGGAAGGGGGGGGGGGGTACATGGAATATGCTGTTGCTGTTCAAGCCAGCTCTCTCAAATAATAAGGCAAACTTATCTAAACATTTTCTGCAATCAATCCATTCCACAGGGTCCAATGCAAGACATCAAGCCAACGTCGGACATTCTCTGCAGGTCAAAATCTTTATCCATCCATCTTCATCCAACAAAGCTTAATTATATTTGTATTAACAGTATTAATACTGTTGTTACCTCCTCAGATGCCCATTTATGCAAACTGTCCTCCAGTCTCCACACCAGAGTCAGACTCCACCTACCAGAGCCTCAATCCATCCACCATGGAGGACGACTTACTGTACTCTACAGTCACACCAACACACAGAGTACAGTACTAATACTGTACTCTACAGTCACACCAACACACAGAGTACAGTACTAATACTGTACTCTACAGTCACACCAACACACAGAGTACAGTACTAATACTTTACTCTACAGTCACACCAACACACAGAGTACAGTACTAATACTGTACTGTACAGTCACACCAACACACAGAGTACAGTACTAATACTGTACTCTACAGTCACACCAACACATAGAGTACAGTACTAATACTGTACTCTACAGTCACACCAACACACAGAGTACAGTACTAATACTGTACTGTACAGTCACACCAACACACAGAGTACAGTACTAATACTGTACTCTACAGTCACACCAACACACAGAGTACAGTACTAATACTGTACTCTACAGTCACACCAACACACAGAGTACAGTACTAATACTGTACTCTACAGTCACACCAACACGCACATAGAGTACAGTACTAATACTGTACTCTACAGTCACACCAACACACACAGAGTACAGTACTAATACTGTACTCTACAGTCACACCAACATGCACATAGAGTACAGTACTAATACTGTACTCTACAGTCACACCAACACACACAGAGTACAGTACTAATACTGTACTCTACAGTCACACCAACATGCACATAGAGTACAGTACTAATACTGTACTCTACAGTCACACCAACATGCACATAGAGTACAGTACTAATACTGTACTCTACAGTCACACCAACACACAGAGTACAGTACTAATACTGTACTCTACAGTCACACCAACACACAGAGTACAGTACTAATACTGTACTCTACAGTCACACCAACACACAGAGTACAGTACTAATACTGTACTCTACAGTCACACCGTTTCACAGTAAAGACAAGGCTCTTTTCTTTTCCTGTTTTATTTTTTTAAGTATTTAAGTATTTAAGTATACAACATATTTGTATGACTATGCATTTTGTTATTTATGATTCTTGTACTATGTATTTACTGTAATTTCCTTGATCCTTGCCCACACCTGATCTTGGACAATATAATACAACAACATTTTGTAAGGTTTTAAGATTTAATTTTTATTTGGTTTACTATTAATATGATTCTTTTTTTGTGTGTGTTTTTTTTAGTCACACCACAATTTTTAGTCAGTCTCTTTCATTGTGTGTCTCCCATATAATGTATTGCAGTTGAGGTTAAAACTGTACACACGGGAACTCTACTCCTTGGTGCAGTCGACAGACTTTCAAAATGTTTTTTATAGCATTGATGCACTGACTCTGCATGTTATCCAGTGCGAGCCAATTATTTTTTTCTAAACAATATAAACTTAAGTGCCATCATTCATTCTTAGTGTTATCGGCTATGTAGCCTACAGTATAGGCTGCAGTATGGATTTTTGGTATATAAATGTGCATTCATTTTGATTATTCCATTCTTACTTTCATGGAGCAGTGGATCACTTTCCTTAACTGGCTCTGGTGGCCCATTGCTGTATGTGTATGGCATGTGGCTCCAGATTTATAGTTGTAAATGTTTAAAGGAAAAATGTCATGTATGTGCAAATACACATTGAATAACAACCATTGACTATATTCTATATGAACTAAACTATTATGACTAAGACCAAATATATTTTGTCAGCAATAAATGTTTGTATTTTATGACTGTTTTTACACTTTATATGGCTGTTTTTACACTTTATATGCTGAAAAAGAGTGCCAGTGTATGAACCATTAGACTAGCAACTCACAAGACTAGCAATGAATGTCTGTCAATCTGCAGCTGACAGTTGAGGTAGATGCTGACCGGCATTTGACCGGCACTTCATTTAATACATCATTAATTTATCACTATATTATTGTGATGAATGAAAACCAAGATGAAAGTCTTCATGTGTGTAGTACTGTGTACCACACTGTATGTTTACTGACTTCCCCTCGTGAGATAATAAAGGTATCTCTGTAGGGGTTTTGCCTAAATCAATTGTGCACTTTATGTAGGCAATGGAATAATATACATTACAATATCAAAAAGAAAAGTCTAATAATATATTAATTCAGCATCAGAGTGAACAGGTATTATGTTTTTTCCTTTTTTTTGCATAATCCTCCCTACTATAGTGTGGTGACCATATAAGGAGTTCCATGCCCCCAGTGGGTCTCCTGGGGTCAACAAATTCTTTTTCAATTTGGACTTTGGAAGAAAAAGACTTCATCCAATCAGGATGAGGAGGGCCTTCCAATCAGGATTAGGGTTAGAGACTGGGCCTTGGTGCACGTGCTGTTGGCATGTTGCACTTCACTCCACTGTAGAGTGTGCGTGCATGTGCACATCTTGTTACCGGGGGGACCCGGGAGTGGGGGGTTCCAAATCACCCAAACTACTGAAAGCTCCTTTAACGCCTTATTCCTTTATTTCCGAAAGTGATGGGTTGACTCCGTGTCAGGTTCACCATAATCACATTCCATTTTCAAGTTGTGTGCAAGGCTAGGTTCAATGCCATGCTCTTAACACCCTGTTCATGAAACCCGTGGGTGTGCATGTAAAGCACAAGGCATTTTAGTCATCTTTGAACAGAGGTAGCTGCTTTGCTTTTCTGCAAACAACTATGCGGACTGAGGGGACCCCCCGGCCCCCCCTCCACGCTATACTTCTCCATACCAGTAAGACACACTCAGAACAGGTAAGGAAGTTCCTTCAGTGTAGTGTACTCTGTACTGCACAGGCTTATTTGTGACCTTCTGACCGACTTGGCTTCTGCTTTGTGCTCTGCGGTTCACTTTGCACAACACAAAGTTTTCATTGTGGTTAACAGAGTGCAGAGTCTCTATGCTGTGAACAGAGGCTCTACTTAAGCAGGCCTACAGTACTTACACCACGGATCATTTCAAGTATTAGCCCTCTAGTGGCCAATGTACAGTAAAGACAAGGCTCTTTTCTTTGTAAGTATTTAAGTATACAATGTATTTAATTGTATTACCTTGGACAATATAATACAACAACATTTTGTAAGGTTTTAGTATTAATATGATTTTGTTTGTTTGTTTGTTTTTAGTCACACCAAAGATTTTAGCAGTGGATCACTTTCCTTAACTGGCTCTGGTGGCCCATTGCTGTATGTGTATGGCATGTGGCTCCAGATTTATAGTTGTAAATGTTTAAAGGAAAAATGTCATGTATGTGCAAATACACATTGAATAACAACCATTGACTAGATTCTATATGAACTAAACTATGATGACTAAGACCAAATATATTTTGTCAGCAATAAATGTTTGTATTTTATGACTGTTTTTACACTGCTGAAAAAAGAGTGCCAGTGTATGAACCATTAGACTAGCAACTCACAAGACTATCAATGAATGTCTGTCAATCTGCAGCTGACAGTTGAGGTAGATGCTGACCAGTATTTAAGCAAAACAAACCTATATCCTAACAGATTTTGAAAAATACATCCAACTAATATGTGTTCATTTATTACATCATTAATTTATCACTATTATTGTGATGAATGAAAACTAGGATGAAACTCTTCATGTGTGTAGTACTGTGTACTATACTGTGTGTTTACTGATTTCCCCTTGTGGGATAATAAAGGTATCTGTGCAGGGGTTTTGACTACATCAATCGTGGACCCGTGGGCGTGCACGGCATTTTAGTCATCTTTGAACACAGGTAGCTGCTTTGCTTTTCTGCAAACAACTATGCGGACTGAGGGGACCCCCCCTCCCCTACACTTCTCCATACCAGTAAGACACACTCAGAACAGGTAAGGTCAGTTCCATATACAATATGTTCAGTGTACACTGTACAGGCTTATTTGTTACCTTGACTTGGTATCTGTTTTCGGCTCTGCGGTCAACACAGTTTTCAGTTGAAGGAGGAAATTACTGCTTCCTGTTTTTTTTTGCATTGTGGTTAACAGACAGTATCAGTGATACTCGGTCTATGCTGTGGACCCAGGCTCTACTTAAGCAGGCCTACAGTACTTACACCACGGATCATTTCAAGTATTTTCCCAGCGATGATTAATTTTGACAAAGAAAGAAACATTAGGTGGGAGAGCAGAGTTCACAGATGACCATGTGATCTGTTCATCTGATAGGCCGGCTTGTGTATTTCACGGAAACATTGTACTGTATGCAGAGGAAGGTGTCTGTGATGTACACCTGCTATGACACAAAACAAAGACAGAAACCGTTTTTGCAGAAGCATGAGAACGGAAGTATTGGTTTTAACCAGATACCTGAGCTGAGCAGTCATGGTGTGTTCCCTTTCACAACATGGGAAAGTTATGATCTTATTTTTGAGAATTCACACATTGAATATGAGTATTGTGCTATTTGCATATAGATTATGACTAATCAGAATAGAGGCAGAGAGAAGGGGGGGCACAGCCAAAATGAACATTTTAAATAATATTTTAAATCAAGGAGGGTCCAATATTTTAAGTCTTGTTTCATCCAAGTACATACTACTTAGTTTTTGTCCAGTTGTTGTCGTTAATGTTAGCACAGGTTGTGGCCAACATGACAACATGCTCAATCTTGTGAATCTTGAGTCATGCACTTATTTCACTGAATTGGAACCCAAGTTCAAATTCTCATACATAAAAGGTGACGTTTCTGGATGGATTTGAATTGTTCAGCAGTTGGTGATTCAAACGGCAGTTTGTCAGTCTGAGTCATTAAGGGGGCAGGAGGTGGATTAGTATTGTATTTACCCAGCATCATGTTAATGTGGAAGAAAGAAGTAGAAACGGCACAGTTCACGCCCATGCTAGATGCACTGGCCATGCAAATGCCCCCAGGTGGGGAAATTTGTATCTAAACTGTTCGTGTTATAGATTAACTTCCTATTTTGCATTGTGGTTGACAGAGATTACAGAGTACAGTACAGTGTGCCTCAAATGATGAAGTAGCAATGGCCTAGTGGTCCAGGCCAACAGCGTGTCACATGTTCGAGTCCGTTCATGCCAACCTTTCCTGCATGTCTCTCCCCCTTCTATGTCTCCTACCTCCCTGTCTATCTTCATTTGAATCTGTTTATTAAAGCAAAAAGTAAAAAAAAACGGACGAATGGACGAAAAGAGATTATTGAAGATCATGGGATCATCCTCAATCTCCTGGAAGGAAGTCACTGAGATAGGCTACTTAAGCAGCTGGCAAAGGTCCAGAGGTAGATGACATTTTCCTCAGAAATGGAGGGAAAAACTCTGTCTCTGTCTGTCTGTCTATATATATCTCTTTCTCTCACAGTTTAGAGAGAGTATTCTCGCAGTAGGAGAGTGGGAGGAAGGAGAGAGAAAGTTCCTCTCTTTTGCTGTTCCACGGCTTGGGACATTCAATGATGTGGGAAATCATCTGTGAAGCTGGGAAGGCAGCATACCACATCTGTGTCAAGGTGCGTCACCTGCAGCCCCTGGAAAGACTGACACTGTTGAGGTGGTCAGAGTTTTGGCATAGACAAGTACCTGAAAGGTTGCTGGCGGATCCTGTACATTAAGCTGCCCATGTCCATTGAAAAACGGGCAGCTGACCTCCAATGGAGGGTATTGCCCAGAGCTCTAGCCGTGTGTGTGCGCGTGCGTGTGTGAGTGTGTGTGTGTGTGTGTGTGTGTGTGTGTGTGTGTGTGTGTGTGTGTGTGTGTGTGTGTGTGCATGTGCACTGTGCGTGTGTGCCTATTAAACTGTTCTTCTTTCTTTCTTTCTTTCTTTCTTTCTTTCTTTCTTTCTTTCTTTCTTTCTTTCTTTCTTTCTTTCTTTCTTTCTTTTCTTGGGACTGGTGTCTAAAGGGGGGCATTATAAGCCTTGTGCTTCAGCCAACCTCCTTTTTGGTCTATTAGAAACATTTATGATCAAGGACAATGTTACATGTTCATCCACGACCAAAATAAACTAAACTGAACTGAACTGAACAGAGACATATAGCACACCTTGATCCTATACGAATTTCATATCTTGGGTAGCTAAGCTGGCTATCTGGATAACCAGAAAAAAATAAATCCCAGGAGGAATCCCAGGGGGAATCCCAGGGGGTGGGATCAGTAGATCCATCTCTCTCTCTCTCTCTCTCTCTCTCTCTCTCTCTCTCTCTCTCTCTCTCTCTCTCTCTCTCTCTCTCTCTCTCTCTCTCTCTCTCTCTCTCTCTCTCTCTCTCTCTCTCTCTCTCTCTCTCTCTCTCTCTCTCTCTCTCTCTATGCTGTAAGCACAGCGGAGCTGGTCTATTTTTGATGCATTTTGGCTGCTGTGTTATGATGTATCACCTCTCAGCCAGCCTAGCACTTTGTCTTTCACTTTTATGCAACCACCAGGCAACCGCATGATAGCACAAGCCGACATATCAGCAATGGGACATGTGAGTACAGTATGGTCAATATAGTATTCTTACAAACAACCCTCATGAAAAAACACTATTGAATCACTGCGATTGAGTAGTGATTTGTGTAGTAAAATGTAGAGAAATGGAAAATGGTGTTTTCACTGCTGAATACTTTTTGTTTCTACACAAACCCTATAAGGCAGGGGTAGGGAACCTATGGCTCTGGAGCCAGATGTGGCTCTTTTGATGGCTGCATCTGGCTCGCAGACAAATCTTTATAAAAAAAATATAAATTATATAAAAGTGTCATTAGACTCGTTTGTGCCAGTCAGCGGCGCCAGTTCGCACTAATTTCAGTGGGAAAGTGGCAAATATACACTTGTTGTGTATCTAATCTATTTATCTATCAATCACATAGGCAGCGCAGATGAGGCCGACTCAGACACTGTTTGACGTATTTTGCTCTGCTGTCAAAAATAACGGCCGATGTGCACATGTGCAAGAAATTCCGTCTCAGTAGGAATGGACAGAGGAATTTGCTGTTGTGGAGAAAGCAGGTTCTTCACTTTAAGGGTGTTGAAATTACATGATCAGACCACCACGGTCATGGCCACGGAGACCCCCGCTCACCGGACAGCTGATGGCAGTTGTCGATCAGCCAAATTTCATCCCTGCAGTGATGAGAGTTAGACTATACTGTTATGGGGACAGATATACTGTACATGTATATACTAGAAGATATTAAAGATAATTTTATATATATATATATATATATATATATATATATATATATATATATATATATATATATATATATATATATATATATATATATATATATATATATATATATATATATATATATACAGTATATATAACAAATATTAATACACAACCACTGTCGGGCCAGCATTGTGTAGTAATTCAACAATAAATGTATAGTGATTGTATAGTTCTTTCCAAAAAGCCATAGTGAGGCTGAAGTAATTAAGTAGCAGCCAGGTAGTGATTTGAATAGGAATTATGTAGTAATACCAGTAGTGAAAAAACGGGCCACTTCTCTACATTTTGAATCAGGAATTCATCATTCCTGATGAAGACCCGAAGGGGTCGAAACGTTGAATCCAACTGAATAAATGTATTGAGCTTAAAGATCATGTGCGGACATCCTCTCTCTTTCAACCAATAAAATGTCTCCATTCAACCATCCCTTGTCAATCACCCAATCGCAACACTGCACCTGACAGAAGTGAGATTACAGAAGTGAGTAATATCCAGTGCCGTCCCAGACCTTTCTGTTGGCCTATACTCACAACTAGCTGCTTGATGCCCCCCCATGTCTAGCGCCCTGACTCTGATCAATACATAAATACTTAGAAAACGCAATATTAAGAAAACAAAAATTAAATGATTTACTTCAAGGCGTGATCTTCTTTTCAAGATGGCTCTAGTTTATTGTCATCTGACAGGTAGTGTTGCCACAGGTCCCGGATTTTCCTGATTGTCCCGGATTTTCATGGTCTGTCCAGGAAAAAATAAAATAAATCCTGGACACTTGAATGTCCCGGATTTTTATACATGGTCAAAAGTATATATATTTTTTCTAGAGACTAGAGACCGCAACTAACCTGACTTGCGTCACTCACAGTCTCAGATCAGTATGATAGTCCTATTAAATTGTAGCGTGCCTGTACGTACCAGTGTTGCCAACTTGGCACATTTGTCGCTATATTTACCTCTTTTCCAGACCCCCCTACTGCCAAAATGAGTGGAAAACTCCTGAATCTAAATCTGTCTATCTAAAGATAACTGAGATGAGAAAAATGAAAACTGGACTGCTCCAGAAAGAGTTGAAAATTAATGGTTAAGTAGCCTAATTATTAATCTGATATGTAAAAGAGTAATAAAATAATGAGAGCAGTAACATTTCAGTGTAAAAGTGTGATATATTTCTGGGTTAGATGTTTAAAGAGGTGCGTTGCTTCCGACCAAAAGGCCGATAATCGCCGCCGATAATAGGCCGCCGATTGGATGGTCAAAATGTCCAGGATTTTTGTCAGACACATGTGGCAACCCTACTGACAGCAGGTTAATATTAAACAGTGTTGCACTGTGTTTGCTACTAACATACAGTACAGTATAAGGTGCAAATACCCAGTTGACAAGGTAAATCACGACTACTGCTTTCAGTTTTGATACAAAACAATCCAGAACAAGAGGTATAGTTAGAGGTAGAATTTGACAGTGCAAGATTTAACAACAATAACACCAGTGCCATCATTACTGCTGCTTGGTGGCTTTTGGTCAGGGCAGGCTCTTGTACCTTCTAAACAGCTTGGTGGCTGTTGGTCAGGGCAGGCTCTTGTACCTTCTGAACAGCTTGGTGGCTGTTGGTCAGGGCAGGCTCTTGTACCTTCTAAACAGCTTGGTGGCTTTTGGTCAGGGCAGGCTCTTATATTGTACCTTCTGAACGGCTAGGTGGCTGTTGCTCAGGGCTGTGCAAGCGCGGCGTGGCCATCGGGAGCACCGGGACTTTTCCCGGTGGCCTGCGCCACTTAGTGGCCTGGACGGGGTACAAAAAAAGAAAAGAAAATGTTTTTCTTTGAAACGTCCACGGTCCAGGGCAGGCCAGAGCGGCAGGCCCAGGCCAGCCCAGGCCAGGCAAACTAGTGTTTCTTTCTCCTTCCAAAAATAAAAGGTGTCATATTCAGAGTTGGGGGTAACGAGTAACGAGTAACGAGTAACGAGTAATATTACTACTTTTTCAGGTAACGAGTAGTGTAACGACGTTACCTCCTAGAAAATAGTAATAATATTACAGTTACTTCTGCTAATATTACTTCGTTACTTTTGTCATGCTGCTGCGTTCAACAGTATTGCGTTGGTGAAGGGAGATGAGCTAATGTCACTTTAGTTTGATCGGAAAAAAGATGAGCAGCTGACTTTTATTAGGCAGACGTACAAAGACATCTCTTGTCAAAGCTGCGACATTGAGGCGTCAGAAACGTAGCGCTCGAAAGCTGTTTGTGCAGCTTGTTGTCCCTCCCGATCCTCAATAGAAGTCTATGTAGAAGAGCCGCGCTTGGACTGGCCACATAAAGAGAACGGAGTTGGCGCTAATGCTCTGCATTGCTCTTACCTTGATTCTTTGTTGAGATTTGAATCGAAAAACTCTCAGGCCATGCTCACCCGATTGCAATAATTCCAACTGTGGTCCAAGTATATCCAAGGATATTTTCATTTGCCATACAAGTCATGCGTTTATAATATGTGTTTTATCACATTTAGCCCATAGCTGGGCTAAATGTCCACACTCGCTGCCTGTCTCGATGCTGTCTGCCAGGGGATTTCCGATACACAGCTGTTCTAATTAACTCTGTTTGCACAGTATCATCAATTAAGCCACTGGAGCTATAAGCCCTCATATACTCAATATTAAATCAAAAAGATCTTATGCTTATGTATGTTTATCATACATTTTTAAATTTTGCATTAAAACATAGTTGACAGACAGAACTGTAACCAAATAACAATCCACTGACTGAAATAACAGCCTACTGCAACTATGTAATCTATGGTAGGCTATGTTAATCATGTGTGGCATATAAATATTAATATATTTTAGTATTTTTTTCCAGGGTGGGATGCCTGTATTCATTCATCTAAATACATTCATCTAAATAGGCCTACATCCATCCATCTTAACCTGCTTATCCGTAGTCAGGTGGTGGGGGCAACAGTCACCCAATTGATGTTTGGCTGATTGGTGACTCTTGTTATTCTTCTTCTTTAGATTCAGCTCTAAAAGAAGCTGACAGATTGTGTAGTTGTAGCTACTTTCCTTTTTTCAGGGATCTGGGTGCAAAAGTAATATAAAAAAGTAATATAATATACTACATATTACTTTTGCATCCAAGTAATAAGTAGTGTAATATTATTACTTTTCTAAAGGGGTAATAAGTAATAAGTAATATATTACTTTCCTAAGTAATATTCCCCAACACTGGTCCTAGTACTACAGAGTTTAGTTGAGCAGTGTGAGTGACTGGCTGTAACCTGATATCTTGCACCTGCATGATGCGTCGGACCGGAGAGAGCGAGGACAGTGAGAGACTGCGCTACGCAGCTCCCAGCTGGCCTGGGATCAGTGGGGGACACCCCCCTGCCTGTCGCTTAGAGCATAGACAGATAGTTATGCAAACTCGGTTCACTTCATGGGGCCAGTCCAATGGAGGCTGTTCTATATAGACTTCTATTGAAAAAGGGGACAAGGTCGTCATTCAGGCTGCATGATCAGCGCCCGAGCGCTCAGTTTCTGACCCTTCAATGTCAGTTCTATTAGATGGCTCTGCCTCTGCTGCAGAAGCATGACTGTCGCGTGTCGAGTGAGGAGGAGGAGGAGGAGGAGGAGGAGGAGGAGGAGGAGGAGGAGGAGGAGGAGGAGGAGGAGGAGAGCGAGAGGCAATTGATCAGATTGACGACTAGAAAGCTAGATCAAAAAAGTAAACAACGGATAATGGATAAGAAAAAGAGGAAAGGTGGGCCTGAACGAGAGAGGGACAAAAGGAGAAAGGCCCTTGAAGCCTCCCTCCTCTCCCCCAAAGCCAGCCGTCGTTATCTGACAAAGACGTGCAACCCCCATCAACAAGTAAGTAGCAGTAGTAATCACAACACACACTGCTGCGAAGTGAGAGCTGAGAGGATAACAGACTATATTAAAACCAATGGAAGATATTGTTTTTTCGGGGACATATGTGCTCATTTCAGATTTGATAAATGGGCTGCCTATAGTAGGCCTACGAAAATGAATTGCATCTTAATGCATGTTTTGTATGTTCTTGTGTGTGTGGTGGCCAGTGTTGCCAACTGCCAAAATCCAAAATGCACTAGTGGCACTTCAGAATGTATTAGAATGCGCTAGATGCTTGCCTGGAAGGTGTGTAGACTTGGGATAATTCACATGAGGAATATTTTTAATTCTTGAGAGTGTAAAAATGAAACCAAATGGACCCTTGCGGGTCCATTTGGTTTCATTTTGTATGCTTTTGGTGGTGTGCACCCAGGCAAGAGGTCCAATTTAACCAAAGCACTTCCACTTGTTTTTTTTTTTTTTTTTGCTTCTAAGGGAAACCTCAATCTGACTCTGATATGCAGTACCTAGACATAGACCTGCCTTTAGGCAGGTATATAGGCAGGTAGGCTATATATGTTGTAGTCAGATGCCAGTGTGAGCAACTGATCAGTCTGTTATTTTTATTATTATCATCACTATTGCTATTTTCTTGTTATTATATTATTACTATTACTGTTATTGTTGCACACCATCTGCTCGTCTGTGTATTTTTGGTGGTGTGCACCCAGACAAGGAGGTCCAATTTAACCAAAGCACTTCCACTTGTTTTTTTGCTTGACTCTGCATGACTCTGATATGCAGTACCTTTTTTTTTTAGATATCCAGTGCCTTTAGGCAGGTCTAGGCAGGTGTCCAGGGCTTCTTTGGTCTAATGTTGTCCAATGTAGAAGCTTATTTTGTGCCTCTTATAAAGGATAAGTAATATTTATCTAGAATCGCCATTTAGTGACGAACAATGGTAATGCACAGGTCCGTTTGAAAATAAACCTTTAAAGGAGTAGCCTTTAAAGGTTTGGGGGTTGGGGGTTGTGGCCTGGCAAAAGGCAAAGTCCAGATGGCCTGGCCAAGCCCACTCCGCCCCTGGGGCTGTGTGCTGTTCATCTGTAAGGATGGTGCACACACTTTAAGAATTATGTCCTGTTTTCTTTCTTCATTCGTCTTCACTTGTGTTAAACTAACCGGTGGGTAGGCGTAGGCGGTGTCGGGTTTCAATACAGAAACAGCCACCAGCGCAGGTGCGAAGAAGGGAGGGGGGAGCGCTTCAGCAACACACACACACGCACACGCACGCGCACGCGCACGCGCACACACACACACACACACACACACACACACACACACACACACACACACACACACACACACACACACACACACACACACACACACACACACACACACACACAGCAAGCAGGAGAGGAACGAGGAGACAGTCCGCTGAGAATCGCGCTCTTGCATTGCAATTTGGAGCCTAAACCAGTAATAAATAATACTTGCGCAGCTCATTGTCCCTGGTAATATCCGTTGATCTACATGAAATGAGAATATTATATTGGACTATGATGTTGACAGCAAAGCTGAAGATTTTGGTCTTTTTGATCGGTAAATTACTGTTTATTCTGAACTTTCCTGTTAAATAACCTGTATGATATCAAGCTGACATATTAGACAGTCTTTGCTATCTGACTTATTAGTCCTCCTAGTGGGATATTGATTATCAACTTACCTAGCTAGTGGTACTGAGGCTTGGGTTACCCAGCAGCATAATTATACAATTACTAGTCATAGCTAATGTTATTTATTTATAAGCAAATTTGTAGATATAATAAACACATCATTTATTAGCAAGTTACAGTTGTGTTCAGAATAATAGCAGTCTGTTTAAAAAATTGAATAAAGCCCAAATTCCTTGTAGTGGTTTTTATTTCCATGCATTGGGAACACTGCACATTGTATTTTAAATCAAAACATGAAGAAAAAAGCAGAAATTATTTAATTACTTTACAGAAAATGAAGAAAAATGAACATTGGGCTGTTCAAAAAATAGCAGTGTCTGCACTTTACTTTACAAACTCAAATATTTACTGTATTAACTGAAAAAATATCCAGGATTCAGCATTCCTGTGAATCACTAAACTAATATTTAGTTGTATAGCCACTGTTTTTGAGAACATCTGTGTTGCATG
Organism: Benthosema pterotum; assembly: GCA_039105355.1. Classification (NCBI taxonomy): domain Eukaryota; kingdom Metazoa; phylum Chordata; class Actinopteri; order Myctophiformes; family Myctophidae; genus Benthosema; species Benthosema pterotum. Next base: position 10,546,428 of record CM076966.1, read on the forward strand.
GAGTCGACCAACTTCTGGCATCTGTGAACAGGTATTCCAGCCCAGGATGATTTGACAACGTTCCATAATTCCTCTGCATTTCTTGGTTTTGCCTCAGAAACAGCATTTTTAATGTCACCCCACAAGTTTTCTATCGGATTAAGGTCCGGGGATTGGGCTGGCCAGTGGCCACTCCATGACTTTAATTTTGTTGGTCTGGAACCAAGAAGCTGCTCGCTTACTGGTGTGTTTGGGGTCGTGAAACTGATCATGGATCAGTTTGGGTACATCAAATCCATCCAAATCCAAATCCTGATCCATGATCCCTGGTATGCGATAAATAGGCCCGACACCATAGTAAGAGAAACATCCCCATATCATGATGCTTGCACCACCATGGGATGTTTAACTTACTATGGTGCCGGGCCTATTTATCACATACCAAGGATCATGGACTTGAAGAGGTCATGTTGCCTTATGCTGAAGAGGAAATGCCCTTGAAATGGGTGTTTGAACAAGACAACGACCCAAACACACCAGTAAGCGAGCAGCTTCTTGGTTCCGGACCAACAAAATTAAAGTCATGGAGTGGCCAGCCCAATCCCCGGACCTTAATCCGATAGAAAACTTGTGGGGTGACATTAAAAATGCCGTTTCTGAGGCAAAACCAAGAAATGCAGAGGAATTATGGAACGTTGTCAAATCATCCTGGGCTGGAATACCTGTTCACAGATGCCAGAAGTTGGTCGACTCCATGCAACACAGATGTTCTCAAAAACAGTGGCTATACAACTAAATATTAGTTTAGTGATTCACAGGAATGCTGAATCTTGGATATTTTTCGGTTAATACAGTAAATATTTGAGTTTGTAAAGTAAAATGCAGACACTACTATTTTTTTGAACAGCCCAATGTTCATTTTTCTTCATTTTCTGTAAAGTAATTAAATAATTTCTGCTTTTTTCTTCATGTTTTGATTTAGAATATAATGTGCAGTGTTCCCAATGCATGGAAATAAACACCACTATAAGGATTTTGGACTTTATTCATTTTTTAAACAGACTGCTATTATTTTGAACACAACTGTATATCCTTAAACATCCTAAATGAACAAAATTTATTTTATATCCTTAAGCACTTGTAAATGTTTGCTTTGATATTTAGTGACGTTAATTAAAATCATGTTGGCTATTACTAAGTAGTTGACTATTAAGATTTGTAAATATTATTAAAACATTTCTACCTTATTTATAAACATGATTTACATATCATTAAATAATGTAATTTATTGCATAGGATTTCATTATTTACAACTGTTGATGTGGCCTCCATTTTTGTTAATTTTAATATATAGGTCCTATACAGTATGAGTGTTACTATATACTGTACCTAACATATATTAATGACCTATTAATCATTAATATATGTTAGCAAGAGCCCTAATGTAAACTGAACACAATTATTGAGCAAAAGTAAAACAACGTTCTGAGCACTCAAAAAGTTAAAACTTTAAAAAAGAGATGAGGAGAGCATGAATAAAGTCTCATCATTAAATAAATAAATAAATAAATAAAGCAGCCAACATGTTTCGACTCGAGTGAGTCTTCATCGGCGCTACTAGCCCCGATGAAGACTCACTCACTGGTTGTCTTTCTCTCTTTTGACAATTAGCTCTTCGCTAAATCCCACCCCAGCCCGTTCTTGGCCAATACCACGTTAGGGACGGTTACTAAGCAACGGAGAATGGACAAGCTTGAACCTCCCGTTCACCTATTCAATGGAGGAATACACTTCCGTGTCTGTGGAAGAGAAATAATTTCCAACTTCTGGAGTACTAACAGTCAAAACATCAAAAGGGTTTAAAATATGGTTTTCGAAAAATACATCCACCAGATCGCATGTCGCCTCTCAGCAAAGACAATGAAATCCAAATAGAAGTGAAATACCGCTCGCAATGCAAAACGCAGCCTCCTCATGTCCCATTCATGAATAAAGATAACCATATAACGGAACAACAGTGCTCTTGCATCGCAGGGAAGTCAATACAATGCCCTAGTTACATTTTAAGGTATGGTTCATTCATGACATCCTTTATTTTTCGCTACATAATGTGTTTTAGCCCCTTGAAGAATCATCCTGTTTCCCTTTGTTTGTAGCGCTCCGAGATATCGTTCCCACGTCGTGGGGTTTAATAAACACCCTGGATGTTATGATCGCTTAAGTGGAAAGCCCTAAGAGCATCGTGTACAAGTTTACCACAACAATGGCATAAGCCAAGGAGGGCGAAAATAAAAGCGGTTCCTGTG
>CM076966.1:10551212-10636169 GCA_039105355.1 Benthosema pterotum
TCCATTGTACTGGACTTAAAACAAACGGTGCAGCAACCGAGTTAGTTGTCCCTCCAAAAACACAGTCAAAAGGTTCGTGAACTATGAACTTGGCGGACGCTCTGTTGATTGGAGGATTGCAATGCGTATTGCGTACGTGACCGTGCGGGCGAAAATGACAGGTGGTGAGAATTCTGAGAAATGGATTATTTCAGTATTATACATCATTCCAAAAATTACAAGTATCATGATTTTATAGCAATGATTTACATGAAAGTCAGTCAGTTTGGTCTTCCATATATTTTATTTATTCCCTGAATATTTTTCATCACAGTCATGTTTTTGGCCAGGGCCGGGGGGCTTAGGGGGGGCTAAGCCTCCAGCAGGGGGGGCTAGAGCCCCTGCTAGCCCCCCCCCTGGCGCCGTCCATGTGTAAAGCCTAATATAAAAATTCCACTTCAGGATTGAAGAAAAGCAGTGTCCATGTGCGTACAACCTACGTTGCCCGTTCTGCTGCTGTCGCCCGAATCGGCGGCTCCCATAGAGAAATAATGGATGTCGGGCAACGTCGCTTTATCATCCCCGCCGTTAAAACGTAGGCTAGGCTAACCGTAATTCCATTGGCCAATCTGTCACAACAGTTCACAAATGCTTGCTGCTGTGTTCGCACATTGTATTTCTCCCATGAGAGTTTTTCATCATTGGTCCAGCTTCAAACTCACATTGAGTGTGTAGTGTGTGGGTATGTGTCTGTCTCTGCTGTCTTGGTATAAGGGGCAGGTGATTAGAAAGTGTAGCTCTGTTTCTACCACATTTTGTGTGCAGTAGGTCCATAGTTTGTCTTTCCTTGGTAACCGGATCTGTCTGTGGCGGCCTTTCTCTAATGCTGTGATCACTCAGTCTGTGTCAGTTTCTGTCAGTCTGTGTCTGGTCAAAACTTTCTGAGCCCGGGTCTTTCTTTATAGAATCTGGTTTAGTGGCAGAGGCGATTTTAGGATTTGATCTTTACGGGGGCCCAGCCCCCAGTGCTCACAGATGCACATTATTTCTCACTATATGACATTTATTTTGGAGCTGCGGTATAAGTTTTGCTTTAAGTAGTGTTTCCCACTGCAACAGTTTATTTTTAACTCTTCATTGCTTTTGAAAAAAGAACGTATGTCCATCTATGGAAAGACAGGAAATCGGTCACATTTTCGCAATATTCCATTAACGTTATCGTTACCAACACACACTCGGTACGAAATTTTCAGGTGACAGGTGAAGTTTCTCGGTGAAGTGAAGAGGCGTGCATGATCCGGTGTCAGTGTACATTTTCTTACAACATACACTACTGACACACGTAGATTCTATATGACAAGCTGCTCGCCGCTCCAGCAGATATCCAACTACCGGGACAAACTGTCAAGCGGTATACAATTCTGGAGGAAAGCAGTCGCGTGAATGTGCAAACCAATCAGAAGAGATGTAGTTGATAAGTGGACGAATCATAAGCCTCGTTTTGAAGCAGGGTTTCCAGACATACGAGGTTGCCAGATTGGCCAGTGGAACAAAAGTATTGCGCGATGGCAGAGCAATATTTTAAGCCAAAGTGAGACTTTGGCACTGCTGGGGAGGCAGAGTAGGGGAGGCTGCGCTGCTTCCCCTACATGTAAATATACGCTTCTGAATAAACAAAACCGAAATCATAGTGGATGTAAAGGCAACCGAACAACAAAACGGTGCCATTGAGGGATATGGGATATGAAGCTCTTTCCACCATGTGGTGTGGACAGTAACATACTGTAGATAAGGCCGGGACATAACATAACGTCGGACTTTACCTGTAATTCAAGGTCAAAATAACTGAAAAACAAACACATGCATGGTTGAAAAACTGTGTGGCTTCCCTCCAAACTGTGGTGCCCAATTCCCTCCTGCTGTGCACCTGTGTGACACACAAATGGGCTGTCGGTGAGATTGGTGGAGCCCTGGCTATGCCCACTTGTCATTCAATAATCGCATCACCTTCAAACAACACAGCAACACAGCAACACAGCACAATAAAATAAATAAAAATCATCAAATTGGCTACAACAGTGGACTTAAAAAGGATTTCATTTGAATTAATCAATTGATCAATTATGTGTCATAAAACATGGGATGGATTTCAAACACCTACTCAGGGATTAAAGTTCTCAGTACTGGGTACTGATTTCAGTCCTGAGGATTTCACAGGGGTCATTTAATTAGCTCAGTGCTTATTTGCAATAGATCATTTTCAGTCTCAAGATTTTTTTTTACTTTAATCCCTGCCTACTATCTCTCGAGGTAATTTTAGGGGAGGCCACAAAGTTACGTTTTCATTCACTGTTAATGGTCATTGCTGGTTTGCAGGTGGAACAAAGTGTCATGTGTGATAGGAAAGTATGATCAGCGTGAAAATATAAGGCTCTTGTTTTTTAACATTCATATTAATGATCATTATTCATAATGTGCAAATTGTGTGGCTTCCCATTTAATTGTCACTTTGATCTATTGCATGTGTGTTGTATTAATCTTGCTCTGACACTCATATCACCTCATGTTTACAGTGATCAACACATCTGATATGACGGTGGTGAAGAAGGACCGAACTGTAGGAGGATCCTTCACACTACCTACACCAATAACTCAGAATGGAATTCTACATTTAGATAATTTATCTATTGCTGTGGTGTTGGACAGGAAAATCACGATCGCGAAACCAGATTTCAGAGACAAACTTCACTGGAATACCCACTCTGGACTGTTCACAATAACAGGACTGCAGAGACAACATTCAGGGATTTATAAATTAGAAGATTTAATTACGAACAATTTTACGTTATTTCATCTCACTGTTTATGGTAAGACAATTTGTAAATAATTATACAAAGGGATGTATAAGCAGTGTAACACTATATTATAAAGTGGGGTTTAGGGTTTACAGATACTGATACTGTAAGTAATTCCATGTCTTGATTGTCCACTTCAGATCCTGCACCGATGCCTGGTGTGAAGGTCTCTGGTGTGAGCAGTGAGAGCTGCAGCCTGGTGTGTTCTGTAGAGAAGGTTGATGAGACAGTTCTGTACTGGTACCAAGGAGAGAAGATACTGAACCAGACCAGCACTGTCTCCTCTCTTCCTCTCACTGTAGATAAGGAGACATTGAACTCCTCTTACAGCTGTGTGGCTGCAAACCCTGCTGATAGTAACACACTGTCACTGACTGCACTCAACATCACTGCACTCTGCACTGACAACAACATTATCACAAGTAAGGACTGGTCCACCATTGTTTTTTATGTTAATTGATTTTTGGATTATGCTGATTCGAAATATTCTCCACAGGTGCAGGCAGCAACATTATTATTACAAGTAAGGACTGTTCCACCACTGTTTTCATGTCATGTTTTGTGTTTTTCATCATGTTAATTTCAAATATTCCACACAGGTGAAGACAAGAGGACAAACTATTGGTGGTTGTGTTTGGTGGTGCTGGCAGTTATAATCGCCCTTTCTGTGATTATAAAGAAGATGAAGGACAGACGCACAGGCATGTATCCATTATTAATCTTTATAACTAATTGCCTCATTGATTTTGGTAATCCAAACAAGCTCAGTTTGAAAAGTCTTAAAGCAATGTTAATCTTGGCAATTAGTCATCAAGCGTCAAGCTTATTTTAATATTTGATTAAATTATTTAGAGTCTGTTTTCCAAGTTTTGATTGTTTTTTTTTAAACTGTCATTTCTGGATTCATTCAAAACAGATAAAGGACCTATTTATTCTGAAGTAAATGTTGCTTTGAAAAGGAATAAGAGGCAGGTTAGTATATTAGTCAATAACTGAAACACACGCATGCACAAATGCACCCGCACACACGCACGCACGCACCCACATCCATGTTTTCTTGTCTCTCCAGGAAGGGAATTCACTGGAATTGTCGGATCCACCGGTACCCACTGCCTCCAATGACACAACAACAATCTATGACAAACTGTCACTGCGTCACATGAATATGACAGATTCAGCAGACTGCTGAAATTAGAGTCTGGAAAGGTAATGGTCAGTTTGGTTTCCCAGTATTATATAATGTTTTTTACTTGTGTTTTTTAAGCGCTAAATTAACAGTTTGTTTTGCATTTGTACATATGCATTTTTCTTGATGTATAATAGTTCATCAAAATCTGATCACAATCTGTGACCTCTTTTAATTCATTTGACAGTGTGCTAATCTGCTGCTGAAGTGCTGCTTGACCAAGACCATGGTGAAATTGTGATGCCGCTTATTGTTCCATTTTTGCATGACTATATGAGAGAAAATTATGTTCCTTATTCCATAGCAATATCAGAATAGTGTCATTCTGTGACCTCTTGAACATTTTGTGAATGTGTCCTGAACCTTGCTCGGATATTACCTTTTGTGAGCAGTACTCAACATGGAATGGCTGAATTAATTATAATTAATTATTAATACCTGTATGACACCAGTAAAGGTGAAATGACAAGTTGGGTGGTGAAGAAAGCTCAATGCTTGTGCTAGCAAGGGGGCAAACGTCCTAACAGCAGGCTACAGAGGTGCCACAGAAAGCTGCTTTTTCACTGCATGACAGCTGAACCGACGTCACGTCAATCGCAAAGCAATGCAGAGGTAGCCTACCTGCGGACAGCCGAATGCATCCACGGATGTCACACCCGATCCTGGGCGTCCGGGCCGCCATCCTGACTTTTCTCCTCTGCCCCTCACTGGGTCCCCTGCCCCTTACCGTCCTTTGATTCCTGGAAGTACAATACAACAACATTTTTGCTGGTTTCATTTTTCATTTCAGTATTTCATTTTAGTATTGGTGTATTTGGTGTTCAGGCCAGGGTTGTAGCGGAGGGGGGACGTGGGGGGACACAGTCACCACTTCTCTCACATCAAAAATATTTTTGGGATTAAAAGTATTTGGAAAAAAAGAACAAAATGGTAAAAATATTTTTATAATTTGTAATAACATGTAAAAAATACTATGTACAAATATTTTATGGATATAATTAAGCATTGTAAAGCCTGTTTCCATATAGGCTATACATGTCTGTATGTTTTATGTGTCTGTGTGTGTTGCGCACGTGCATGCAAATATGTGTGCATTCACATGTCTTGTAATATTATGTTTTTATACTTACCCAATGTTTTTAGTATTTCAGAGGTTTTTAGTCTTCTTGTTTGTCTCTCATTTATATAGGCGCATTTATATCATATTTATCTTCCACCTGTTCCTTTTATTCTCTTCTCTTATGGACAATGTAAAAAGAAATACAATGCAAAGTAATGTAATCACGTAAACCATCATTGAAATGACACAAATAAATATGGATTGAAATATTTATGTGGTTAAAAAAATGTACACAGGGGAGCTCTACTCTGTAGTGCAGTCGACAAACTCAACTGTGAGGCATTTTGCACTTTAACCAGTGAGACACAATTCATTAATTGTTGTGAGCCTCACAAAGTGTACACAGTGTAAGCTCATGTGCCATCATTCATTCTAGAAATGTATTGGCCACCGGTCACATGTACAGTACAGTATTGTACCAGAAGGGGACACCTAAATACTTTTTTGAGGTGGACAACTTGCAGGATGTTTAGCAGACATTACCAAGTCAGGGCACTAGGTGGAGGTATGGCACTATTGGCTATTGCATATTATTATTATCCTATGATCCTCACCATGCACTGCTATAGTAGTAAAATGAGAAAGTAAATCAATTCATTCATGGTGTGTGCAATATACCAGAAGACCAGTTGTAAATAGCAATTAAATATCATCCTGCGGGCCAAAAATAACAGGAATCAAGGGCATGGGGGACATCCTGAATGGCCCTGGACAGTGGGGCATCCATAATGACAAGCTAGGAGAAGCCAGCAATGGCCAGTCATCCCTAAAGGTCAAGAGGTCACCTCCCAGCCACCTTTTACAGTGAGAAAACCAGGGTATCGGCCTGCACAAGATGTATTCTTCCAGAGGCAATAAAAGGAAACAAAACAGCAATGATACTGTCCAGCATGAGCAGGTCACGCCTGGGGTCAAGTACAGCTCAGAGCCTTCAAGCAGGAGAGTATGCGATATTCCCGTTCACTCCTATGCGCCAGGGCGCTCCCGCTGCTGGAGGAGCATAGAGCCAACAGCACCCCATTCACACACACTGTTAGCAACTGACAGTCTCGTGACACGGGGCGTCTCGCGAGTCTACCTGCGAGGCTGCTCTGAGTCCAATGTAGCAGTAGGAGTATGCAGAAATGCGTTGGACTCAGATATTTAATCCAGCCAGCTTTAATGACTTTAAAACCCTTGTTCTTTAATAATAGTACAACATAAACGTTACAGAGACTGTAGTCATGACTGAGCGTTACTTTAAAACAGTTGTCGCATACGTACCTAAAATAGCTCTTATTTGCGCCGTTCTCGTTGAAAACAATGTATTCCCAACTACAGTTAGGACTCAGAAAGGCTCTGTATAGTCACATGACGACTGGCTGCTCCGCTCTGGTTTCTGACCCCTCAATATCGGAACTCTCCAACTAGAAGGCTCTGGTACAACTCAGATTGTAGATCTGAGGTGTACTCAGGAAGGCCCTACCCACCTGCATGTGAAGATGGCTTCAGCGTCCTGAACACTTCACCTTAGGCCACGCAGGGCAATCATCATCAGTTAAATCATGTTACCCTCTCTTGAAATGGACAGTTTGAAAAAGATAAGATCTCACAAATTGCATAAATTAGTGTTTTGGACCTGTCACTGTTAATGGTCATTGTCATTGGTCATGTTTAGTTCATGGTATATTAGCTGTAATTAATTAATGATGAGTCAGTACTTTGTTGTTTAATCTTTAACGAACAGGCTATGCATAGGCATGAAGACAAAATGAATAACAATATCAAATTATATTATATAATCAAATTTATATTGGATTTCTCATTTCTCATCTATCAATACATTTATATGTTGTGTTAGACATGATATTATTGGATTATCTTGGAATATTGGAATATTTTAAGCCTCCCTAAATGCTTAAAACAGAATTCGGTTCTAGCAATGAAATAGTTGTGGGAAATGTGAACAGTTAAAACGGTTAAGGTGTACCACGGCAATACCACTGGATGGCACTGTTGTCAATGTCACGCACGCACACGCACGCACACACACACACACACACACACACACACACACACACACACACACACACACACACACACACACACACACACACACACACACGCACGCACGCACGCACGCACGCAGGGAGCAGGGCCCGTCCAAAACAAAACAAAATAGTACACTATCAGTGTTGGGAATATTAGGCCTACTTAACCTTGTTTATATATTACTTATTAATTATTACCTTCATTTTAAAGCAATATATTATATTACAATATAACTGTCTGAGCAGTGTAATATATTAATATATAATTACATATTACTTTAAACAACTTTTTTTTTTTTTGCAACATACATAATTAAATATTTAGTGTCACTAGGCCTATTAATCAAATATTGAGTAGGCCAGTGGCATACCTACAATAAAGCAAGCACACTTGGCTATCTGAAAAGTCACACCTGAATAAATAATTTGATGACAAATGATAGAAAATAGGTAATTATTTAACTTCAGTGCAGTTGTCAAGATAATTTCACAAGAACATTTTCAACGAAACAGATTGACAGAAAGTAATATTGAAAGTAATGCAGTAATGCAGAAAGAAAAGTATAATATATTAGATTTATTTTGTTAAGTAATATATTTATATTACAAGTTACTGCATTTTGGTAATATATTATGTAATATATTAAGTCACGTAGTGCACATGTCCCAACACTGTACACTATAGGGGTAGTACCCTATAGTACTAGTACAGTAACAGCATGAGTGCGCTGTACTACAGTATGAGTGGAGGTGAGCTGTAGGACTGCATTTCTGTCATTTACAATGTACGATACCCTAAAGCTCAATTCAATCTCTTTAAAGTCTAGGCAAGCAAGCACTACAGGCAGGGGTGGACTGACAGTCTGGCATACAGGGCATTTTCCCGGTGGGCCGACCCCCCCGGGGGCCGTTAATGTCGTGTTTTAATTTAAAAAAAAAAAAAATCTGCACAAAACCGGCCCACGAATCAGTGCTGGCGGCCCTCTGTCCTCTTCAAATGAGACTGCCTATTGCAGGGTTTTTATAGTTAACTAAAACTAACTAACTAATTTTAGTTAGCCCAAGCCCCAGAGCCTTATGTCTCAAATTCTCATGGGAGCTCAGGCCCCGGAGCCCCCACAAAGATTCAGAGGGCCGCTCTGAGGGCCGCTCTGAGACAAAATTGCCCGGTACGTTTTGAGCTCCCAGTCCACCCCTGACTACAGGTATAATATGTGCTCGATTTCAAATTTAAATACATTTTTGCCCAGTGGAAGTGGACCAAGGGCTTGGGAATATACAGCCAGTAGCTCTATGCACAATTGATGATTTATATGAAACATCTGCATCGTTTGCTTAAAGGTAGGGGAAGTGATTTGAAATTCATGGTGTAGTACCAGCCTGGTGCACTAGGGGGCCCCAAAAGTAGCTACACTATGTGAACCTGCTGCTCTCTCCTGATTGGAGGAGAATTGTGGTGACCTGGGGAACTTTTATTAGCTCCTCTGCTAACGTGGGGGAGGGGGAAACTCCATATGTGGTTTCCACACCTTATAATAGAGCATTTTAACAGAAAAAAAATATTTTTTGGGTGATATCTGACAAAAGTGAAATCACTTCCCCTACCTTTAATTGAAGAAAAGGTATAGAATCGATAATGCCTTCACTAGCGCCTTGGATTTCATTGGACTGTTATCCTTATTTCCATTGGACAACTCACAAACTTCGGACTGTCTCGCGGTAGCCTAGGTTTCTTCCCGTGGGAAGCGGCGTTGCCATGTTCTCTTATTAGAAGCGAGGCATGATTTGGCTGTAAAGTGTAGTTGTTTATTTCATGCTTCCCAATGTTCAAAGCAGTTTTAATACCACAAAGGCCCTTAAAGGAGCATTCATTGATTTGTAAAACCACCCAGTGTGTGTGGTAACAAGATGTGCACATGCACACGCTCTACAGTGCAACGGGCCAACAGTACATACACCATTGCCCCCCCACCCACTCCATTTGATGCTAATAGTAAACAAAACAGTCATTGAGAGTCATTGAGACATGTGAGCCCCTTAACTCCTTCAAAAGTGCTCTCAAAGGGCACATATGCACAGTTGCGATTTAAAACTGGCCCCCGGGAAAAAAAAAGGTCTGAGGGCCCCCACCCGTTTCCCCCTCACTGTATTTTTTTTTCCTTTTACCAAATGTTTACCGCATGTCATGATTTCCTCTAGCTGGCTGTGGCTCAATAGGTAGACCAGGTCATCCAATGATTTTGGGCAATACACCGAACCCAAAATTGCTACCAATGTGCTCTGTTGTACCTTTCACTTTTTGCGTGCCGTGAACAAAATGACAGCCTGCGCATCAAGGCTGGGTTGTACCTTGGTTTCTTTAACAATCGGTGTCTGAAGTGTGTGTGAATGGGTGAATGTAATGCACTGTCTATGTCAGGGGTGGGCAATTCTTTTTCCCAGGGGGTCACATGAGATACATAAAATATTTTGGAGGGCCAAGACTAAAGGCTGAAGTAAAGTCTGCGTTGTATTAATTTAATTTCAAGACAAAAGTAAGAGTAAGACGAAACTTTTTGATACTGGGGCCCTCTATTTATTCAGAATTTTAGCCACAAAGGACCACCATTTGATGACATTTTAGCCCCACAGACGCCAAAACTAAAGATTTCTTTTGTTTTTGTTCACAATTCCAGGCTGGATTTGGGAAACAAAACATGCAAACATTTCAAGTCTATGAGGAAAATGAATGAGGATTCCATTTCTGGAACACTGGCGACGTCATGAAAGGGGCTGGACTGCTCAGCTCAATATAAATGCACCATTTACCATTATTAAACAAGTGTAATGCTTTATGGCATCGTCCACCTTTGAGTGTTTTTTGTAATGAGTTGGGCTTTAAATGCATATTCTGCATAATGTCCACCTTTAGCCTTTATTTCCTAGAGCTGGTTGCTTATTTCTCTCAGACACACGCAACAACCTGGCAACACTGTGCTTGCCTCAGCCAGTGCCGTTCCCTACAGTCCCAGTGGCTGAGTGGCAGCAGTGTGTTGTTGTGGCAGCCGCATTAGCAGGGAAGCAAGATCAGAACAGATCAAACAGCAGAGACAAACAACAACCCCGTTTCACATCCTCCTTGGATCGATCGTCCACGCCTGCAGTGGATTATTTACTTTCACTCTAACTGGACCTCGCACTCACACAGACCTCTGGAAGTGGAAGGTAAGAGACACCACCGACCCTCCTCATCCACCTCATCCTCGATCCAGAGCCACAGTAGCCACCATGGATCAGGACCACAGCGACAAGCTTCGTGGTGCTAGTTTTTGCACTTTCTCTCCATTTGTAACCCTATAAATCGACATAAACGTTCCCGATTCAACTAATAAAGTGCTCACCCCAGAGGCCACGGGTGTTGCCTAAGTCCTCGGATGCGTATAAGTACCCGTAGTTTCAGTATTGTTAAATAAAAAGGCATTTTAATCACATCCCTGGACATTTTTGGCCATAGCCTTTCAATCACGCGCCCTGATGGCTTGGAAGGTGTATTGCAGTTGGGTTACCTTACAACTCTGAGGGAAAATGCCCACCATTGTGATTAGAATGCTTTTTTATTGAACGCCAGGGAAGATACGGGCACTTCTACCTATCCGGGAAGAACTGTAACATCCGCGGTTATTTGGCTGAGGCCTTTCTTTATTTTAAATATGAACGCTTGTCTAGCCGTGCGGTCTGTAAATAAAGAGAATGCCGAAATGTCGAAGTTCACCATGACTGAGCCGTCCTCTCTTCTTGCCCTGATCAGAGCCATCACGTAGAAAGGTTGCGACATTGAGGCGTCAGAAACCTAGCGCTCGAGCGCTATTCCTACAGCCTGAATAGGGACCGAGTTGATCCTGTTTGTTGTCCACATTCTCAATAGAAGTCTAGTAGAAAAGCCGCCATCGAACTGACCCCATGAAGTGAACGGAGTTTGCGTCTATGTACTCAATGGCTCTGGGTCTGACTGATTCTTAATGCTTCTTCAACATCAATATAATATAAACGTATCCTTGTAAACGCATGTTTCTCGGCCGTCAAAGTTATGGACACGATTCACGTTGAGACTTTATTTGTTCGCGTGGAAATAACGTACGCTATTATGAATTAAACTGTTGAACAACAACACGGAGCTAAGTGTGGGTTAGCCTCGTAGCTTTAGCTCCCATAGATGGAGGTGATGCATTCCCATCAAAATACTCTGGTGGTTCTCGCATAAAGGACACACGTAGCTGTTAATGAGACAGCAACATATGCACCATGTCATGTCGTTATCTTTTTTATTTATTTTTTTCTGCGTGCAACTTGTCTGTGAATTCAGTCAACACACTCAACGACGTTAGCTACACCCAGAGCCAGAGTTACTTTAGACGAAGTTGCGACATCGAGGGGGCAGAAAACAGCATGGTCACGTGGTTAATGTACTCCCGCGAGCGCATAGACTCCACTGCATTCCGTAACTTCCGGTTGTCCCAATTCCCCAATGGAAGTCTATGTAGAGGAGCCGCCATTGAACTGGAACCATTTAAGTGAACGGAGTTTGCGTAACTGTGTGTGTACTTTATGGCTCTGGCTAGTGTGTTATACTGCATAGTTGCTTATACTCTTATAGTGATATGCATGTATTTGCTGGCTAGTAATAATGCTAGCTAAGCAAGCAGAACAATAATTACAACAAAACATTATTGTAATGTTCTTTTATGCCCCCTTTCTTTCCTCCTTCATTGTTCTGCTAAGCACTATAGGAGCTGCATTTCATGTCATGGAATGTCCTAAAATAAAGTTGTATTGATATCATTATTATTATTTATTATTAGCTAACTAAATACATCTTAGGCAGCACAATAAAATTGTGTCAATATTATAGGAAAGAGAGTCAGTGTCATCATGCTTTCTATGAATGGACCACACCACAGCATGTTTACGTTTGTTGTGCTTCTCGGGCAGGTTGTCTCCATGATGAGTTTCAAGTGTCATGCCACACACCCACACACACGCGTGCAGGAGTTTTGCTTGGTCTCTGTCTGCGCCTGTCTCAACAAGAATGAAACTCAAGCCAGTGATATGCTAAGACTCGGCTCCACGTCATGTGGCTTAAAAACACTAGGCCGGTTTTAAATCTCTGGTTGTGGTGTCTGTGGCACTTGAAACGCAATATGTGTCTCTAAGCAGGATGCCAAGTGGTTCTGTGCCTCTAAAGCAGGGAGTTGACTGGTTCTAAAACAGTGCGTTTGTCTCCAAGTTCTCTGTCTCCAAAGCAAGGTGCCGTTTGGTTGTCTCACCTGGTGGGTGCCGGTTGGTTGTATGTCTCAAGCAAGGGGCCGATTGGTTATCTGTCTCAAAGCTACTGATTGGTTGTGCAAATGGTGCAAATGATTCTGTCGCTAAAGTCAGGGTGCTCATTGGTTCCCTGTCTGGAGTACTAATATCACTGTGTGGATATTAGGCCCCGGCTACACGACTCCGGATCTTTTGCCAAACGCAGAAATATTCCTGCGTTTGGGCCGTTCCACTACACGCAAACGGCGTTTTACGTCACTCAAACGGAGTTTTGGGCAAACGGATAAATAAGTGAAGATATTCGAAAATATCCGGAGCAGCGTAGCCGTGTAGACACGTGAAACGAAAACGATGACGTCTCATACTTATCAGCTCATGACGTGACCAAACAACTTCCGAGGTGTCCCTATTCAGGCTGCATTGAACAGCGCGAGCGCTCAGTTTCCGACCCCCAATGTCGTAACTATTCTACTGGATGTTACATTAAAGAAGTCTACCTCCCGGAATCCCCATAGCGCATCGTGGTAGGAATTGTGGAGCGGACCTTTATTGTTTTTTAATTCACAGGAAGGGTATACCTATGGAAGTTTACCTGCCCATAATTTCTGTAATATATGTACAAACTTATACCCTTTCTGTGAATTAATTAATGTGAACTGTATACAGTTCACATTTCCTCCATAGACCTCCAATATTCAATTCACTTCAATTCAATAACTCATAGTCCCTTACTAGTACTACTACCAGGTTACGTGAAATTTGTATTTGGGTAACCATGGAAACCAGCTAACACCAGCCATTTCTGTGTTGTGCCAAATATTTCTTTTCGCCACCTACTGGCTTGGCATACGTGTTGGAGCCCCAAATGTCCGTTTTGGGTTTATGTGTGGAGACGGATATCTTTGTGGTGTGGACAGGATTTTTTTTTTCAACAGAGGAGAAAAAGAACGGATATTTTCCTCGTGTAGCCGGGGCCCAAGTCTCATTGTCCCTCACATTCTCACCCCATATTTGCATTCTCGTCCCTGGTTGGTTATAGCCAGACTTAATCCACCTGTGGGTCGCTATGCATTTGCAAAGGCAGATGAAGGCTGGCTCCGCGAGGCTAAACCTAACTCGCTCAGGTCCTCTGTAAAGGATGACAGCTGATGGCTTTAATAGCCTAACACCACCTTTCATCTTTTTGGGCCTGGCTCAGGATGTTTAAATTATGACTTATAAGTTTAAGCCTCTCGAGTATATCGTCATTGTCTTTTGACAAAATCATGACTTTGTGGCAGTTTCTTTTCCCCTCTTCGTCACTATAGGACTGTAGAAATGTCTATTATAGTTTGTGGAATTTCTTGTGCGTTTCCTGTTGATACTGTGGTAGGGCCAGGAGGCAGGGAGGCAGAACTTTCCGTTTTTTGATGCGCAACCCACAGCGCACGAGGGATGTGCAACACAGATATAGGATGTGTAACATGCAGTATGAGGGGTAATTTGCATCCATTTGCAGCCATGGATGTGATGTCTAACATGCAGTCGTCGAGCAAAATATCGCCAATGGGTGTTAAAGTTGTCCAATTGGCTTTACATCTGGTCACGCTGCTCGTGCATCGAAAACGGAGAGATCACAAGCTCTATGCACTACTGTGTTGCATTTAGAACCCTCAAACTAAGCTTCTCTTAACACCATTTGAAGTACGATGTGAGCTTGTATATCATACTTTTTGTAGCACTTGTCTCAACGTGTTCGTTCACGTTGAGAACACAAAGATGCGACTGAATGTCTGCAGCGCTGTTTACAACACGCCCTGTATGTGAAGGCTAGACCTATCTAGTTGAAGAGTTACGACATTAAGGCGGCAGAAAACAGCCTGGTCACATTGTTCATGTACAGGTGCTGGTCAACGAATTAGAATAATTTGAACAGTGCAATCGTTAAATTCTTTGAATGCATTTCTTGTGCAGAAAACAAATCAGGTGTTCACCGCACCTGTCCTACTGGTTAGAGTAATCACAGAACTCGTAACCTGTAAAAAATTTGCTCAGCTGAGCTTTCCAAAAGGCCCATTTAGGCCATTTAACTGTGACACTGTTGTTTCATTGAATTAGAATAATGGAGAAACCGTTTCATTGAATTAGAATATTTTTTATTATAATTAGAATCATCACTTTCTCAGTATTTTGTGGCTGCCCCCTTGGCTCGTATGACTGCCTGAAGTCTCCGTGCAGGGGTTGACACTAAGGTCTCCGAGGTACTTGCCCATCGGGCAAGTGCAAATCAGGTTCTACTTGCCCTCAGCCAAATGGACCCTTGCGGACCAATTTGGTTTCATTTTTACACTCTCAAGAGTTAAAATTCATCATCTTAATCAGCCCATAGTGGTCACAGACCCAGTGGTCCCTGACCGCAGCAAAATGATAGTTTGGAACCAAGTGGACCTGGGAGAGAGATAGGTAGAGATAGCTAGTTCTTCAAATCGATGCCACGGACAGGGCTTGACAGTAACACTTGCCCGCTTGCCCGGGGCAAGTAAAAAAAATGGTGGGGCAAGTGAAGACTGCTACCTGGTTGCCCGATCAGGCAAGTGTGCAACTTCGTGCACTATAACACTACACAAGATAAATTTGTCTTGAAGGCGGTCATTGCACTCTGCCTCTGTGTCTTTCACTGCTTTCTAGCTATCTCTTCCATCTCTCTCCCAGGTTCATTTGGTTCCAAACTATCATTTTGCTGGGGTCAGGGACCACTCGGTCTGTGACCACTATGTGCTAATTAAGATGATGAATTTTTAACTCTTGAGAGCGTAAAAATGAAACCAAATGGACCCTTGCGGGTCCATTTGGTTTCATTTTTACGCACTCAAGAGTTACATCTGGTTAACCAACTTAGCTGGGGACCACCTGGAACCCTCTTCGGGACCACTGGTGGTCCCTGGACCACCTGTTGAAAGCACCCAAGTAGGAAGTAAACTTAAAAGCAAAATTTACAATATATTTTTGGGGGGGCAAGTGACCATGACCTGAGGGCAAGTAGAACCTGATTGCACTTGCCCGATGGGCAAGTACCTCGTAGACCTTAGTGTCAACCCCTGCACGGAGACTTCAGGCAGTCATACAAGCCAAGGGGGCAGCCACAAAATACTGAGAAAGTGATGATTCTAATTATAATAAAAGAATATTCTAATTCAATGAAACGGTTTCTCCATTATTATAATTCAATGAAACAACAGTGTCACAGTTAAATGGCCTAAATGGGCCTTTTGGAAAGCTTAGCTGAGCAAATTTTTTTACAGGTTACGAGTTCTGTGATTACTCTAACCAGTAGGACAGTTGCGGTGAACACCTGATTTGTTTTCTGCACAAGAAATGCATTCAAAGAATTTAACGATTGCACTGTTCAAATTATTCTAATTCGTTGACCAGCACCTGTACTCACGTGAGCCCATAGACTCCAATGCATTCTGATTGTCCCTATTTCTTGCATTCTGATTGTCCCATTCAATGGCAGAAAAGCAGTCATTGCACTTGCCCCATGAAGTGAACGAAGTTTGCATAACTCTGTCTGTAGACTCTATGGCTCTGCAATAGGCTAAGCTACAATCATCACCAGGGACGAGAAGAGATAAGGGTCTGCTTTTGTTGTGGTCTGGAAAGGGCATGTTTTACAGGCCGGCAAAAGAACACAGTCTAAATCCTCCTTTAATGTCCATGTGTTCAGTGGAGAAATCGACTCCACGCTGGAGAATAGATTTAAGACTCCAGAGCTTGTTGCTAACAATTTGTTCCACTCTGTTTTTTTATTTACTCTCTTTATTTTATCGACTTGGTCCAGTATATTATTAAACTACCGGTACATGGGTCTAGTTTCAGAACCGCTGGTTTAAGACTTTGTGAGTCAATAGCCTACACCGTGTCCTTCCTTCGTCTCTTCAGCATTACGATCACGGCACTCATTAATCACACTTATTTTGTAGGATCCGTCCATGCATGTACAGGACCAGCGGTTGTCAGATCGTCCCAATCTCTTAAAAAGAAAAATACCCTGTAATGAGCCATCACTCATTCATGTAATGCAGGCCCGTGTTGCATGCAGGGATGACACGCATGTGAATCACTGACTTCAGCCAGCAGCAGCTCCCTTTGCTCGTCGATTGAGTAGGATTTTGCAGTCTACACATATGCTAGAGCCCGACTGTATATTGGCCTGTCAGATTGGACCCTGATATGACCATGTTATTAGATCCCATTAGAGACATTTCTTGGTAGCTTAGTTCAGCCATTTTTTTAAGTTAGCCATTTTTCTAAGTTTCCCTAACTATACTACTACCACTGTGACTGTACCTTTGCTGTGCAAAATCTTTGCACAGTCTTCACCTGTTTTTATTCCAGACTAGTCCTAAACTAATGGGAGTTCTGACTTTAGGGCAGTCCCCGAAAGGCACACAAAACCCAGACAGGCCAGCAAATCTCTCTGGACTCTGTGGCCCTAATCGTCTCCCACACAGACGCCCCCCCGCCGTCCACCACTACCCCTCTCCCCCCGCTCTGTCTTTGTTAAATGCCGCCCAATAACAAAAGAGCAGCCACAGTTGGCCTGGATTGGAAGACCAACAGAATTATGGAACTCTTTATCCCTCTGCTCCAGTTATGGATGCTCCTGAATAGAGAAATATTTCTCTGCAGCTCACTGGCTACAGTGTGCTGTTCTCTTCCCACAGCGGGATGAGGCCAGGCACGTCTTTCCGAAAGTACTTTCATTTGGTTTTAGCCATATTCTAGCCTGTCTGAAACAATTTTGCATGAGTTTAATTAATAGACCTTTAGGTAACAAGGCAACAAGACATGCCCTATGCAGTGGAAAAATGTGTGTGTGACATTTATTTTTTTTAAACAATCATGTTTTATCATATAGGAAAGCTATTGGTGGAGAGGTTTGTCTATCACAGTGATGTCAAAGTCATTTGGGGTGGGGGCCGCATTGGTCTTAATGTGACTTCATGGGGGCCGGAGCACCGCGGTGCAACCAGTCGCAGACCGCAAGCATGCACGGCACACGCATGTTTATGTACACAGCCGTTACTTCTATACAGTATATCACACAAGTCATATTTATTATTAAGAATAGCTATTAATATATATTAATGACTTTTCATTATTGGTTTTATACTTGTAGCTTAAGACATTTGCTATGAAAGATGCTATTTTTTATTCACAGAGCGTCAATAAACCATACGAAAATAGCATTTAAATTTCAAATACTAAATTTAAGTAAGTATGTATAGTTAACTAAGTATAGTTCTCGGTTATACACCCTTGTACTGCTGAAGTATAGTTCTCTCGGTTACATACTCTTGTACTGCTGAAGTATAGTTCTCACTTTGCAGTGCCAGCAGCCTAGCCTGGTAAAACGACTTCCCCTGCTGGACAACATGCATTACATGCCGTTCAGAAGAGAGCTCAAAAGCATTTCTTTAAACGATCATAACATTTTTGCTCTACAAGCCTGGGGCCGGATTAAATCATCTCGCGGGCCGGATCTGGTCCTCGGGCCTTGACTTTGACACATGTGGTCTATCACATGTTAAGCTTTGCGGTGATTGGACCATAGCAGTTTGGGCAGGGGCTTACCTAAAGGTCTATCTATTAAACAATCTTAAAAGATTTTACTCAACCAAATCTGCAGTTGTTTTTAGTTGAACATTTGGGCTGTCCTTGATGGTGTTGGAATGCCTGAAGTGCAGCCAAACGTGAAACATGTCTTTTTGTGAACGTAGTGAGCGAGATTACTGTGCAAGCCAGGCAAAAATGTCTGCGCATGCATGTGTCTATGCATCACACGGTCCATATTTGGGTATCCCAAGTATCCCAAGGAAGGTCACAGCGCTCACGTCCCATATTCATATATACTGTATGTATATGGGAAGGGAACAGCGTTCACTTCCCATATTCACATCAGTACTGGTTAGTCCACCAGTGGTCTGCTTTTTAGTTGTTGACAAAATCATCAGTATATTTAATCTAGTTATTATTTTTGTTTTCATCAGTGGGGAAAACGGTTAGTCTAGTAACGTTTTTTTTCCCCGTCGTTAATTTGAGTCGAAAAAATCAACGACGACTGAAGCAAGGTCACTTGTATTAAACATACTGTAGGAATGATTTCACCATGCAATTAATTGGATATGGCCCTGGGCAGATCATTTCGATATTGTAAAATCCCTAGATTTCCCTAGAGTCAGTCAGAGCTAGATGGAGAAGGTCTGACCGTAGGCTAGTGATTCTCCCATACCCTGAATTCCTTCCGTGGCAGCCAGGGGCACGCCACAGCAGATAATCTCTGGCGGTGCAGCCAGGGGCACGCCACAGCAGATCACAAGTAGTCATTAACATTCATCATCTGACTGTGCTTAAAAATGTACTACTCGCTTGTCTTTGAATTTATTTCTTTTGTACTTTAATCATACAGTGTAGGTCGTTTTTTCTTTTTACTTCTCAATCTGGATGATAATCTGTGGAGTGGTAGCCTGAATGCATGTAGTCATTATTGTCTCCACAAGCAGAAAGGATGCAAGAATGTGTTTTGCTCTGTCTGCCTTTGTACAGCTTAGCTCTGGCACGGTTAATCCAGCCAATGCCAAACGTTGACACACACGCACACGCACACACACAGTCCCTGGATGTCAACAATGACCCTTTGCCCCAAATTTTCCAGGACGGTTGGCTATGATTGTACCGATCTGTACCGATTGCATGCTCCCTTGGAGCCCAGGAAAAACCTTTGACCTGCATTTCATAGCATAACCAGGAGGCTGACTTTTCTAAAACACATTTTCTTTAAAGGTATTATAGGCAACTTATCCAAAAATCAAAAGACACACTAGGCAACTAAAGTTGCCTATTATACAGTACCGGTAGTACCTTTAATATTACCCCACCATATTCTGTCCAAATATCTCGCAAATTAGTACAAGACGGACCTATCCGATATTTCCATCCTAATTGGCTAACGTTGGTTTGCAGGATTGGCCCGTTTTCAACAACAAAAAAAAAACGTTAATGATGAACGCAGTGTGTAATTTATGTGAAATCTTTCACACATTTTCCTACTGGACCCAGGAATATATCTTTTACATTGGCTTGTTAGAGTGCCGGTGGATTTTTCTTTTTTGCAAAGCACATTTTTGGAAAAAAAAAACAAAATGGCGTAAATCAGTTGTTGTCAAAGGTGTGAGAAGAAACGGCACATTGGCCTATTTATTATAGCGCCACCAGGAGGTCACAACCTGACCTGACCTGGCCTGGTAGAGACCTGTGCCCCGAGGGGCACTTTTTCAAGTTCAGTCATGTGTTATACAACTTTGTGATCATAGTGGAGTAAAGGCGCCGATCTAGGGGTTGTCTGGCTGGTGGTGGAATTCTGTTTGCCTTTTAGGACTCGTAATCACAAATAAATTCCACAGCTGGCACGGTTATGGCAACTTAAACAAGAAAACAATTAACATTTATCAAATATGCCAGTGATTTCCTCACTGACATTTTTAATAAATGTTAATTGTTTTCTAAAAATAAATAAAGAAACTTACGAAGTAGTGGAGATAGTTGCTCTACAAGCTTACTACACATCACTGTGTGTGACACACACACAATAGCTATCTCAAAGAATTGTGATAAATCAATTAGGGATGTGAAAAAAGTCGGAAATTGACTTGATTGTCGACACGTGTTTACGGCGACACAAAAAAGTACAAGTCGACGAATCGCCTCTTTTTTCTTTTTTTATATTAATGATTTTTAATTTGTATTCTTTGTAATTTCTTGTTCAAAACATTATAACGTTACTGTTCAAGGGAAGAGAATTGCTTATTTCGGGTAGGCTTAACATCGATTCTCTCAGAACACATGCACATGACTGCGTTGTGAGCCGTATGGCAACATCTTGCGTTGGGTCCCGCAGGTGCCGGGGGCTAAAAAAAATTCTAATAAAAAAAAAATCAACGACATATCGACAATGAGCCTCGACTTGTCAATACCAAATGTGTCGATTAACATCCCTAAAATCAATATGCAGGGAATAATATATGGCTAGGTGGTCATTGTTGACGGATACATTGACAGGGTGGTTTGTGCATAAACGATGACCATATATCATATTACATACTGTACATCATATTATTTTAAGTAACCATTTCATGGCTGCGTAATGGTAATATAGGCAACTTTAGTGTGTACAAAATCTGTGTTTAACAGATTTGAATCTAACTGCACCTCACCTTCACTCTATTGGCTCATTTTGAAACTGCTGGAGGCTACTGCGTGTGATTGGCTAAAACGTTACGAGCCCGATGATGAGGACAATAGTTGTGGACCGTCTGCAGAGCAATGCAAGTGCCTGTCTGCAGGGAAACAGCTGCAGCATAAAAGTAGAAGCGATGTAGAGGGGAAATTATTGATCGAATGCAATGCAATACATGTTTGTTTGCGTACTGCAATTGCTTTCTTTCTCACTTCTTGAAAGCATGTTGTTCAGGTCATCGTGTTCGTTCACATGTTGGGTATGACATCAGATTCAAGCACCACAGCGTGTACAACCAGGGGCTCCGAGCGTTTCATTCAGGTCTGGTCTGTTATTGGAATTCATTAAACCAAGCCATGTAACCCTAATGTAATAATTGATGAGAGGCCTTTTCGGGTGTCTCCAGACAGAGTGAGATGTGTAACACGGCTCCACTATAATGTCCCTGCAGGGCACCCATACCGTTTTTTTCTTTTTCTTTTCTGCATCCACCACCCACACGTAGAAGCCATTGGAGGAAGATCACGTCTCGCTTAATGGTTTTAATAGCCCTCTTTACAACTTCATGCGTCCAGAGGCCTCCTTCCAACCGGGAGAGCCTCTTAAAGCTTTTCCTTTTACTGTCCTTGAATGAAACGGCCCTTCTGTCAGGATGCCTCCAGCGACATTCACGCTTGATTAAGCTTGCAAATGAAGTTTTCCCTTCTTAGAGGAAGGGAAGCACAACCTTGCTCCCCCCCTACACCTCCAGAGACCTGCTAAGTCTTTATTGTGCTATCTGGGGCTCTGATAGGCTAAAAGGGGTCTCAGCAGGCCTGTTGCTACAGAGGGTACTCAATTCCTGTACCTAAAATAGCATCTTTGACAGTCTTTGTGCCTACAATAGCAGTTTGGACAGTCTTTGTGCCTACAATAGCAGTTTGGACAGTGTTTGTACCTCCAGTAACATCCTGGATAGTCTTCGTACCACACTAGAGTCTCTGTTGGGGTCAAGAGAGCCACCTCTTGCCTTTGGATTCAAGCCGGGCTGCATACTGTACGTTTTTTTTTTTTTTTTTTTGTAAATTGCACTAAATGCTTCACTCCTTTTGCAATCAGAGTTTATACTAATGATGTTTAAGACACAGGAAACATATTCCTGGGTGGTTTAATGTACTTTATTGTCATGACACCATGTTCTTGACCAAAAAACGTGCCGTGGGAACGTGCTCCAACTTCAGTTCTCGACTACAAAGTCACACATCTACGCAGCCTCCTGCTTCTCCACAAGGAGAGGAAGTGCACTAAAGCATTATGGGCATTGTAGGAATTCAGCAATCCAGTTGAACACAGACTTTTTTTTTTACCACAGGGTGCTCATTTCAAACGGCGTTAGCTAGTACAAATCCTATTAACATCGGGTGACTGTGGTTGTCCCTTTTTAATGTGTGCGCAGGCACGCTTTAGAATTGCCGTGCATGCAGAGTAGACGTTATTGGCACGGCCAATTAGAGGTCACCTCAGTAAACATCCAGAAGCCAATCGATAGGAGGAGAACAGGCTGACCGTGGAGAGAAAGCAGGTCGCGAAGAGATGGAGTCCTGTGGGGAGAGCTGTTTGCCTGAAGAAGGCCGCAAGGCCGAAACGTTGCTCGATTTAAATAAATGCTCTTGAACCAGTAAGTGGTGGTGTGCGGGTCTCCTCCCTTCTAAAGAGAGCTGTTTGCTAACATTTGTACAGCATAAACCAGTGCTTCTCAGCCACTGATCCAAGGATCACCAGTAGAAGATTTGGAACACATTCCTGGGGGGGGGGGGGGGGTGTGTGTGTGTGTGTGTGTGTGTGTGTGTGTGTGTGTGTGTGTGTGTGTGTGTGTGTCCTCTGATGTCATCGACACTACTTCTACTACATGTTGTGTCAATAAGACCATAGACCATGTATATAAAGGCTAGATGGCTCAAGGCGCCTGTTCCTACTACTGTCCCTTTGCCAAGAGAAAAGCACTTCCTACTAGTCTCCTACTGTCCCTTTTCCAAGGAAAAACACTTCCTATTGTCCAACTGATCCTTTTCCAAGGGGGAAACACTTTCGAGTGGCCCACTGGCCCTTTTCCAAGGGAGAAATGCATCCAAGTGGCCGACTGTCTGTCCCCTTTTCAAGGGAGAAACGCATCCAGTGTCCCCACTGGTCCCTTCAGTGGCAAGCCTTTGATTTTGAAGAATGTCATCAGCATGTTGTGTTTAGACATGTGGCCGGGGGGGACGGCGGCGGGGCACCCCCCCCCCCCCAACACCCCCGCCCTGTACTTCCGAAGGCCTTTGTTCTCCATCTCTATTCTTTCTCTGTCATATATGAGACAGACACACACATGCACGCGCAGACGGAGCCATATCAAACGCCTTTGTGATGCTTCCCACCCGCTCTTCACAATCCTTTTGATTTCCATTGGCTTCTTTTCTCCTGCTTAATATTCCAAACTAGTCAGTGGCCTTTTCAGAGCACTGAGAAGGGAGGGCTGTACTGTGGGCTCAGTGCGTAGAAGTAGCTGCTAGAACAGCCAGATGGGAACCGCAAGGTCCCCAGTTTGATCCCCGGGGGCTCCCCAACCCCCACCCCACCCCCACGGGTTAATCTCGAAGTGTCCTTGAGCAAGAACCCCCTAATTGCCTTGCATGGTGCATTTGGTGCAAAAGAAGCGGGAATATTTTCAGAGAAAATGTCTCCCTCCCAGGGGTGCATATGCTATGGTGGGTATAAGCGGCACATAGTTTTGCTCAATGACCCCCCCTCCTTTCCACCTATAGCAGTGGTTTTCAACCTTTTTGATACCAGGGCCCACTATTTTTTTGTGTGGACCACATTTGAGGACATCTTAGCCCCAGAGACCCCAAAACTAAATATTTCTTTTGCTTTTGTCCACACAATACCAGGCTGGATTTGGGAAACAAAACAGTCTAACATATAGAGCATTAATCTTCTACATTCTCTAGTTTTGTATACATGGGCTAATTCACATGGTGAATATTTTAACTCTTGAGAGTGTAAACATGAAACCAAATGGACCCGCAATGGTCCAGTTTGGTTTCATGTTACATCTGGTTAACCAACTGTCCATCATTTATCCTGGGGACCACCTGGAATCCCCAGGATAAATGATGGACAGTTGGAACCACTGGTGGTCCCCAGACCAGCTGTTGAAAACCCCTGACCTATAGCATACCCACGTAAAGTTCTCGGCAAGCCTGAAAATGACGGCCTGTTCCTAAATTGACCCTACTGTGGCGGCCCGAACCAAACAATTACTATCCTTTTAGCCCCGAAAATCCTTCCCCATCCCCCAAACTGAAAAAAAGATGTCATTAAGCACTTGAATGTCCTCAAAGTCACACATGATCCAACACGCTTTGAACTAAGCAGATTGGACATTCCGTCCCAGAGATATTGAAAACAGCCACTTCTCTCAGATTTCAGACAATATTCGATTGGCACTGGAGTTTGGCTTTAATCTTGCGAGACCCAGATATATTTCTACTTGTGCTAAATAATAGAGAAAAGAAAGCAACATATTGGCTGCTGCTTCCTATTGCTGCCTCTGCGGGACACTGCTGGATTCGTTCGCAGGCAGCGAAGGAACGAGGCGAAGCTAAAATGTATGCAAAGCTTTTGTGGAGAAGGGGAAAAACTTTTAAACTCACAGACTATGTTCCTGAATACTTGTGACAGCCGCGACACGTCTCCCCGCCAGCTCAACGCCTCTTTGTTCTCTTAATCCACTGTGAAGATTATTACCCTCGCTTTGTGGTGTAAAACTCAAATACTCAAAGACTGCACTTAAGTAACATCCTGAGGTACTCTTACTTTGCTGGAGTATAATAATAATAATAATACATACGATTTGTATAGTGCTTTTCAAGATACCCAAAGTCGCTTTACATAGGTAGAAAAGAGAAATAAAAAACAATTTATTTGAAAAGGAATTTAAAATAAAATAGTAAAAGGAGTAAAGTATTTACCTGATATGCCCGGTGTTGTGTCGGTTGGACCCACAGTTGTCCAGAACCACTACAAATGGCCTCTGCCCCGGGGTTTGGAGAGGGCCCCCTTTACGTATGGAGTTGGGTCTATATATTGCATGGCCGGGTGGGGCATGAATGTCTGTATAAATTTCTATATAACTATGCCATCACCACTACTACAAAAATATCAGAACGGCATTGCTTTAATTATTCAATGCAGGCCACAGTGACAAAATTATACTCCTTACAGTATTACAAAGTCATTGTGTGTGTGTGTGCGTGCGTGTGTGTAAAAATGTCCTAGATATTCGGAGGAAAATAAGATATGTTTTTTTTCCCCCCGCTGGCGGTTTAAAGGTTTCCCTTTTACCTGGTTCTGTGTGCCTTGCGTTCTCAAAAAACCGACACATTTATCTGGATATTTGGAGTACAAAAATAACCTAATTATTAAAGTGACGTGTCTTTCTGTTGCTAGCTTTTTTTGTGTCTCTTAGAACTGCTTGACATAAATGTCGACTTTTCTACTTCTCAAAAAACAACAAACTACTTTTCCACTTCTCAAAAGCAATTCAGTTATTTTAGGATAGACTGGAATTAGCCTACTGTAGTAAGACAGTCTTACTTAGTAAGACTGTCTTTGCGGGAAAAACTAAAACGACCTTGCCTGACACTGAGTTATCATTTCGTTTCTGTCTGAAAGACCTCAACAACTGCAGTTTATGGGTTGGGTGTTGTCAAAGTGTCAGACTGATTGGTTCGTATGAACCAATCAGTATATTGGGAAAGCATACAATGCTGTCATACATGTGACTAATAGGCTAACCCGGTTGCTAACCAACAACCACAGCCAACAAGCATTACTAGTACTGTTATATGAACAAAAGCAGTATGTCGAATGACATACTCAGATTTTCAACCAGTACTGATGTCACCGGAGGCAGCGCCACCAGACTTTAACTCGCCATGGGGAAAAATAAGGTGGTATTAGTTTTAGGTAGAAATTCAGGACTGGAGTCAGGCAAAAATGACCAAAAATGCCCCTGACAGGCATTACAGACGTGCCATTAGCATTATTAATGTTAAGATGCTTAGTTTACATAAACTGTAACATAAACCTACCACTGTTGTAATGACGTTTACTTTGTTCTTGTTGCAACTTAGTTCACTTTGTTCTTGTTGTTGTAGGTTCACATGCTCCGTGTGCCAGTTCGACCAGAGGGTATCCCAGGCTGGACAGGGTTGGGTTGAGGTCGTCAACAGGATGTCAAGCTCGTTGACAGATTCTTCCTAAATGGAATAGGGGTGAGTACCATTTGCTTCCTGCCCTGTGGTCTGGATTATGAAGAGAACTGTTTCTATGTTGTGTAACCTTTATCTACCAAGTAACAAGGAATAATTACATTGTTGTCTGGTGAAACAAGCACTGACTCTGACTACATTAGCTTTTTCAGACTATGCCATTGCCATAGGGTGCAGTCAATCATGACCAGGTCACACTATTAACTTTTTGCGCTGTCTCTTACAGTTAGAAACATACACTTTGTTTACCTTCTAGCATTCCTTCGGTCGCTCGTCAGCCTTTGTTTTCTGTCTGCATTTCACCATTTCTGTCTGCGTTTTCAGCCACTAGATGGCAGTGTCGGCGGCAAATGAGTTAAGACACTTTTCTGGCAAACTGCTTGCCTTCATTCGAGATGACACGACCGTCCTTGGGACTTTGTTAGAAAGGCTATAGATGTAGCTAAAGTTAAAGTCGCGAGGGCTGTTGCTGCCGTGGCAGTATTTGCCTCCGCCGGGCGATTAATTCACGTAAATAATAATGCTGACCTTTTTGATCGGAAGTTGGCTCACAGGCAGTGAGATGAACTTGGGGAGCGAATGATTTTCCTTCCAATTCTCCTGTTTTGTACGAAGGTTGGACTGCTGCCGTTGCTGCCGCCGCTGCTCCGTGTGTGTGTGGTGCGCGTGCATGCATGCGTGTGAATTCTCGAAGCTGAGAGTTGTAATTAGCAAGGGAAGGACTATTGATTTCTCCCTGGGCTGACGCTAATGCCAGAGAAACGAGGCAGACGTTGGTAAGCTTCCTAAAGCACTCTGCGTCATTCTTCAGGCTGTCAATCCATCCATGATTTATTTCTTTGGTTTTGGCCTTTTCCTGCGTTTTGCTGATAGATAGGATGTTGTGAGCGGGGATTCGAACACACGATGCCTGGGTGCACCCGGGCCAGCCAGCAGGCAACGGCAATCCATACTTTACCTCTGTCTAAAAGCAGTCATTCCCAGGGGTCCTTGAATGAGGTCCAGGGGGGTCTCCAGCTAAATGATAGATTGGAACCAAATGGACCCCCGTTATGGATCCCTCTGAGTGCTTTGGGAACCGCTGGTCTAAAGCACTCAGCATCATTGTCAGGCTGCCATCCCCAGACTCCTTATTGTTTATTGTCTCATTGACTTCAACAAAGCCATCTATCAGGGTATTTTAGAGCACTTTGCATGCTTCCAGTATGTTGACAAGCTTTCTGGGGGTGCTGACGTTTTTTCCCCAGATCATTTAGACACCTGCCCCACACTGCCAAGACTACTAACTACTGCTGACCATAGTAATACTGTTCGTAAAGTTGCAGTGAAATGGTTAATTTGGGTGTTTTTATTTGGAGGTTTCATCCTCAAAGGAAGCTCTTAGCTTCACAACCAATTAGAGTGTCACATCCCTCCAGGCTATGGGTTCCTCTGTGACTTACGTCTCATGAGACCACATGGGACGTCACCCACATGCATTTTTGTTTTTAAGCATATTCAGAGCTTGACACAAACACTTGCCCGGACAAGTAAAAAAAAATGGTGGGGCAAGTGAAGACTGCTACCTGGTTGCCCGATCGGGCAAGTGTGCAACATAGTGCACTATAACACAACACAAGATAAATTTGTCTTGAAGGCAGTCATTGCACTCTGCCTCTGTGTCTTTCCCTGCTTTCTAGATACCCACAATTCCAGGCTGGATTTGGGAAACAAAACAGGCAAATTAACATACACATCAAAATGACCATTAATCTTCTACAGTGTAGACCTGGGCTAAGATGAATTTTAACTCTTGAGAGTGTAAAAATGAAACCAAATGGACCCGCAAGGGTCCATTTGGTTTCATTTTTACGTTCTCAAGAGTTACATCTGGTTAACCAACTTAACTGGGGACCTCCTGGAACCTGAGGGGCAAGTGACCATGACCTGAGGGCAAGTAGAACCTGACTTGCACTTGCCCGATGGGCAAGTGCCTCGGAGACCTTGGTGTCAACCCCTGATATTGACAGAGAGAGACGGGGAAGAACACCAGCTGATTATTTCTAAACTATACACGGCTTAAACTGTGTATATATACATTTTAGCGTGGAGATTATGTTTGAACCGAGTAATACGCTGTTTGGATGTCTTATTGAAGACATTTTAAAAATTGATTCATCACAACCAGCTGTGTATGGACAACAACACAGAGATTTGAATCAAACTTAATTTCTATTGGCTTTTATGAAGCCGGTAGTGTTTTATTTTGACAGTGAATGGGCAGCAGTGTGCAAGAGTCGAACAACGCATCACTATGAAGCAAAATAAGGAGTTAATATGCTTTTCAGACGGACAGCATTTTCTTGTTTGTTTATTTATTTTTCTTCTTCTTTGAGATAGATTTTTATGAGCTGTATTCCATAACAAAACAAACAAACCAGAAAATTAGATGTCTCATTTTGTGATGAATTGAATATATTAAAGTTTCAAATGTTTTTTTGCGAAAGAGATGTATATTCTACAGACTGTACTTTTTTTTTTTTTTTTTTTTTTTTGCAAAGGTCTCGTTTTCAGATCATTAATCTAAAATGATCTCACCGTTTCAAAGCTGTGTGTAAGCAATGCTTCCCTAGCATCGATCCTCAGTCACAGACGCTGGGCCGTCTGACTTTAGCCGTATCTGTTTTTTTCTTTCTTTCTTCCTTTTTTTCCTTTTTGATAGAATCGTCTTAGTTTAGGCTTTCATTTCACAGACGGGGATAAAAGCAACCCGCTGAAGGTCAGGCGCTGTGGCGCATGTTGAACACAACATGTAAGAAGAACGATCCGTTTTAAGCCCCCGACGACCTGGGCCTGTTTTAATTCAAGGTCTCTGAATAACATAATATTCAAAGATTTGCACCACGCGCTAGCAAGGCTCATAGCGCGCGGTGCTATGAGCTTGTCATCTGCTATTTTCAATAGAACACAATTTCTATGTCAAAGATTTGCACCACGTTTTCGCGTTTTCAAAAATAGCCAAGCTCATAGCGCGCCACTATGAGCTTGTAGATCTGGGCGTTCAGTACACTAAAGGGTTAATTCAGGCTTCTAATACCTAAAAGTTTTCTGGAAAAAAACATCTCTTGTTTCTATGCCAGGTTGTTCAAACTTTTCCAGGTCAAGGTCCCCCAGAAATATCTGTATTTGGCAGAGGACCCCCATCTGAACATATGCTATCCCATTAACTCCTCCTGAAGCTAGGATTTGAGTAAAAATGTTTGTTTTCAAACGTTTGAGATTTCCAGCACATGCTTTTTTCCCAATACAAGATATACAAGCGTCAAATACAGTAAACGTTTTATTATATTTTTATTATTATTATTGGTTTATCTCACAATTTATGAAAAGCCTTTTTCCCCCAGCCCATAGTCTATAATCTACACTCGCTCAACAGACTGATCTCATCATGCTTCCTACTATGCATGAGGTGTCTCACTGACCGTTTCCTTGTATTGGACGTAGCGTTAGTTCCAGTTCCTCTCCCCTCCATCAGGCTGACAGTATATTAAAGACCAGGATTACTGGTTTATTTTGGACTATTTTGGACTATTTTGATGGTACCTACCACCTACCCTAGAGAACACGTAGGTATTTAGTAGACAGTGATTACAGTGGTTGACACTAAGGTCTCGGAGGCACTTGCCCATCGGGCAAGTGCAAGTCAGGTTCTACTTGCCCTCAGCTCATGGTCACTTGCCCCCCAAAAATATATTGTAAACTTTGCAGATGTGACTCTTGAGAACGTAAAAATGAAACCAAATGGACCCGCAAGGGTCCATTTGGTTTCATTTTTACACTCTGAAGAGTTAAAATTCATCATCTTAATTAGCCCAGGTCTACACAACTAGAGAATGTAGAAGATTAATGGTCATTTTGATCGTATTTTAATTTGCCTGTTTTGTTTCCCAAATCCAGCCTGGAATTGTGGATAGCTAGAAAGCAGGGAAAGACACAGAGGCAGAGTGCAATGACTGCCTTCAAGACACATTTATCTTGTGTTGTGTTATAGTGCACTAATTTTCACACTTGCCCGATCGGGCAACCAGGTAGCAGTCTTCACTTGTCCGACCATTTTTGCATGCAAGCAAATTTACTTGCAAGCATTTTTTTTTTACTTGCAAGCAAGTGTTAGTGTCAAGCCCTGTAATACATAGAAATGGTCCTCAAGGCTCATAAGTAGGGTAAGCACCTAGTAACACTACTGTACATTCTGTACAGTAAAGATATGATTGTACCCTATAGAGTGCTACGTCTACATACAATGCTCTAATCTTAACCACATAAATTAAGCCTGTGCATATGCCTGTAAGGTCACCGAAGTTGTGCAAGTGCTACGGCCTAAGATGTAAGTCTGAAGAGCTGTGCTTTCAGACTATGGCGGATGATTGGAGAGTCAGCACTTTTGATTACAATGGGGAAGTTCATTCTGGGAGAAAGAAGGGTGGAGAGTTGGACGTGTGGAGTGGAGAGGGCTGGAATCTACCATTATGGGTGCTTTGGGCACATTTCCCAGCCAGGAGCCCTTGGGTAAAAAAATAATATTAATACATAAATATAAAGTAGCTTGGCAAAACAAGGTAAAAACAACACTGAAATAACACACTGACAGATTTGCTCACCTATTTGAGAGATTCAAATAATATTTTCGTTACTACTCTCACTATATATGATCTCACACACACACACACACACACACACACACACACACACACACACACACACACACACACACACACACACACACACACACACACACACACACACACACACACACACACACACACTCACACACACAGAGAGAGAGAGCTTGCAACGCTCAGTTCACATGGGTGTGCCACATTGTTGTTTTTGGCATGTGTTTTCTTTAATATTTAATTAGTCTTTGGACAAAATTCTTATCTGTTTAGTCACAGTTTAGTCATTTCTATCCTTGCTAGTTTATGGCAGGTACTGTTAGTATTCCAAGGCTGGTTGCTTAATGTTCTTCTCACAAAAAAAAAAAAAAAAAATACTGTTGTTTTTGGCAGGACCTTTTTTCCCATGACACTCCCTATTTGGGCAAGCCTACTGTATCCACAAATAGTTGGTGATGGCGTTACCTACTGTTATAGTGTTTAAGAATAATGCACTTATAATGAAAAATAGAGGGGAATAATTGGAAGGTTTTCCTGTATATGCTATTAATGACGCTTGAAAACAGTATTTGAGGTTTGAGTTGACAGTTCGTGAACTAAGAACTCTCACGCTTTTGTCCACAATTGGGAAAAAGAACTGGCAAAATGTTGGTCAAAACAACAATTATTCTCCATTTCCTAATTGTGTGGACTCTTGAAAACTACGTAATTCAGATGTTTAAATATAATTTAACTCTTGAGAGTGTAAAATGAAAATGGATCCGTAAGGGTCCATTTGGTCATTTTAACGCTCTCAAGAGTTACAGATGTACAGTATAAGGGTCCATGTGCTGGGGGGACTGTCATGTGATCTACCTGCACGGCCTGTGTGATCTGGGTAATGCTGCTGGGAAATGTCGGACTCGATCTAAGAACTGCAGTACTGGCAGTGACCACCAGTTGAAGTTGAAATTAAAACCAGGTAGCTTAAAGGTATGGCCATGACAGCAATGATAGTTCTACAAAAACTGTACAAGATCTCAGTATTTGACTGACTGTTTCTTATTGTGAATACAATGAGCCACATTACTAGGCCAAAATATCTGTCTTGTCAACACGTTGTCACACCCTCTGTGTGTCAAGCACTCCGTATTTGGGAATGCAAACTGTGTTCACTTCCTCCACACAAGTAAGACGCGCTACTGGTAGTCGTTTCATTCACAAATCTCCCTTTTGGTGCTCCCCTACCTGCCAACTATTTATATAATCTATACCAACCTCACGATTTTACAAACACAAGTTTTGATAAGAGTCCAGAATTGATTATAATGTATATAATTGATTCTGGATTAATACTCTTTTCTCACACTCGTGTTCGTAACATCTTGAGGTTGCCCTTTCTTCCATAGCAGATGCAATCCTGTGCACGGTCTTTAGCTCACAAAGCGTTGCCAGCTGTGTAGATCAGCTATTTTTGGTGAATCGATCGGAGTAGACTAGTGAAATAAGGGTAAGTGGTGCTGAATTTGCAGCTCCCACAAAAGCCAATTCATCCTAGCGTGCGTTTACAGCCGAGGACAGTTTTTTACGCTGATAGACTACTATCTACTGGTAGATCACAATCTACCTTTTGGGCAGCCCTGCCTTACACTGTGTCGTTTTTGGTTTCTTCCCAGGAGAGACGTCGGTCCGTCTGTACGGTCGGTGGGTCAGTGGGGTCCGCGGGTCAACCATGCGCTGCCTGGCCGCGCGCGTCAACTACAAGACCCTGATCTTCGTGTGCACGCTGTTCACGCTGGTCACCGTGCTGCTGTGGAACCGCTGCTCCAACGACGGCGGCGGGAGCGGCTCGCTGCGCTTCCTGCCCCACGGCATCCTGCCGGTGGCGCCGCCCAGCGCCCCGCGGGATGGGGCGGCGGCGGCGGCGGCAGGGGGCGACGCCAGCGTCAGCAGCCAGCAGCAGCACCACCCGCCACAGCCTCCTGAACCCCCACCTGTAGCCGGAGGAGGAGGAGGAGGGGCCAAGTTCGAGGAGGTGGACTGCCTGATCAACGATGATGTTACTATCAAAGGTATGCACTAGGGATGTCCTGATACTGTATCGGTATCAGGAAAAGTATCGGATCGGCCCTTTTTTGTGATATCGGTTCATATCGATATCGGCAAATATTGTATCGGTATCAGAAAAGGTATCAGTATTGGCCCTAATTTGTCATCATCAGACCATTCCGTATTGGTAAATAATACCAGTATAACCAGAGACCCGACACAGGGGTAATGGGTTGACACTATGTCAGGTAAATTGTGGAATTTGCTTTGGAGTTGCCCAAGTGCACACTTGAGTGAGGAGTTCTATTCTAGTCCTCTATCAGGGGTTGACACTAAGCTCTCTGGGGCACTTTCCCATCGGGCAAGTGCAAGTCAGGTTCTACTTGCCCTCAGGTCATGGTCACTTGCCCCCCAAAATATATTGTAGATTTTTCATTTAAGTTTACTTCCCACTTGGGTGCTTTAAACATTTCCTTTCGCAGTCAAAGACTGTTTTGTTTAAGTCACAATCAGCTACAGTAAATATTCAACTTGTAAATCAGTGGTTCCCATAGTGGTCACAGACTCAGGGGTCTGTGACACCAGCATACTGATAGTTTGGAACCAAATGGACCTGAGCGAGAGATAGAATGATAGCTAGAAATTAGGGAAAGACACAGAGACAGAGCGCAATGACCACCTTCAAGACAAATATATCTTGTGTTGTGTTATAGCGAAGTCGCACACTAGCCCGATCGGGCAAACAGGTAGCAGTCTTCACTTGCCTGACCATTTTTCTTACTTGCCCTGGGCAAGCGGGCGAGTGTTAGTGTCAAGCCCTGCTCTATATCATTCTGTTATTTGGTGGACTTCATATAAGATCTTTTTCTTGGGACGGTTATCAGGATTGCTCAGGATTGTATCAGGAGCAAAAAAAAAGTGATCGGATTGGGAAATATCGGGATTTTTTTGCAGTTACTCAAACTGAAATGATCGGCATCGGGAGCAAACCCTAGTATGCACTGGGTGTGACGATATAGCTACCTCTTTAATTGACCCGTGATAGTGATTATTTCAAGGTACTATACTAGGTAACCTTTGCATTATAATAAATCTTAAACTAAGTCTAAGATTACAAATATGCCAGTCATAATGGATATCATAATGGATATCAAGTCTAATGCATTATGACTGGCATATTTGTCACATAAATCATTCCCTGAATTTCAGCCCTCAAAGCCTGCTCTAAATATATTTTCTATCAAAGTGATGGGGGTACTGCGGTTATCACGGTTTCCGGGGGAAAACGATGTCACACATATCTGATTGGTCCTTGAAAGTGCAAGGGATGCTGGGAAATGTCAGACTCGATCTAAGAACTGCAGTACCTGCAGTGACCACCAGTTGACGTTAGAATTAAAACCAGGTAGCTTTAAGGTATGGCCATGACAGCAATGATAGTTCTACAAAAACTACACAAGTTCTCAGTATTTGACTTGAATGTTTCTTATTGTGAATGCAGTGAGCCACTTATTACATATGTAAGCTAGGCCAAAATGTCTGTCTTGTCTGCGTGTTGTCACACCCCCTGTACGTCCGTATTTGGGCATGCAAACTACGTTCACTTCCTCCACACAAGTAAGACGCTTTACTGGTAGTAGTTTCATTCACAAATCTCCCTTTTGGTGCTCCCCTACCTGCCAGCTATTTATATAATCTATACCTATATAATCTATACCAACCTCAAGATTTTGATAAGAGTCCAGAATTGATTATAATGTATAGAATTGATTCTGGATTAATACTCTTTTCTCTCACTCGTGTTCGTAACATCTTGAGGTTGCCCTTTCTTCCATAGCAGATGCAATCCTGTGCACGGCCTTTAGCTCACAAAGCGTTGCCAGCTGTGTAGATCAGCTATTTTTGGTGAATCGATCTGAGTAGACTAGTGAAATAAGGGTAAGTGGTGCTGAATTTGCAGCTCCCACAAAAGCCAATTCATCCTAGCGTGCATTTACAGCCGAGGACAGTTTTTACGCTGAATCGTACATCTCCGCAATACTCGATTAATGTGAGCGTTTGTTTTCTGCTTTTACGTCGACTACAAATGGTAATTAACGACGTGTCGCTCACATCTCTGGTCCAAAAGGTCGACGAGAGGGCTCAGAGATCTACCTGCCCTTCAGCTGGATGGAGAAGTACTTCGAGGTCTACGGAAAGGTTGTCCAGTACGATGGCTACGACCGCTTCGAGTTCCAGCACAGCTACTCAAAGGTCAGTTCATCTTCACCCCCTAAGGTCACCTTTTGGTGTTTCATGCATTATTTTAGTTCTACCTATTGGAAAAAATAGCATTTCTGCCAGACTGTTAGCTCAAGCTTAGCATGGACTTGTTTCTATGTTGAAGTTCAAATTCAACTTCAAATTTGCAACTGCGTCTGTCAAGGAGTCTATCTCCACAAGTGGGCGTGGCTTATGAAGGCCAAAATACTGTCAAGGCTTGGTCTCTGAAAAAAAAACCCCACCTTGGACTCATTGGTATCAAAAACATCCAACAATCCAATCAGAAACAACGGCGCTACACAACAAGTGATGTCAGCGAAATTCGAGTCAAACAGGCACTCGCCAGACTCAGGTTGCAGGTAGCATTCAGAAGTTGAATGTTGCAATGGCAATTGAGGCTGGTCCAGGCTATGTAAGAGCTGTTATTTTTTGAAACTGTGAAACCAGAAGCAAATGCTTCTGGGGAGTCCCTAGCTGGAACAACATATTTTCAGTTGGCGGGTCAGTCATGTACAATTCTGGGGGTCCCTGATGTGAAATATATTCACCACCTCTGACATAGAAACTTTTTTTTTTTTTTTTTTTTTTTTAGAACTTTTAGAACTTCTGTAGAACATCTGTAGAATCTGCTCTCCTGTCTAAATGGGGCGTTAAAGGGTTTGGAACCCAGACAAACCGCTGCCCACCCTCACAGTGTCGATGTTATTTTAGGTTTACGCCCAGAGGGAGCCCTACCACCCCCATGGGGTCTTCATGTCCTTCGAGGGCTACAACGTGGAGGTCCGCGACCGCGTCAAGTGCATCAGCGGAGTGGAAGGTAAGGCAACGCTCAGGGGATGCTGGGAAATGTAGGACTGTATCAAAAAAACTGCAGTGCCGGCAGTGACCAGTAGGGGTGATACCTATTGTAGCTTTAACTAATCTGCCCTTTATCTCTGTCTGTCACCTCCTGACAATCAACCCCCCCATGTCTCTCTCTCTCTCTCTGTAGGCGTGCCCCTGTCCACCCAGTGGGGTCCCCAGGGATACTTCTACGCCATCCAGATCGCCCAGTACGGCCTGAGCCACTACAGCAAGAACCTGACGGAGCGTCCGCCCCACGTGGAGCTCTACGACACGGCGGAGGAGCGCGACACCGGGTCGCCTCCCCTCTGGGACGTCCCCAAAGGCTGCACCCTCAGCCGCGTACGCGACAAGACGCGCAGCACCTGGGTGCGGCAGTTCAGCGCTCCAGGTAAGACCAGGGCCGTCCATAAATCCATCCATCCAGCCATCTATCTTGTGAAACGCTTATCCGTAGTCGGGTCAAGAAGTGCAACAGCTCGGAAGAATTATTTAAAATGAAAATAACGACCCATGTATTGAGACTGAAAGGAGATCTTTTCAACTGTAAAATGGGAGAAGTGGACTGATCATAGAATACGACAAAATGTCACCAATCATAATAACGGAACTGTGAATGATGGACTGGACTGAAGACTTTTTACAAACTGTTGAAACATGTTGCTGTACCCGCTACACTTTTTATTTTATTTTTGAATTCATTGTTTATGTCGGTTTGGGTGGGGGGGTGATCCTTCTCCTCCCAATGGGACGTTCCTCAAGGACCTCTCTTCATGGAGATGCTCGAGAGGCAACCTAACCAGCGGTCCAAATGCAGATTTTTTTTTTTTTTTTTTGATTGAGCAAGAACTGTGAATAAAAACAGTGAATATTAGCAACATTTCAGGTAAAAATCATGACTCCGTCCCACCTCTGTGCAAGAGTTCAGGAGGTTTAAAAGTTTACCCGACACAGTAAAAGTCGGGTACAAAGTCGGTTACAAATCGCTTGCGACATGCGTTTTACTGTGTTTTGTTCTTGCGTATTGTAAATCACTCTGGATTAAGAGCAACTGCTAAATAATCTAAAATGTATCTGATTGACAGTCCATACATCCAAACAGAAGGGTCCCAATTGATCGTGTTAAACGACATTAAATTCACTTTGCTATTGGATTTGCCGCTCACTTTAAGCACGAACAATACCCTCTTATGCCTTCAGAGAGGAAATGTTGTGGTCTGTACGCCCTGCCCACGCTCTATCGACGGCAGAGTAATCGGAGTAATCAAGAGTAAACGGAGTAATCTCTGGGCCGCACGCGGCGCAAATCCACTTACTTCCCTCGGATTGCACTGGAGTAATGGATTTATGAGTGCATTAAAGGGACGACCGCAACCACAGGCCCCTGCCTGGCTGGCGCTCTCTCTCTCTCCCCCCTATCCATCCTCATCTTCGATCAGATGGGCCCTGTGGAACGTGACGTGGCCAGCAGGCCTGGTCTGCACCTCACCGCAAGACAAGTACAATGCAGGGCATTTAGCAGACGCTCTTGATCCAGAGTGAACAACACACCAGATACATAAAAAAATGAGAACAGCCACACAACAACATGAGGAGGGGGAGACCAGTATGAAAGCTGTGGGCACTGTGTCACGCAGTGAGCTTGTAGATCGGCTTGTTTCAGAGTTTGTGACACCTGCACAGAACCAAGCATAACATTAGTTCTACTGGATCTCTTCTTCAATAGTACCTTCCTAACATTTAGTTCTACTGGATCTCTTCTCCACTAGTCCCTCATTAAACATTTGGTTCTACTGAATCTCTTCTTCGATAGTACGTATCTTAAGTATTTTTGTGGCAAAAGTAGGCCTATGTTGACTTATCATTTACTTTTATGGATACAATTAGGCATTGTAAACATTCTTTCTCACTATGCTATACTTTTAATAGTTTTAATAGCGTGTCTGACTGTTTGTGTTGCGCAGGTGCACGCAAATGCGCATGCAAGTGTGCATGCACGTGTCTTTAAAGGGGAATTCCACTCATTTTCAATATTTTACTATATGTCACTACTACTATTATGTCATTAATATACCTTAGAGATGTTGTGTGGACATGGTAAAAAAAAAAACTTTCCCTTTTTGTGTTTCCTAGAAATGGCGGTCTGATTAGCATGGGGAAATACATCTTGATGACATCATCATGTGTTTCACCATGATAATGGGTGGAATTCCCCTTTAAGAGGCGTCCCCCCACTTCTAAAAGTACCACTACAACAGTGGTCCCTAACCTTTAGTTCTACTGGATCTCTTCTCTACTAGTCCCTCCCTCGCATTTAGTTCTACTGGATCTCTTCTCCGCTAGTCCCTCTCAAACATTTAGTTCTATTGGATCTCTTCAACACTAGTCCTTCCCTAACATTTAGTTTTATTCAAAGTCCCTAATATTTTTGTCTTCCATCTTTCGTTGTCGACTTGTTTTCCCTACATTTTAAACATCATAGATTAAGTTTGTATTTACATTTGTTTTCTGTCGGGGTGGAAAAGGTAGTCAACTGAAAGTATTTTGTCATAGTTTTAGTCAACAAAATTGTTTGTGCAGTGGAGTGGAGTTGTCTTGTGTGATCCTGCTGCTACAGTATGTTGTGCATCTTGTGACTGCGAGGGCAAAGAACTGCTGTTACAGTATATGTGTATCTCCTTTTGCACTCATTCTTATTCCTCTCAGGCACCGCTCCAGGATGAATTTTCATTTGGGGGTCGCCAGGCAGTGTAGATTCTTGTCCTAACAAAAACTAAACACCTTTGACGATGTGTGAAGATTTCACGCCATGTCTGAGCAAACCTGAACTCTTGTGTCATGATGATGAAGATATGATGATTAGAGCGCCCCCTCACTTCACACAGGTGTGATTATTTCTATATAGCAATTGACAGAACATGTAGCCTGGCCTGGAGATTCAGCTCTGGTGACTCTGCCCACGGCGGCGTCAGCCTCGGTCGGAGGTCCGGTCGCAGCAGCTGATTGGCCAACAGCACCGTCACTCAATTGCGTCAAACAACAAACATGGCTGCCGCCACTGCGGCGAGTCACACCCGTGTCAGGGCTTGACACTAACACTTGCACGCTTGCCCGGGGCAAGTAAAAAAAAAGGTGGGGCAAGTGAAGACTGCTACCTGGTTGCCCGATCGGGCAAGTGTGCAACATAGTGCACTATAACACAACACAAGATAAATTTGTCTTGAAGGCAGTCATTGCACTCTGCCTCTGTGTCTTTCCCTGCTTTCTAGCTATCCACAATTCCAGGCTGGATTTGGGAAAGAAAAAAGGCAAATTAACACATCAAAATGACCATTAATCTTCTACAGTGTAAACCTGGGCTAATTAAGATGATGAATT
Source organism: Benthosema pterotum (assembly GCA_039105355.1). Lineage (NCBI taxonomy): Eukaryota > Metazoa > Chordata > Actinopteri > Myctophiformes > Myctophidae > Benthosema > Benthosema pterotum. Next base: position 10,590,422 of record CM076966.1, read on the forward strand.
TTAACTCTTGAGAGCGTAAAAATGAAACCAAATGGACCCGCAAGGGTCCATTTGGTTTCATTTTTACGCTCTCAAGAGTTACATCTGGTTAACCAACTTAACTGGGGACCACCTGGAACCTGGGGGGCAAGTGACCATGACCTGAGGGCAAGTAGAACCTGACTTGCACTTGCCCGATGGGCAAGTGCCTCGGAGACCTTAGTGTCAACCCCTGCATGTCAATCTTGGCTATGCAGTCGACCTATGATAAATAGTTTCTTTAAAGAAACGACATCATCACCCCAACAGATTTCACGGCTTTTGTTTACATGCTAGCAGCACTGCTTGACAAGTGTGTATGTTTGGTTAGCAACTGGGTTAGCTGTAGGCACACATGATTTGCCACAACATCTGCTTTCCTGCTATTCTGATTGGTCGGCATGAACCGGTCGGCGAATGCGATTGGGTTTCAGTCTCAATATTTCCCGAAAACTCAGACTTGCTGTCAGGCGGCTATACAACATGTGCATGAGACTTGGAAAAACTGAGGGGGTTGAATTTGTAACTGATGGTGCCACCAGACAGGTCTCTGTCTCTCTCTCTCTCTCTCTCTCTCTCTCTCTCTCTCTCTCTCTCTCTCTCTCTCTCTCTCTCTCTCTCTCTCTCTCTCTCTCTCTCTCTCTCTCTCTCTCTCTCTCTCCCTCTCTCTCCCCCCTACTCCAACATTCATCTCATTAAGCTCACTGTGCAATGACAGATCTGAACTGCCATCTCATGATGCTCTCTCTCTCTCTCCCTGTCTCTCTGGCTGTCTCTCCTACTTTGACACTCATCTAATTAAGCCTTTGTGTACTTAACACGTTTTGGTGTTTTATCTGTTGAAAAATAGCAGATCTACAAGCTCATATCGCGCCACCGAGTGGCGCGATATGAGCTTGTAGTTCTGCTATTTTTGAAAAATTGTGAAAATGTGCTGCAAATCTCTGAATACATTATTTTGGAAGCAAACATTTTTAACTCAATTTTTTTGCTTCTGTGGGATCCCTAGAACAACATGTTTTTAGATGCGGGTCCTGCAGCCAAATATGGATAATTCTGGTAGTCCTTGGCTTGACACAGGAACACAGATTTTTCAGAAAAACAGAAAAACTCGATTCTAGCGTCAGAAACTAGATTCTAGTGTCAAAAAATAGATCCTAGCATCAGAAACTATCATTTAGTGTCACTAACTAGAATCTAGTGTCGGAAACTACTGTAGAATATAGCGTCAAAAGCTAGAATGTTTGCTGCAGCTATAATCTGGTGTCAGGAACTACTGTATAATCTGGTGTCAGAAACTCGAATCGAGGGTCGGGACACAACGGGTTAAGCCCACTGTGCAGTGACAGATCTGAACTGCTATTACATGGGGGACCTTCGTCTCTCCCCCTCTCTCTGTCTCTCACACATTTCACTAACATAAAAGAGAGCCATGGAGCTGGTTTTCGCCAGTGCCACCAGAGAGTCACAGACGCGACTTTTCAGTTGCCACCCGAAATAAAGCAGCGGGATTGGGAAGGAGCGCTTGTTTTATCTGCCGGCTACTACTAGTAGGGCGGGGCGAAGCATAGTAACTCTTGAGAACGTAAAAATGAAACCAAATGGACCCTTGCGGGTCCATTTGGTTTCATTTTTACACTCTCAAGAGTTAAAATATTCATCATCATATTGATCATTCTGTAGGTTTGACTGTTTTGTTTCCACAAATCCAGCCTGGAACTGTAGATAAAAGCAAAAATAAATCTTTAGTTTTGGGGTCTGTGTGGGGCTAAACTGTCCTCAAATGGTGGTCCGTGGCTCAAATTTTGAATAAATGGTGGTCCCTGGTGTCAAAAAGGTTGAAAACCCCTGCTTTATGCGGTTACTAACCCTAACCATAACCTCAGTAAAACTATGCTTCGCCCCGCCCTACTAGTAGTAGCCGGCAGGGTAAAACAAGCGCTCCTTCCCAACCCCGCTGCTTTATTTCGGGTGGCATCTGAAAAGTCGCGTCACAGACGTGAGACAGCTACATGCACGCGCACTGACACAGGCATGAGCAGTCATCATGGAGGAAAAACATGTTAATACTGCAATGTAGAAAAGGTACTAGTACTGTGTCTGCGTTGTGCAGAATGTTTGCTGGAGACTTGAGTGTTGTTTGGTGATACACTGAACGTCTCAGCAGCATAACTAAACAAAGAAAGATGAGTAGCAATCCCCTGGTGTCGAAGCAGCTATTGCAGCTTGGAAACAACGTGGCACTGTGAGCCAACGGCACCATCTAGTGGTGACTGTTTAACAACTGTAACCAAAGTGCCATGGAGTTCTGTACTTTATCTGCTTCATGTCTAGAGGTGAATTTTGCAGGTGAACAAAAATATAAGGAAAAGTCCATCTTAAGGTATGCAATTTAAACTGCTATTTAGAGGTCCCTTTTTCCCTGTTTTTTTTTTTTTATTTTTAAACAAGACTGAAAAAGAAAAATGTGTTTCCTGCCCACTTCTGTAATACCCACTGTTGTCAGTCAGTCCATCTGTGTCCCTTCATGCTCATATATGGAGCTTTATGTCTAGAGTCTAGGCCAGTTTATAGACACAAAATCCCCTTATTTTTTGGAACGCTGTTCTTATTGAAAGGTGCAGTGAAATGGTTCATTTGGACGTTTTATTTTGAAGTTTCAGCCTCGAGCCGCAGAATCTTAAGTTTCTGAACCAATCAGAGTCCATCCCTCCAGGCTATGGGTTTGTTAAAGTCCAGGCTATGAGATGAAGTGAGCAGGTATAATGTGTGGGTGTGCATGCATGCGCGAGAACTAATGTGACCCCAATCTGTGTGTGTGTGACACCAATGAGACACCAATCGGCATCCGCTGCAGGCCTCAACAGGTCGTGCATCGTGACATACGGACAGTGGGTGACATGGGAGTGCTCAGGACCACTCAAAATATCTATGGGATTTCCTAATGGAGTGGAGAAATGGATGTATACTCTTAATGATAGCGATTTATAAATGCCCCACATACACAGGGATTTTGGAGTTTTATGGATATTCTCTCTCTCTCTCTCCCCCTCTCCCTCTCTCTCTCTCTCTCTCTCTCTCTCTCCCTCTCCCTCTCCCTCTCCCTCTCCCTCTCCCTTTCTCTCTCTCTCTCTCTCTCTCTCTCTCTCTCTCTCTCTCTCTCTCTCTCTCTCTCCCCCCCAGAATCCTCTGAGGGCGTCTCTCTCCCCTTGGGAAACTCCAAGGACTTCATCCTGAGCCTGGACCTGAGGTTCACGTCCAACGGCAGCGTGTCCGTGGTCCTGGAGACCACGGAGAAGGGCGCGCCCTTCGTCATCCACTACGTCACCAACAACGCGCTCATCGCCTTCCGCGAGCGCGACATCACCTACGGCATCGGGCCGCGCGCCGCCTGGAGCACGCTGACCCGCGACCTGCTCACCGACCTCAGGAAGGGCGTGGGGCTGTCCAACACCAAGGCTGTCAAGGCCACCAAGGTATACCAGCTAATTTAATTTCAAGATAAAAGTAAGCGTAAGAAGACCAAGGACTTTGACACAAGGGCCCACTATTTATTCAGCATTTTACATTTTTTAGCCCCACGGACCCAAAAACTCCAGGCTGGATTTGGGAAACCAAACAGTCCAACATACAGATCAAAATGACCATTAATCTTCTACATTCTCTAGTTGTGTTGACTTGGGATAATTCACATGATGAATATTTTAACTCTTGAGAGCGTAAAAATGAAACCAAATGGACCCGCAAGGGTCCATTTGGCTCTCAAAGAGTTATATCTGGTTTTTCCAACTTTCCATATTTAACTGGAATTCTCAAGGACCACTGATGTAGGGATGTCCCGATGCCACTTTTTCATTTCCGATCCGATCCCGATACCACAATTCTTTTGCAGATACCGATACCAAATACCGATACCAGAGAAGAATATATATAACATACAAAAGAAAAAATACCTTTTATATGAAGTCACCAACTGGGATGACATACTCCTCTCTCAAATGTGCACTTGGGAAACTCCAAAGCAAACTCCTCATGACCCAACATTTTACTTAACTGCCATATTTATGCCAATTTGCCAATATATGACCCAATAATGACAAATAAGGGCCAATACTGATACTTTTCCGATACCCGCGTACAGTATTTGCCGATACCGATATGACCAAAAAGGGACAAAAACTGCCGATCCGATACTTTGGTATCGGTATCGGGACATCACTACACTGATGGTCCCTGGACTAGAGCCCGACCGATATATCTGTCGTACCGATATATCGGCCGATATCGATACCGATATAACGGCATCGGTATCGGTGATATTCGTACCGATATATCGGTAAAATCTTCCCATATATCGGTAACATCGGCCGATATATCGGCCGATATTTGCCTGGAACAGAAAAAGAAACACAGCAAATGGAATTATTTCACAAAAGTAAATGATGTCAATGTCGTATTCTATTGTTTACTTGAAAAAGAGAATAAATTTGACGTTTAGAAGTTTTTCAAATGCATTTTTAATTATTTTAATTAAAATATGGCATCGGTCGGGCTCTACCCCGGACCACTGGTTTAAAAGCCTTTCACGGGCCGTTCAGAGTCAGCCAAAAGGCCGCATTTGGCCCCCGGGCCGCATAATGCCCAGGTATGAGCTACAGTAGACACATAGGCCTAGATTTTCGTCAACGCTAAACCCCTTATCCCTTTTCTTTGCCTTCTTAAACTATTAAAATCCTGGCACTGGCTACCTTCAAGGTTCAAGGTTTTTTTTAATTTGTCACTCCAGTGTATGTCAGGACATATACAGGGATGAAATAGCGTTTCCATTTTCCACAGTGCAATAAGACCTAAAAAAATATTATGAAAAAGTGCTGGCACTGAGAGTGTAATTAGCCCAAGTCTACACAACTAGAAGATTAATGGACAGTCATGGTCATGGACAGAAGCAAAAGAAATCTTTAGTTTTGGGGTCTGTGGGGCTAAAATGTCCTCAAATGGTGGTCCGTGGCTCAAATGCTGAATAGATGGTGGACCCTGGTACCAAAAAGGTTGAAAACCCCTGCTCTTGATATTGGGGAAAAAAAAAAAAAAAAAAAAAAAAAAATATATATATATATATATATATATATATATATATATATATATATATATATATATATATATATATATATATATATATATATATATATATATATATATATATATATATATCAGATCTAGCATGTAGATCTGATTTTTGGAAAATGGTGAAAATGTGGCACAAATCTTTGAATCATTTATCAAGTTAAAATGGTTTAAAAGCTCGTATTACACAAACACAAGTCGTCCAACTCGCCCATTAGTAGGGAAAGCTTGTCTACAAACAAAAACTCTCAAGTTGCCTTTGGGAGGGAAAACTCTTGCGTAAAAAACATACAATGTGCTTCCCCCTCCCTCCCTCCTCCACGCTCAGATCATGCCCAGGCGGGTGGTGCGCGTGGTGCTGCGCGGGCGCGGCAGCGTGGACAACGTCACCATCTCCACCACGGCCCACATGGCGGCCTTCTTCGCCGCCAGCGACTGGCTGGTGCGCAACCAGGACGAGCGCGGCGGCTGGCCCATCATGGTCACCCGCAAGCTGGGAGAGGGCTTCCGGCCGCTGGAGCCCGGCTGGTACTCTGCCATGGCCCAGGGACAGGCCATGTCCACGCTGGTCAGGGCCTACCTTCTGACCAGGGACCAGGTAAGTCAAGTTCCAAGTTCTCAGTCGCGGTCATGTGTTGTCGTCTTCTGCAAAGCTTACAGTGAGCTTTGCAGATTTGCTGTTTTTTGTTTGGAGTGGAAAACGACCCGATTAAGGTTGGTGAACATGTGCTGATCCATTCTTGCGGTTATAGTTGGGGTTTGATGTACAGTAGGTTGTCTACTTGTCGGACTAAGTAATATGTCGATATGTAAAACCTGTACCCCTTTTCTGGATGTGAATATAGGAGGGGCACTAGTCCCTCCTATATTCAGATTCTGCTTTAGTGTAGATTTTTGTTTTACACAAACAAGTAAGTCTGCTATGTTTTTCCTACACAACGATTATATTCCAATTGACATTGGATTTTCTTCAGCAAAAAAATAAATATGTAAAAAAAAAATCACTGAGTTAACCCTAGAGCACTGAACATGGGTGATTTTCATCTGGACGGATTATATCGTTGCAATTTTCATAATGTCTGATGTCTGAGGTGGGTGGGTCTTTCAGTAGCTTAATGATGCTCAGTGACATCATAACGTTGATGTCTGAGGTGGGTGGGTCTTTCAGTAGCTTCATGATGCTCAGTGACATCATAATGTTGATGTCTGAGGTGGTGGGTCTTTCAGTAGCTTCATGATGCTCAGTGACATCATAATGTTGATGTCTGAGGTGGTGGGTCTTTCAGTAGCTTCATGATGCTCAGTGACATCATAATGTTGATGTCTGAGGTGGCGGGTCTTTCAGTAGCTTCATGATGCTCAGTGACATCATAATGTTGATGTCTGAGGTGGTGGGTCTTTCAGTAGCTTCATGATGCTCAGTGACATCATAATGTTGATGTCTGAGGTGGTAGGGTCTTTCACTAGCTTCATGATGCTCAGTGACATCATAATGTTGATGTCTGAGGTGGGAGGGTCTTTCACTAGCTTCATGACACTCAGTGACATCATAGAATATGGGTTTGTTTCCCTGCACACATTTTTGGACGTTTTTTTTTTCTCCAGAAAGGTTTAGGGTTAATTTCACCCATGCTTAATGATGGTGTCCTAGACCTAGAGAAATATCCCATGATGATAGTACCTTTTAAATGTATCATTGTCACAAGGTTTTATCTTTTCTTAATTCCATGTCCAGGTGTATCTCCAGGCGGCACTAAAGGCCACTGGTCCGTACACACAGCCTTCTGCACAGCACGGAGTCAAGGCTGTGTTCATGAACAGGTATTGTTTAGCTTTTGATTCGTTTTACCTTCTTTTTTTTCATTTCCAGTGCACTCTACAGTCTAGTCCATACCTGGGCATTATGCGGCCCTTTGGCTGCCTCTGAAAGGGTACTGTGGTTTTCAACCAGTGGTCCGGGGACCACCAGTGGTCCTTGACAGAGTTCCAGTTAAATATGCAAAGTTGGCTAACCAGATGTAACTCTTTGAGAGCGTAAAGATTAAACCAAATGGACCCTTGCGGGTCCATTTGGTTTCATGTTTACACTCTCAAGAGTTAAAATATTCATCTGAATTAGCCAGAGAATGTAAAAGAATGGTAATTTTTGATCTATGTTTGCCTGTTTTGTTTGTGAAATCCAGCAAGGAATTGTTGACAAAAGCAAAAGAAATCTTTAGTTTTGGGTTCTGTGGCGCTAAAATGTCATCAAATGGTGGCAAATAAATTGAGGGCTCTGGTGTCAAAATGGTTGGTCTTACTCTTACTTTTATCTTGAAATTAAATGAATATTACGCAGACTTTAGTTCAGCCTTTAGTCTTGGCCCTTCACAATATTTTATGTGTCTCATTTGGCCCCTTGGGTAAAATAATTGCCCACCCTTGGTCTAGTCTGAAGTGTCGAGTCCTGCTGCCAAGGACAGAGATGAATCGAAAGACGTAACCTTAATGCTTTATTTCCTTTGTTCCCATATTTTTTAACCTGTTTGAAATAAATGAATAAATGAAATTAAATCTGTTCATAAATGAGCGCGCCAGTCTACTGCATGAGAGCTTCTGCTGTGGGACATAAGGCAGGGCAAAAGTTGCCCCCTTTCCCTTTAGCCGATGGCATGTCGCTAGTCACATTAGAAGTAATCATATATACCTCCTATTGTTGTTGATCGCCCCGGGAAAGCCATCATCCATTGAGCAGGGCACCCTTTGGTATATACCGTAATTTTCATACTATAAGCCGCTACTTTTTTCACATGCTTTTGACCCTGCGGCTTATACAACGGTGCGGCCAATCTATGGATTTTCCAGGTTCCAGGTGAGCTCCGCAGACTAAATGATAGAAAGTTGGTTAACCAGATGTAACTCTTTGAGAGCGTAAAAATGAAACCAAATGGACCCTAGCGGGTCCATTTGGTTTCATGTTTACACTCTTCAAGAGTTATGATATTCACCATCTAAATTAGCACCACTTAATTAATAAGTCATGTTCATTTTGGTCTTGTTTGCGAAAATCCATCCTGGAATTGTGAACAAAACCAAAAAGAAATCTTTAGTTTTGGGGTCTGTGGGGCGAAGATGTTGTTAAATTGTGAAAAAGTTGAAAGCCACTGCTTTAACATGAAGCACCTGACTATAAGCCTGGTGCGGTATCAGTATTTTGCCCCAAATTTAGCTGGTGTGCCTTATATTCAGGTGCGGTTTATAATCCGGAAATTACGGTATGCTGTTGGACTGCAACTGTGCATGCGCACATCTTGTTACTGGGACGGACCCCCCCCTAAATCACTGAATACTGCTTTTTCTTTTACATCCAGGTACGACTGGTACGAGGAGTACCCCACCACGCCGGCCTCCTTCGTGCTCAACGGCTTCATCTACTCCCTGCTGGGCCTGTACGACCTGTCTGAGACGGCGGGGGTCGGCGGCGGGGGGGACGGCGCGGCGGCGGCGGGCGGCGGCGCTGCCGCCGACGGCGCCGGCCGCGAGGCGGCGCGGCTGCTGGCGCGCGGCATGGAGTCGCTCAAGGCCATGCTGCCGCTGTTCGACACGGGCTCGGGCAGCGTCTACGACCTGCGGCACTTTGTGCTGGGCGCGGCGCCCAACCTGGCGCGCTGGGACTACCACACCACGCACATCAACCAGCTGCAGCTGCTGGCCAGCATCGACGGGGCGCCCATCTTCAGGGAGGTGGTGAAGAGGTGGAAGGGCTACCTGAAGGGGCTCCGCGCCAAGCACAACTAGAGGGAAGGGAGGGAGGGGGGTCTCTGTTACAATGTTGAACCGATGGAATTGAGTTGAGTTTAAAAAAAAAGGTTAAAAAGTGCTTCACTTTGGACAAAAAAACCTCTTGACTCCATTGGATCCTCGAACTGTCTTCTTAAAGGAGAATTTCACCCCCCAGAAAGCTTCCTTACGTTTATTTGCAGTCGATTTATTTTATTTTTTTAAAAGTTTACAATGGGGATATTGGATGTTGTTAAAATTCACCTATTTCCATCACTCCAAAATGCATTTTTTTTTTGCTATACATTGTCTCTCTACCATGTCAGTAGTGTGTTGACACTCACACTTTCACTTTTGGTTCAGCCGTGGTTCAGCCATAAACTGTGCACCACGTCCAGTGCCTCTTGACACTCTCACTATCCTTTATACTTTTGGTTCAGCCGCTGAATCAAGGCTGAACCAAAAGTATAAGTGATAGTGAGAATATCAACAACACTATTGACATGGTGGAGAGACGATATAAAGCAATGGAGCGATGGAAATGGGTTAATTTGAACATCCCATAGACGCATCGTAAGCTCATGGTGGGGTAGGGGAAACGGACATTAAGGATGTTTTTCTTCACAAATAAACAACTGGACCAAATCGACTGCAAATAAAGGTAAGAGAGCCTTCTGGGGTGGAATTCTCCTTTAAAAGCAGCGGTTCCCAAACCTTTTCACGTCAAAGACTCCCCCCAAATTGTTTGAAAAGATATTCCACGGACCCTCTCTTGAGAGAACATTTTTTTACGGCTCTAGCAGTGATTCTCAACCCGGACCCCCAGTTTGACATGCATTAGTCTACAGACGCTCAATTTGTTACACGCTTAGGCGAATAAATAACAATATGAAAAAAAGGTTGAAAACCACTGTGTATGAATGAAGCGGGATGCTGTGTGTGTGCGTGCCTGTGTGCGTGCCTGTGTGTGTGCTTGTTGTCGAGGCAGAGGAGAAGAATGTGTTTTCAGTCTGTTGCAGTTCTCAACGGTCAAGCTGTCTTGCTGAGCGCTGCGTCGCCGCGTTACGGGGGTTTAGGATTCTCTGCAAACGACAGTTAGCCCTTCGCTAAGCCCCACCCACTCCGCCGACGGCAAGCTGTTCCTTCATGTGACGCGGTGAGGTGCATGTCAACGACGCCATTTCTTCTCCATATATACATCGTAAACAATCGATCGTTTCAGTAGCAAGAGCTTCAAAAATGTCTTCTACATCTGTCATTCCGGTAGCAAGAGCTTCTAAATGTTGGCTGGGCCCGCAGCACAAAATATACATGGCATTATTTCAGTAAACTAGAAATACGAGAGGAAACCGTATCTAACTCAATCGACTTTGATAAGCTCTTTATGTGTTCAACATCACAGCCATGCAAAAATTGCACTGATGGCTGTGAGGTGAGGAAAGCTTGCCCATCTTAGCCCATCTTAACGGTTGCTAGTCTATTTTGATCGGCATTGGACAATCGCTTTTTGGGGTGGGGTTTAGCGCAGAGTGCGTCGCATCTGTCGCATTCTTTTTTCTGAGCTAGAGTTTGTAATTATGTATAGACCTAGTTTCAGGGTGGGGTGGGGTGGGGTTGGGTGGGTGGCGGGGGCATTCTCTGTCTGCATCTTCTTTGTGTTTTGTCTCAAAACAACTTATAATGCTAGATGGAAGAAGAGAAAAAGAAATGGAAGTCCTTGAATATTTCTGGGGAGTTGTTGAATCTTGTCTATTCCAACATTTGTGTTGTTTGTTTTTTTTTATACTGTAAATCCACTGAGTCTCCGATTCTATTTTTTTACCACTTCGCTCTAGATTTCCACAGCTTAACGAGAAAGTATACCATAAAGAAAGAGTATTATATTAATTATTTGGAGCAGAGACTTTGAAAAAAATGGGAAAAAAAAATCCCAATCGATGTTCTGAAAAGAAAGATGCAGTTGTGCTTATGCGTTTTTTCCTCCAATGCCTTCATTTCCCTCATTTGTTTTCCGTTCATGCATGGGGGGGTGGGGTTGTCTTACCACATGTCATGCTTTTTTAACTTTTCGGGTTCTGCTCTGAAATCAAATGAATCCAATACTGAATATGGATTTTCATTTGATTTTATTATTTCGCCACTATTCGACCGAATAGTTCCAGTGGCCAAAGATTTGGTGCATCCTTGGTCTTCGTAGAAAAGGGACACTGCCGACTGCTCGTTGGCTTTGATCGCGTAATTTGCATACCCGACCTGGCAATCCTGGCTTTGTCTTGTTCATCATTTTACCGATCGCGGCTCCCTCCTGTTTCACTTCCTTCTCATGGATGTCATGGATGTTTTTGCATAATGTTGTGCATTTGCCGGGCCAAAAGGCACGGGCAACTGTCACATCATTAAAAAAAGGGAAACTGAGCTGTGTACATAAACATAACATTTATTTTAGTTCATACCAAAGCCGTTGATTGAAATCAGCAGTGAGGGAAGTGTGATTTAGTTTTTTTTTCCCTCTCTTTCGTTTGTAATTGTGAATATTAATTTCCGTTTAGCGTTTAACGACACATCTCATTTTGAAACACTGCCTTTTTGTATGTTAATAGATGTTGGCAAACATAATTATGTAAACACGCATAATTATGCAAACAAAACGTAATTATGCAAAGCAAGCGTAATTATGTAAACACTGCTATCTAAAAAGGGGAAAGTGTGCAAATAGCTGTTAGCAGTAACAATGTCAAAGGGAAAGGCTAAATGGAAATGCAACGCCTCTCTCTTTGGATAGCTTTTAATCTTCCACTTAAACACGGACAAGAATTATGTTATGCTTTGTTAGACTGAAGCACAATGGACAATAAGTTTGAAACAAATATTATTTTTTGATTTTTTTTTTTCTTCAGGACAATGTACCACGCCTTCCTTTAGAAAGCTGCTACTGTTGTTCACTGTGTAATAATAATTAATAATAATGGTTATATATATATAAAACAAATGTTTTTATTCTCCTTGTTCGAACATCTTTATTTTTTCCTTCCACTACTCCTTTACAATAAATAAATAAACATAATATGGCCGACGGGTCAACATGTGACTTATGCAATAAGATGTTTACCCGGCAGGGTAGGGGGGGGACCCAACAGTTGTACACTAAGACGTTTACCGGGACCCAGCGGCTGTACAATAGAACACGTTTACTTGTGGGTCCTATAGGAACGCCTTGGGAGAAACCCAACGGTTGTACAGTTGAGACGGTTGTACAGTTTTACGGGGACTCCCTGAGGACAGCTTTGGACAGACCCAGCTAGCGGTTGTACAGATTTAGCAATCCAAGCACAATGTGCACATGCTACCATTTTTTTCTTTTTCTTTTTTCTTTTTTTAAATTCAAGAGTTAGGGAGGTGTTTATATTAAAAGAGTAAATCTTTGTGCTTCAAAATTTGCTTTTTAACGTTGTACAAAATAAAAGCATCTTTCTTAAGCCTGTCGTCCAGTCTTTTTTTTAGGTTTAAAACCCGTAGCGCATGACGTCGTCGGTGTTTTGTTTGTGGTGCGAATGTATGTGTTTTGTGTTTGCTGCGCCCATAATTAACACCTTAGTATGTAATCCAAAAACATGAATTATTCTTTGATTTTGTTTTTCCTCACGATTTTCATCATATTATTGATGAAAATCTCAAAAGACTTACTATAGTAGGTTGTCGAAAACCATGAACTATAGTAGTTTGTTCTTTCATGATCATGTTTTTAATCATCAAGTCATGAAAAATGGCCTACTATACAGTAATTTTTCCTGTTTTTTGATGATTTAAAAGACGATGACTAGGTGACTTATCTTAACACAGTTAATGACTATCTTAACACAGTTAATGCCAAGTTACTTCCAGATACTTGGGCCTCAGACCTGAAAAAGGACAGAATGTGTTCACAAATCCATGATATATCTATGCTGCTAACATAGAGGCTAGAGTTCAAATAAAGTTGAAATAATTCTTCTACATTCTTCTACTTGTGTAGACTTATTGAAAATTAACATAACTAGTGCAGATGTTTAACAATAAGGGGTCTTTACCGTCTTTTGAGAGGTAGGCCTACATTATTTAAAAAAAATAAATAAATAAAATGCACCCCCAAAAGGGTCCATTTGGTTGGGAAGGATGATATATCATGGTCATGGCTGGTAGAAACCTTTCCACTAGAAAGATCAGTGATCCAATGCTGCCATCTACTGGCCCACGTCAACAGTTGCAAAAATAATGTAGTGCCAGATTGTCTGCAGCAGGGGAAGGATATGCCAGATCAAACCCTGATGGCTAAAGGTGGATTACAATCTGTAGATTTAAAGGTAAAGATCAAAGCAATCACATTTGAAGTAATTGCCCAGAGAATGAATGGACGGAATCAACAGTGAGGACAAATATTTGTAAAGTGTTGTATTCGCTTTACAAATATTTGTAAAGCGAAAATAATCTTTGAAATGTTTGCCTGGAAAATAATCTTTGAAATGTTTAATACTTTCTCAGCTAAATGCCACACTCAAAGACCACACTGTACACTACAGCCATGACTTTTATTCGATGCACACAGATTAATATAACAGACACTGTACTGTCTTCTATTATTGACAGTGATGCTACTGTAGGTGGATTGGAGACTGTTCCTCCCTGCTGTATCTTCATCCAGGAGCCTTAGAAGAATCCTACAAACACATTCATGCATGGCGAATGGTGAATAATGTATACTGCTTTACAGGATTCAACTGTTGCTGCTATTCAAGAGATCAGATTATACTGCAATGTTTAGCTATTGTTCGTGCTTAATAAATGATCTTGTAGTTTCAAATGTTGCCATAATATTAAAAATTGTTGCCCGATTCAAAATATACAGTACATGTATTGTACATGTATTGTTAAAATATATAAGTCCACTTCAACTTACCACAAAACAAGCCAGATCCCCCTGTGTAAGATAATCTAAAATGTAAGACACACATTATGCACTATTATTAATTATCTTATAATTTTAGGGAACTTTTAACATTCAAATGATTGTCAATCAATCAATGGGATTAGCCTGCAGATGTCACTGGTTTTCATTGCAACTCCAAAGCCTTCCAAACTAGAGCCAACTCAAGATCAGTGTTAAAATAGTTAACTAAAAACGAAACGACATTTAAAGATAGAGTGCCATGGTAAAGATAGAGTGCCATGATTTTTTTCTACCCTAAAACATGATCATCAGGTATTAATGTTAAATGAAAAGTAAGATTTTTTTTCCCCAAAAAGTGTACAGTGTTTGTTAAACTGTCATTTTTATGATTCCACCCTACCAGTTCATTAAGTATGCCTGGTTTGCCTGGTGGGTGGTGATGGGTGGAGATCCAGCTGAACTGAAGCCACACCCACAGCTTTAGTTGCATGATAAAGGGGGAGGAGTTAGGGGAGGGGCTGAGCACATGATGTCACTATATTGAAGTTTTTTTTTTATTGGCACGTTTGACAGGAAAGGTTCAGCCCCCAGGAAGAAACCCTAAATACAAAGGGAAGACATCATTGCACATAAAAAACACAAAGGTGTCTATTTACATACTGTCACCTCTTAAACATGTACAAAATTGGAAAAAATACAAAAATCACGGCACCCCATCTTTAACATTTAAAAAACAACTACACTGAAACTGTATTGTGTTAACAAACTACCTAAAATTAATTGAAATTATAGACAAAATACCATTTAAATTCATAATGTGTCGAATAGGTTGGTGCCTCTAGAGATCTTTTGTCCGCTACTGAGTTCCATAACTGAATGGAAAAAATTATGTTGTTCTGGAATCTACTTAGCATACCAACCATTTTCCATTTTTTGGCACATTCATGGAGGCACCACACATGCTTAATATTGCTCATTCCACAAATCTATGATTCTTACAATGTATGCCTCGTTGTACAGGTGACAAAAGGTCAACGTTTAAAACAACAAAACAATCTAAAATAAAGGGCTTTAAGATTAGTAAATCTGGACTGTTGCCTGAATCCAATGCATTTCTGCCCACTTCCAGTCCAGAATGTGTCCCTATTTGTTGTTCCCATTGTCAATAGAATTCTAAATAGAGCTGCCATTGGACTGGCCCCATGAAGTGAACAGAGATTGCCTAACTCTGTCAATACTACGACTCTGATCTTGCGATCCGTCAGGAGAGACTTCTCTCAGTGCGATCAGGTTATAACATTTTGATTAAGGCTGTCAGCATTAACTAGTTAAGCTTTTTTTTTAGTGCGAGATTAACTCACAGTAAAACCAAAGGCCAAGTGGGTCCATTTGGTTCAATTTTGCCAAATGCAGGTGAATAATTTTTTAAATATCTGCATCAGTTAAGTTACTTTAAAATAAGTCTACACAATTAGAGAATGTAGAGAACTTTCTACAAAATGTGCATGTTCGCTCCTAATGATATTGTTGACAAATTCTTTAATTTAGGTCTGGAAGTCTAAATAAATGTCATCAAATGGTGGTCTGTGGCTCAAATGCAGAATAAATAATTGACCTTGATATGAATATTCTTGAAAAACACTCATTTAAGGTATATTTAGAACTCATAAAAATATGCGATTAAATTGCGATTAATCAAAGATTAACTATGGGCAATCATGAGATTAATCGCGATACATTTTTTTAATCGATTGACAGCTCTAATTTTGATATCTCCCGTGTGCTTTGGGAGACAAAGTCTTACCGGGGCGGGGCTCCCGTGCGCTGCTGCCCACTTTCACCACCCAGAGTGGCATTTGTAATGGATCTTCACGCAGCTCTTCTCTCCTTTATAACAGTCGTCATGGTCCATCATGCTGCTCCCAGTGACCCAACACGAGCCTTTCCCATCACACCTGGGAGAAGAGAGAGGCGTTAACGTAGCCTATAGTACACCAGCGGGTTCTGTGTAAAAAAACAAAAAAAACAAAAGACTTCTAGACAGTCCCCAGCAAAACGTGTGTTTGACCAAACACTTGCGTTTGATAGTTAATCAACCCCCATCATGCACAGTCAGCTGTTTGGTCACACCATGTGACACGCTCAGATTTAATATTACATCATGTGGTCTGAATCAAAACGATTTACAATGTAAGTGTTTAGCAGATGCTCTTAAGTAAAAAACATTGCAATACATCATGTGCATCTTACAGATTAGTTGAAATTACAGTTTACAATTTAAGCAGAATGGAATAATAACAATTTAAGCAGAATGGACAATGCACTTTACAATTTGCGTGCTATGGGTTGGTATGATTTGATACGCAGGACTGTTGGTGCTACTCGACTTATTACGTGTGCATTCACACACACACATACACACATACACACACACACACACACACACACACACACACACACACACACACACACACACACACACACACACACAAATAAAAATAAAAAAGGAGAAATTGAATTGGAGCAGCAATCGGACATCGGACACACATCAAACATTTTTTTGGAAAGCGCCTACCAGTCCTTACTTGTCTTTAATGTAGTCAAATGCATGCAAGGAGCACTTGTTGAATTCTGTATGCCAGTCGATCATGCCGTAGAAAAGCAACATGACCCTATGCCTCTTCCCCCACACAGTGTCTTTTATCTTGATGACGTCACTTCCGTCTGTAGTAAAACATCCCGACACACGTGTTAAACTATGCTCTTATTGTGACTTTACAATCAAATACTATAGCCTCAAGCTGGCGAAAGAACAGTTCCATCTTACCGCAACTGATGTATCTGTGGAAGTTCCCACACCATTCTGGTGCACACGCGCGCACACACACACACACACACACACACACACACACACACACACACACACACACACACACACACACACACACACACACACACAGAGTTACGATTGAGTCAGATTGAACAGTTTCATTTTCAAGCTATAGAAACAGAGATGTACGTACCTTTCTTGTGAGTGTGACCCCATCCATGGGCCCCCCAGCACACGACAGCCAACACTGAAACACAAACAGCACATGCGGTAACGTGTCAATGCGCAGAACAAAGTCCGCCATCACGCCAATTGTTTCCCCCTCCTGAAAGGCAGCCATTTTGAGAGTTAAAGATCCCGCCTCGCGGCGGTCGGGGGGCCTGTCCCCCGAGGGCTTTTGGCGTCTTGCTAACAACGTGGACGAGAGGTACGCTGTATCGGAGCGTCACCCTGGAAACCATGGGGACGCCAGTGGAAGAGTTGCCCCCCTCGATGTCGCCTGCTTTCTTAACCCTTGTTTCCCGTGTTTTTGTGGCCACCAGGGGGTGCCAAAGTATTATTTTTGAATTTTATTTTTATTTTTTCTGTGGCGACTGGGACGGAGCACACCCACTTCCTCTTCGTGTCGAAGTCGCAGGGAGGGCCTATCTTAAACTCGGTATTATGTCAAATTGAGGACGGCTTCATTTGGAATACGGCGCTCATCATTTTTCTATAGACACAGATATACAAGTGCTGACCAAAAGTATTTGCACCCCTGCAATTCTGTCAGATAATGCTCAATTTCTCCCAGAAAATGCTTAGGGTAGTAATAAATTCATTTCGTTTGCTTGCAATGAAAAATGACCCAAAACACAATCCAAAAAAAGCAGTAGAAAATGGTTTGAAAGAAAGCACTGGATACTTCTAAAGTTGCCAGCAATGAGTCCAGACTTGAATCCCATAGAAGACCTGGAGGAGAGATCTGAAAATGGCAGTTTGGAGAAGGCACCCTTCAAATCTCAGGGGACTGAAGACAAAGAAGAATGGTCTAAGAATTCCAGCAGAGCATTGTAAGAAACTCATTGCTGTATACCGGTGTCTAAAGGATGTGCTACCAGGTATTAAGCTGATGGCGCCATTTTTGGAGTTTTGTGTAAAATGAGAACTGATTTGACTTTTTTTTTTATTCTCTTTTGTGTTTTTTCACTGTAAGCAAACTAAATGAATGTATTACTTCCAAAGCATTTGCAATTGCAGTCATTTTCAGTGAGAAATTGAGCATTATCTGACAGAATTGCAGGGGTGCAAATACTTTTGGCCAGCACTGTACATATAGACATACTGTAGATTCTATATACATATATAGAGATGTCTTGAATAGTTTAATTTTATTTAATTTTGTATTAGTAGAGTTTTATAGTCGAGTCCACCTAGACAAGTCCAACTTTAAGACCACTAAGTTTTTTATTTTATTTTTTCATTAGATATTAAGTACACAAAACACTGAGCAACTGGGCGTGTAAGTTGGACTCTCTTAGAATAGCTGTCTATAACTGTAGAGTGACAACCAACGTCTCTGTAATGTAATGTTTATGTTGTACTATGAGAAGAAAAAATAAATAAGGATTTTAAGATCATTAGCTGTAACGTCAATGTAGAAAGGCACGTATTGGACAGAGTGAACAGAGTTGTCGTAACTCTGGCTTAATCTATGGCTCTGGTGGCTCTATAAGGCCAGTGAGTGTGTAATAAAAATGTAGGTTCATGCTCTGGCCTTCTGTGAGTGTGACAGAGCTGATACTGTACATATTATAGTCTTTGGTATCAATACATTTACATTTCGATTGGATTAAATTGCTTGGTAACAATTTTAATTCGATTTAATTGTTTTTTTTTTACCAGTAATTTGTCATTGTAAAGACATGCTTTGAAGAATCTACTTACCGGCGAGAACACACAGGAGTCGGAGGTTGGCCATGTTGTCGGGTCAAAGATGAACTGCTTTAACTTACATCATGCTTCAACTCAAGCATTTATATGCAGTATAATCCTTGCTTACATATAGCCGCGGGTTAGTTAAACTAAGATAGGACTGTTTGAGCTCAAACTGTTGCCACCAAACCCAAATATTTGAGTAGTAAAATTCTGTACAATCATATTGTCTCTCATGGGAGAGGGAAATGTTTACTGTCTACTTCACAGATAGCTGTTGGGGTGAATTCCTCCACTTCAGGTGTACAATATTGAGTCTTATACATAGTTTCAAGCCCTTTATATAGCCTCAGATTTCTCGTAGAGAGGTGTTTTAGATTCTGACATCACTCTATGAGAGTCTGCCTGCAAGTTTGCCTGCACTTCGTGAAATTGTTTCACCATTTCTCCTTCAAAGTAACTCTTACCATGTGCAAATGCATCTCCTACCACTTTTTTGAGTCACATGTTCAAATAATGGATGGTCTTAAAAGAGTGGTAAATAGGACAACTCTGCTCGGAATACCCGGATGTGTTGAGATGCAAATGAGCTGCAGAGCCACAGAGATCAATGCAGGGGAATTCTGAATCTGAAAGAGCTGGGACACCTTTCCCAACCAAAACAATGAGAGACTTCAGTGTAAACTTTGATTTATTGGGTGGGTTAACGCTTGAAGAGTTTAGAAGATAAAAAATGCAATGTATGGGGCTATGAAACAAACAGGTTGGGAGTATGCAGTGTTTGTAGCGGTAATCAGGGGCGTAAAGTTACGTTCGTCCTCACGTAGGCTGCAAAAAAATACAACCCAGCCCCGCCTCCCCGCGACCCCCCACCGCGACAACCCCCCCCCCCTCGCGACCCCCCCAGCCCAGAGCACACCACACCGACGCAAACAACCCCCTACTTATAGCCTATGATGTGTTGATGTGTTCTACCTAAGTACTTTAAAATACATAGCAAAGGTATACTGTTGTATTGTGCTCTCTGTTTTCTCATGCCTATTAAGAAATTTAAAAAAGTTGTTTTTCTCTTCATTTTGTACTTTTATTTACAGTTTGGTAATAAACACAGCAGTGGCCTATATATGAATAATCAGCAATCAACAGTAAAACATTAGTAAAACATTTAATCCTAATTAAAGTAACATCAGTCATATTAGTAAAAAAAAGTATTTTATTTACAGTTTGGTAATAAACACAGCAGTAGCCTATATAAGCATAATCAGCAATCAACAGCAAAACATTAATAACAACAGTAAAAAAAAACACTTTTCCCCCCTTTTTTCCTCTTTTTCTTTACGTTTGAGCATCTTGGTTTAACATTGCACCATTTAGAATTTTTATTGCATCTCGTACCTTTTACTTCAGAAGGAATGCGTTTCTTCTTGCAGTAGAGCGGCTGATGAACTCATTGGTTAGGACATCTATGCTCAATTTCATCACGTCATCCTTGTGAGTGTGTATCAGAGCAAGGTGATTGAGTAGCTTGTCCCATCGTGGATCACAAATAGGTTTTGAGCCTCTTCATCCCTGAAAATGATCTCTCCGAGCTGCAGGATGTGACAGGGATAGTCAACAGCTGTTTCACCAGCACTGCTAGAGAAACCTTCCGCCGGTGACAATGCTGCTCCACTAGCAGCAGCAGCATCAACGACACCGGTGCATAACAATAGCCAGCTGATTAGCATTTCAATATTTGATGGCTAGGTGACTTGGTCAACGCCCAGCCGACCATCGATACTTCTCCGCCCCCGAAACTGGCTCTCCTAGAGCCAGCATTTCACACTTGGCCATTGTTGTGGCACAACCTCACAGGGGCTGCACCCAGAGCCTCTGAAATCCTACTGAAATTCTCATGAGGGCTGCAGCCTTGCAGCCCCCACAAACTCTACGCCACTGGCGGTAATCGTTGTTGTTTATGGGACTATATGTTGTGGCGGAAGGATATGTGTATTCTGAAACAATGATTGTAACTAAATAAGATCCTTGGAAGTTACAACTGTGTTTTCTTTCATTTATAAAAAGTGGTAGAAGAGCCATTTAACATATTGTAATCAATGTGGAATATGTTAGCATAGAAATGTATTCCCTTATTTGACATCCTGATAATATTCCCTGACAATTTGAAAAGGACAACATGCTCAAAATAGGAAAGCTGTAGTCGGTATGTGGGTAACTAGTACAAATTGTGTGTTGAAGTATCATGATTTGAATATACATGGACATGTTCAGGATTTTCCCAAGGGTAAAACACACACACTGAGTACTGAGTAGAATGTTATTGATATAGTTAGATGTCTGAGTCAATATACATATACCCCCCAGGTAGTGGTAAACATTCTGCCTTGTGTACCAGCATTTTATCCTCTGGAAGAGGATCCCAAACTGCAGTGTTGGGTAATCTTCACTTTCTAGTGAAGTAGCTCAAAGTTAAAAGAATTGAATTTTATGGACCACTTCACTTATAATTAAAAATAAAAATATAATAATAAGCAACAACAACAATATAATAATAATTATTATCTATTTTAATCAATTGTGATACATGGCCAACTTATTCTATCTTTGAATATTGGACCTGATCACATAAGGTGTGTTGATTATGTTTGATCCAGTGGTCTTTTCCTTTCTTTTTGAGGCATTAAAAATTGCCACAAAAACGCCATGGTTGATGAAGATGTGTCACAAATGAACAACTTTAGCTGTTTACAGGTAAAGCGGTCAGAGGGACTGCATTTTATTGATTGAATCACTGAAAAATATTTTTAAAAGAGTTTTTTTATTGAAATGCTCCCTTTAATATTGTGTAAACATTACATGGATTTTATCTTCATATCAGAAATTATCTTGCTTTCTTTCAGTATGCCAGTCACTAGACTCGGCTCCGTTCATTTCTCTCGTCGTCCTGCTTGTACTCACGTGGCTGTGTCCTTGTGATTTTGTGACTTGTCATACGTGAATATAAACCAATCATGGATGTTTTGTTATACATATATAGGCCTACTGTACATACCAGGAAAAGGGGGTGAATGAATCAGGAATTGCAATTTTACAGAGGGCAGTTTTCCCGACTAATCTCTGGAAAATGTTGCCCCGCCCTCTCGAGAACCCCTCCGCCAGGGGTGTAGTGGAGGGGGGACGCGGGGGGACGGCGTCCCCCCACTTCTCACATCTCAAATATTTTTGGGGCAAAAGTAGGCCTATGTTCTTTGTCTTGTCATTTACTTTTATGGATACAATTGTAAACAATGCATTGTAAACAATCTTTCTCTATAGGCCTACTTGTTTCAATAGCGTGCCTGTGTGTGTTGCGTAGGTGTGCACGCACGTGGCTTAAAGGGGAATTCCACTCATTTTGAATATTTTACTATGTCATACCTTAGAGATGTTGTGTGGACATGGTAAAAAAAAGTTCTCCCAATTCTGTGTTTCCTAGAAATGGAGGTCTGAAAAAAATAATTAACATGGTGGAATACATCTTGATGACATCATCAAGATGTGTTTCACCATGTTAATGATTTCCCTTTTTTTGAGTGTACAAACGGAACCAAATGGACCCGCTAGGGTCCATTTGGTTCACATTTGTACACTCTCAAAAAAAATGAAAATGGGTGGAATTCCCCTTTTAAGAGGCGTCCCCCCACTTCTAAAAGTCCCACTACAACACTTCCCTCCGCCTGCCCACCCGCCCGTCCGCCCCCAGAACGTGGAGAAGAGACGTTGGTCGTCTACCTTCATGTCTGACGCTCTTAATTGTCTCAACTCCGTTATCAATTAGCATGTTAAAAGATATATTAAAAAATATTGAATTCCTGAGATGGGAAATTATGTTTTTCTTATAGCTAAAGATGTCCTTAATATTGTGGGCTATTCAGTAAAGTAAAACCTTTCGGTCAAAATTTCAAGAAAAAAAAAAGTCCAAATCGTACCGTTTGCGTGGAATGACTTTTTTTTTTTACTTTTTTCTCTCAGGGGCAATAGCACAAACTTATTTGGCATGCTACATCCTACATACTTACACCTAGGAACCCCATTTAAACTTTATACTGATCATCTCAGGCAAGAAGTGCATTCTATAGGCCACTATGGAAGACCTTCACAAGCCGTGTTTATACAGTGTTTATATTGCTGAGTAAGTAAACCGGTCTTGATATTTCCACTAAAGATGGTCGGGTGGGAGCTTAAAAATAACGTCGATTTTCATGCCTTGTAGTGGAACTATGGACCAGAGCTAGGTCTGAGGTAGGTTGTCGGTTTAATACCAGTCAGACCAATAGTGACTTGAATACACACTCCCCGGCCCGACACCTTTGTTTCCGTCTAGGGTGTGTGTTTACGCCAAAGGGCGCCTGCATTACTATTGAATATTGTGTTAGTTCTCTGGAGTATGAGTCTGCACGATTATTGACTTTACAAACATTCCCGCAAGCACACCATGAGCTCAGCGATATGTCGTTAATCAGCATCCCCTCAATCCAAGTCCAAAACTTAAAGGGAGACTGCTTTAAAGGTAATATAGGCAACTTTTAGCCATTGCAGGGCTGTGTTTTAGCCAATCACAGCGCAGCAGTCTCCAGCAGTTTCATCATAATGAACCAATACAGTGAGGTGAGGTGGAGTAATCTATGTTGTAACTCCACCTCACCTTCTGTTTGTGTTTGCAAACACAACAGTTGTCTATAATACCTTTAAGTAGATACCAGCCCTCACTGGCGTGAGGAAGTGAAGTCGCAGTATTGAAATTAAACTATGTACTGTATATTGTCGCCACATCTTTTAATGTATTGTTGCTATACTGGCCAAACATGACACATGCATTCCTAAGCCAATATTGCAAAAATGTGTACTTTCTGTCAACTAAAACACAACTTAATAATAGCCTGCACATCATGTTTCATACACTGCAATTGGCAATCACCAATGGCTTTGTAAATTGTTACAGGGGTGATATTTGTCCTCTTTTAATGGCTATAATAATAGCGCATTTCTGTGCACATATACAATGTCTTCAAATGATCACCCTGAGGCAAAAACCACTAGGCAGACGTGTAAAATAATACAGCATGTATTCCAAACTTCCATTAGCAAATGTGTACATGGTAGTTGTATACCAAATGGTATACACCCCTCCAGACCTGATTAAACTTAATTCAGAATGGGATATTCCATTCCAAAGGAGATGTTTACGTGACCATTTTTATTCCACGTTTACCATTTTTATTCTGATGTCCTGAATGACATCATTCTGAATGAACTTTTGCGTATAAACAAGGTCACTGCAGGACTCAGGGCGATATAAATACGGTAGGCCTACATGGTGACACAGGTGAACTCAACTGAAAATCAACAGAGGGATTGGCTAGACTAAGAGTGCCCCCACACTGCGTTTTGCACAGTCCGTGTTTCGGCCGGGGTGTGATGTCACGTCCTGTATTTTTGAATGGGTTTCAATGGACACTGCTTGTTCCCAGTGTTGCCAACTGCCAAAATCCAAAATGCACTAGTGGCACTTCCAAAATGCACTAGAATGCGCTAGATGCTTGCCTGGAAGGAATATGACCATTAAATGACCATTAATCTTCTACATTCTCTAGTTGTGTAGACTTGGGCTAATTCACATGATGAATATTTTAACTCTTGAGAGTGTAAAAATGAAACCAAATGGACCCGTAAGGGTCCATTTGGTTTCATTTTTACGCTCTCAAAGAGTTACATCTGGTTAACCAGCTGTCCATCATTTAGCCTGGGGACCACTGGTTGAAAACCACTGTCATAGGAGGAAAATATGGTGAAAAATGAGGGTTTTATCTCTGGCGCCTGTCAATCAATTTCACCCCAACTCACCAGCCAAAAAGCACTACATTTTCCGGGGGTCTGAAAAGGAGCTAAATATAGCGACAAATGCGCCAAGTTGGCAACACTGCTTGTTCCTGTCTACATTTTGGACAGTAGACACAGGCTGCAGGAAAGACCCGCAGTTGGCCCGAAATGCAGACAGGAACAAGCCGGAAGTGCCCATTGAAACCCATTCAAAAATGCAGGATGTGATGATGTCACAGCTCGGTCCAAAACACAGACAGTATAGTCTGTTGCAGCTCTAACCAAACTCAGGTCGAGAAAACAGACAACAGGCTAGTATACCAGAGCATAAAATACAATATAAAATTAACCTAAGTGTAAAGTAAGAACGTGTCTCCACACTTGGCTTGTGAACAGAAAAGCTTTTTCTTCAATGTGTGTCAATGGACACTTCCAGCTTGTATTGTAGGAAGGCGACGGGAAGCGTTTCCTGCAAGCCACTGAAAATGCAAACGAGAACAAGCCGGAAGTGCCCATTGACACCCATTCAGAAAAGCAGGACTTGAGATCACAGCTCAGCCGAAAACACAGGCAGCACCCAAACTAATTCGACACTAATGGCAGGTGTTGGGAATTCGAGCGGTGTGGGGGCATCTTCTAAAGTCTAAACAAAGCTCATATAGTGGGCTGTGTGTGTGTGCGTGTGCGTGTGTGTGTGTGTGTGTGTGGTGTGTGTGTGTGTGTGTGTGTGTGTGTGCGTGTGTGCGTGGGTGTGTGGTGTGTGCGTGTGTGTAAGTCAGTCAGTCAGTATAAAAATGCCCCATCTATAATGGCATTCAGTGTAGATGTGCTCACAGAGATTGCCTTTTTTCACATTTTGGTCTGACACTTTGCAGTTTCTGCGAAGCGGTGCCTTCTTTTTAAACAGCACCTGATTTCTTTGAGATACCAGGAGATTAACACAGTCATTAACACCATTAGTCATAACGCACAAAATCCCAGCCCGAGAGAACACGGGGGCGACAATGACTTTTCTCTAATACCTATCACTCCAAGGTCTGTGCTCATTGTTCTCTTTGACAACACCAACCCAGATCCAAATCTCCTTGACCCATTTCTTCCATTCTGAGACATGCTGTTGTGCTCTAAGGACTGTGAGAAGTAGGACTAGACTCTTTTTTTCCTCTTTACTAATGTAGTGCCCTCTGCAACAGAATCGGCATGACAAAAGAAAGCAGTAGTACGCCGCTGCGGCCAGGAGGTGGCAGTGTGACTCCACCACGTTCGAGGCTCCACATAAACCGGCACAGTCCTTGAGAGGGAAAAATGTGAAGCAAAACGCTTCTTTGTGCCCACCCGCATTAGAACCTTTTTTTTTGTTCCTCCATGTGATATTCCTCTTGTTTTCAAATCAAACTCGCATGCAGGGACTTTGTTGTGCTCAAACCAGTGAGGACATGCATAATCATACAAGTCAATATAAAAAAGGCAGGATGATTGGTGAACCGGCTGTGTTGTTGAGGCTGCAGGCGGTGCTCCCCCTCCTCCCCTCCCTTCCCTTCTCTTTTCCTTTTCTTTTTCTTTTCTCCCTGCCCTGCTCGGTGCCCTGATCCTCGTTGTTTTCGCCCACTTAAAGCCGATAATGAAATGTATGCACTGGGCAAAGCAGGCGATTAATCAGAACAGATGTGTATCTAGGTGAGTGCCAGAGCGGGTCTCTGGAGCGCGGGCCCATAGCTGCATGCTGCAGTACTAGTCTTGCCTGACGGCAAAAGCGAGGCTGACTCCGGAGCCGGGGTATATATACTACTGAGCGCGGAGCTGGCTGTCACCGGCAGCACGCGTGCCAGCCTTATTACAATTAATTAGCTGCTGCCGAAACGTCCCCACACTTCAGAAGCCATCATGTCAACATCTATGGCAACGTAGGAGGGGAAAAATGGCCTACTGGTGGGCTGGTGCCGTGTGGCGCTGTCTCTCTCTCTCTCTCTCTCTCTCTCTGGCCTGCCTGATAATTCACTGCTGCCTGCGTTGGCTGGCTGGCAGTGGCACAACTCGGAATCTGTTTTCCTCCGTGATTTACAAGCCAGCCGTCATTTGAATGTACGCTTTAATGCTTTTTAATGGCTTGCTTTGTTGACCGGGAACGGCGAATGTTTTCGTGCCTCGTGCCATCAGTGTCACGCTTGCTTTAATGAGGGCTTATACAGGTGTAGATAGATGGCTATACCTTCACGCCAGCACACAAACACTGGGTCTCAGACCTGGCAGAGTAGTAGGCCTATATACTATTAGAGTGAACTGTTTGGCATAATGGTAGGTTGGCCATCTGCAAGAACTCAAAACGGCGGACACTTCTTGCGGGTCAAAATCAATGTGGACTTAAGAAAGTGGAGAAGGTAGAGAAAATCCAAGGCAGCTCTGCGCAGTTAAAAAAGGAAAGTCTTAAGGAAATTGATGAGGGACATAGGATGATTATGCTGCCAGAGCTAGGTTTAGGTGGGTGGATGACAGATGGCTTTCAAAACCGGACTGTCTGGCATGAAACCGGATGTCTGGACACCCTAAAGAAAACTCTCACCAGGGCTGATGCCGATAGTGAGCTTTGGCCTCAGCTATATTCCACTACATAGAATTGACAAAGTTAATACGGTGTAAGTGTGCGTGTCATACGTGGACTCCTTGCACGTTTGTGTCTCTGTCTCAACAGAAGTGTTTTTTTTGTCGCAGAAGCATCATGAGCTATCAATCAATCAATCAAGCAAGCAAGCAAGCAATCAATCAATCAATCAAGCAAGCAAGCAAGCAAGCAATCAATCTCCTTCCCAACGTCACTATGACCTATTCAAAACAAAGCAGATACCTCTCAGAAAACAGGACATTACACATAGGGATGGACATAATGTTAAGGAATAGTTTGAGCCATTCTCTTTCAAAACAAATAATGAATAGAAGGATGGATGTGTTTCAGTGAATGTCCCTCTCTAACACATCATCCATATACACATAATGGATCACTCCCCGTTGCCTGAGCCGACCAATCATCTGTAACTTCCGCCCCCCAGCCTGCAGCCAACCAGCAGGCTGGGGGGCACGAGAAAATGGTGGTTCCCTGGAAAAATACCATTTCCAGGGAACCATCCATGCACCCCAGTGGTGGACTGACTTCACCATGAAGACTGTTGCTCTGTCTCTAGTCCTGACCTTCTGTCTGGCAGCAGAGGCTGCTGGGAGTTCAGCAGCAGAGGCCCGTGAACTCCGTCTGGAGCTCCAGCAGTTTAAGGGCGAGTTCCAGGACAAACTGGACCGACTGACTGAACAGCAGGAATGCCTGCAGAGGAAGCTGTGCGGTGCAGTGTGAGACGTCCCTGCATGTGGTCTAACATGCCAGGCCATTACAGCCCTATGATGTCAACTCATTCTGACTAGAACTAAAGTTTCTGTCTGGATACTGTCAGATCCTAACTTAGCTATATAATGTTTAACCTTTTGGTATAATTAGCTAAATATTATTCGATACGAATAACAACCTACGTGCAATATAATGTGTAAATGCATATGTGACTGTATCATTAACAATCCCATATAATATAGAACAACCTATATGATAGAAATATAAAAAGAAGACAAAAAAGCCCCCCCCCCCCCCCCCCCACCCCCCCCTCCACTACACCCCTGGTGTTACTCCATCAGAACTAGATGGATTTACATATGGTGACGGTCTGTGTTACTCCATCAGAACTAGATGGATTTACATATGGTGACGGTCTGTGTTACTCCATCAGAACTAGATGGATTTACATATGGTGGCGGTCTGTGTTATTCCATCAGAACTAGATGGATTTACATTACATATGGTGTCTGTGTTATTCCATCAGAACTAGATGGATTTACATATGGTGACGGTCTGTGTTACTCCATCAGAACTAGATGGATTTACATATGGTGACGGTCTGTGTTATTACGTCTCTACTGAGGTGAGAACCTGGGAGAAGAGCAGACAGTACTGTAGAACCATGGACTCTGACCTGGTCGTCGTAAACAGCAAAGAGTCACGATTCAATTCATTTTGAAGCTATGAATAATCCGATTTTATTTATTTATTCATTTTTGTGACAAATCATTGTAAAAGTGTTGTACTAATTCTATGTTCTTATATGTTCTACTTCTCCAGGTACTGGTCCCCCGGTGAGCCTGATCATGAAACAAGCACCCTCACTAATGCAGCACAAGACTGTGTTTATTACTACGATGGCTCTATTCCTGGCAATCCTAACACAGGGTGGAACGACGCCCGCTGTTCTACCTTCCTTGCCTACTTTATGTGTGAAAGATCTCTGTGCTGAAACCATCGTGTTACCATGTTTCAGTTAGCTGCTGTATTAAACCATGTTACAATGTATCAGTTAGCTGTATCAAAGTACCATGTTACAATGTATCAGTTAGCTCAGGGGTCGGCAACCCAAGATGATGAAAGAGCCATTTTCGACCCAAAATTAAATTCAATTAAATTAAATTCTGGAGACGCATTTTATTATTTATTTTATTATTTTATTTATTTTTTCAAATGCAAATGTGCAAATGTGAACCAAATGGACCCTGGCGGGTCCATTTGGTTCCATTTGCACACTCTCAGAAAAAAAGGTCCTCAAAGAAAAATCATTAACATGGTGAAACACAACCTTTCTTCAGAAATTGGATTTTTTTTTTTTTTTTTTTTTTTAAAGGAGGAGTTTTACAGAACTCCATTTCTAGTCCACACAACATCTCTATGGTATATTAATGACATAGTAAACTGAGTAAACCTTTGAAAATGGGTGGTTCAGATTGAAAGCTCCACCTGATAACTGCTGGGCTTTTTTAACATGCATGGCCAAGTGCTACTTTAACTGGAACTGTCAGACAGCGCAACGCGTTTTGGTGACTGAAATGTTTATATCATTTTGGTGCGGATCACCCAGTGTGTGTATGTAATAATGCTACAGCCACTGAGCCACTAGGGCTGTGTTCTGGAGCGCATGCGGCTCCTGAGCCGCAGGTTGCTGACCCTGAGTTAGCTGTATCAAACTACCATGTTACAATGTAGCAGTTAGGTGTATCAAACCATTATGTTACAGTATCATTAGCTTTATTAAATAATTTTATTGACTGATTGATATCTTTATTGGTGAAAACAATGCAAAAACATAGTGGTAGAAATTGACACATTTTCCCTTATTTGTTCTGAATATGGGTGGCACCAGATCATTATTTATGCTTCCTCTATTGTTATGGCTGTGGGAGTTTCTCACCCTTTTGAGGTAGTCAATCATGTTACAATGATCTATCAGTTAGCTATGTACTAAACCAGCATGTTAACAATCAACGAACAATTAACACTTAATAAAATAACTCTTTGTTGTTACTAATGACCTTACTGTACTCCATTACAGCTATTAGTTTAATG
Source organism: Benthosema pterotum (assembly GCA_039105355.1). NCBI lineage: Eukaryota > Metazoa > Chordata > Actinopteri > Myctophiformes > Myctophidae > Benthosema > Benthosema pterotum. The sequence goes on from CM076966.1 coordinate 10,620,275, forward strand.
TTGTTTTATGCCTTTGTTTTTCATTATTTCTGGGGGAAATCATGGAATGGGTTTAACTACAATATTGTAAAATAAATAAAAAATAAAAAAATAAATAATAATAATAATAATAATAACAACAGTTTCCCTAATTTCAGTCTTAGAAGAGTTTTGTCTTAGTGTTTTTTTGTTAATCATTATTATTATTTCACAAAATATTCCAACCATTTCCACTGGGATTTATGAGGCGAATGAATGAGTGTGTCACCACAGTGTTTGGTTTGGAACAAAGCCATCTTGTCTGTGTCTCCACAGGCGTGCGGTGGGGGAGGGGGGGGGGGGGGGGGGGGGGGGGGGGGGGGGTTATCATTGTCCTCTCCACATCTGAGCGAAAGAAAAAAGACCAGGCAGCGATTTCTGTGAGTGCTTAGGGCGTGCAGATACCCCCCCCCCCCCATCCTCCAAGATCTATTCCCCCCCAGTTATAAAATGTTCTCTGTCTGTCATAGTGACAAGGTGATTTGCTGCTTGTGGCTTCACAGAAGTAATTATTTTGTACGTCTCTAAATGTCTTGATGAAACAAACAAGTTGGGGGACACTATTGTAAACAAGTGTAACGCTTAAAGGGGAATCCCACCCATTTTCAATATTTTTAAATAAATATTTCAATATTTCTAAAGAAATCCATTAACATGGTGAAAATGCATATTGATGATGTCATCAAGATGTTTCACCATGTTAGTGGTTTTCTTCAGACCTCCATTTCTTGGGAACGCAGAATGGGGAAACTTTTTTTTTTATCATGTCCACCCAGCACCTCTAGGGTATAATAATGACATATTAGAATGTTGAAAATGGGTGGACTTCCCCTTTAACTAGTGTGTCCACCCACAGTTTTTTTTTCCAATCTGCCGCAGTTGTACTTGAAGTGCTACCATATAGGCAACACTAAGGACACTCTCAAGTGCTTACCACTGTAATGTACATTTCCAATAAAGTTTTCAATTTTGTTCAAATTGTTGTATTGCAGATTGAATTTTTAATAACATTTGAGTTAAGTGAAATCACTTACTATGGCTTTAACTTTCGATACCAGACATGTCGTTGTGCAACTGTGTTTCTACACTGTGGCACTGATATATTTAGGTAAAAACAAAACAAGCAAATAAATGAACAAATAATAAACGCTCATGTGAAGTGATGGGCCTCTCATTATTATCCTCATAATGTACTTGCGTGATAACCAGTGTTGGGCAATATTACTTAAAAGAGTAATATCTTTACCCCTTAGAAAAACTAATGATATTACTTTACTTATTACCAAAATCAAAGAATAATATATTATAATATTACTTTCCCAAGACGCCCCCACCCCTCCACCCGCAAAGGAATGGGAATGTGTTTAGTGACAACTGCGATAATATGTAGAGTACTATTACTAGTAGTAATACTGCAGTGGATTAGGATCTATAACTACAGCTTCTCTGTTGTTATCTGTTGATAGCTTGTAGATCTGTTCTATTTTCACATCATGCAACAACAAGCTCAAAAGTAATAAGTAATGAGGCATGCTTTGGCAGAGTAACACATTACACATTTTGGCAGAGTAATATCTTTACTTTACTTTTGCTGGAAAAAGTAATAATATTACAGTAATATGTAATATTTAATTATAGTTATACTGCCCAACACTGGCGCTAACGCTCAGCCCATCGAATTGTCGCTGTGGGGCGGCGATCAGCCAATCAGACCAGCCGATTGTTCTTGTTCGTACAAAACCCTCCAAGGGGTTGTATATACAATCAGGGCCGGATCTAAAGGGGGGGGGGGGGCAGTGCCCACCCAAACATGCATCCTGCCCATCCAAAGAAAGGTAATAACTGGTCCAGAGAGTTCCAGGTGGTCCCCAGGCTAAATGGTGGAAAGTTGGTTAACCAGATGTAACTCTTTGAGAGCGTATACATGAAACCAAATGGACCCTTGCAGGTCCATTTCATTTCATGTTTACGCTCTCAAGAGTTAAAACATTCATCATGTGAATTAGCCCCAAGTCTACACAACTAGAGAATGTAGAAGATTAATGGTCATTTTGTAGGTTTTGTAGGTTTGTTTTGTGTTTTGTTTTTCCCAAACCAGCCTGGAATTGTGGACAAAAGCAAAATAAAATCTTTAGTTTTGGGGGTCCGTGGCTCAAATGCCGGATAAACAGTGGACCCTGGTGTCAAAAAGGTGGAAAACCACTGCTTCATATGAAAAACTTTGGAGGTGCCCACCCTGCCAACCTTCCAGCCCACCCTAGTAGGGCTAGCTAAATCCGGCCATTTATTCAAGTGTCTATGGCGCCCCTCAAAAGTAAAGGCGAGTGCTTTCCACCTTGCAATCACAGAACAGAAACCACACAGAGCAGACAGATGCTCGAGCCGTGAAAGGAAGGAGAGCACTTTGAAGAGGAGGAGGTCATCGAGTGAATGGCAGAGGACAAGTGCCTTCGCTCAGAGCTCAGTGCCAGGCTGTGAGGAGCATAGGGCATATGTATATGTCTATAACTCAATGCCCGATGGCCCAAATCAGGTCCGCAAAATGAACTATCTTTGAATCAGGGGCGGATCTAGGCATGGATGGGGGGGGGAACCAAACATGATGGCATGCAAAACCAACCCAAGATATTTCAAATTAAAGTGCTTATATTTCAAATGATTTGAAACACTACTACTGCTACTAACAAACTGCAATTGTGTCACCACTAAACCAACAGCATTTCATCATTGAAAACAGAAAACTCTCTGAGTCAGACCTTTAGCTTTATGCATGCCGCGTGTCTGTTGCAACTTCAACAACAACCGATGTTATTATTGATGCTTTACTTGCCTATTATAAGCCCTGTAACCGAAAATGGTATGGGTGCGGCATCATCGCCCGTGGCGCGAATGTTACATCCGCCCCTGCTTTGAATTAGTGTTGGAATTGGTCTTCTGGTAGCCGTGGTCACTCTGCCCTTTAAGGCTCTGCAGCAGAGAGAGACTAAAATCATTTAAGAGTCCATTTGGTTACCATTGGTAACCAAATGGACCCATAAAGATCCGTAACTCTTGAGAGCGTTAACATCTGAATTTTCAGAAGAGTCTACACAATTATAAAATGTAGAAGAATTGTCATTTTGACTCTGCTAAATTGTGGACAAAAACTTGAAAATCCTTAGTTTTGGGCCTAGAAACTATATATATATATATTTTTTTTTCCAAGTGCCCCCGACACCGCCCTAAAATCGCCAATGAGTGTCGCTCTTGTCGGATGGACCTCCGCCTCTCTTCTGTGCTGGAAATATAAAGAACGTTTTACCTACTCACCAAAACAAACACATCATCTTGTGTGATTAGGAAGACTATATATACTCTCCTTAGTGGAAACCCTCTGAGCCCCACACCACATGGATAAAATGGACTTTTTGGCAAGAACGGAAAGGAAATGTACTTATTGTGCTGTTTGCCTGGGATGTCCTCGCATAACCTGTACCTGTGTGTTGATTTTTTTTTTTTTTTTTTACATTTATTTACCCCCCTATTTTGGCCCTGCTGTGTATTTGAGTTTGATATCCCTGAGCTATAGGGCTTATAGGCCTCAGCTTAGAGGGGTGTGTGTGTGTGTGTGTGTGTGTGTGTGTGGTGTGTGTGTGTGTGTGTGTGTGTGTGTGTGTGTGTGTGTGTGTGCGTGCGTGCGTGCGTGTGTGCGTGTGTGTGTGTATGTGTGTGTGTGTGCGTGCGCAAACTGTGTGTGTGTACGAGCGGTAGAGGGCAGCTACAACAAAGAGAGAGTCTCTGATGGAAGCGGTGTAACAATGGTGGATTGTTTCACGATTCACGTCACGACCGTGACAGCTGGCCGCTCGCGCAATATCAAGCGATTAAATGGCGCCTCAGTTATTAGGATTTTATGCGGTATAACATCACATGGCAGTATTATTGCGTGCTGCCGGGATACCGCCCAATGACATTTGTTCAAAAATGTCAGAAATCCAGCGATTTTTTGAGTTCGCAACTACATCTACTGTACATCTGTCTGTCCAGGGGCGGATTGGCACATATTTTCCCACCGGGACAATTTTGCCTTTGCCAGGCCACCCTGGTGGGGTCAGCTGGTTAACCAGATGTAACTGAAAAAAATGAATGAAAAAAAATGAATGGTTTCACCTCACTAGCGTCATTTATAATGGGTGCGTGGGTGCGTGGCACCCATGGGCCCCATCGCACTCTAGGGGGCCCCCGAGGCCCAAACAGACTTTTTTCCTTCTCCTTTTATTAAAATATATCTTGTCGCGTGGGGCCCACGCGAGCAGCATACGGGAGATGACCTAATGTCACTTTACTTTCATCTAAAAAACAGCAACCTTATTGCAGTCAGACGTACAAAGATGGCTAGTGTCAAAGCTGCGACAGTGAGGCGTCAGAAACTAAGCGCTCGAGAGCTGTTTGTGCAGCATGTTGGTCCCTATTTTATTGTCCCGATCCTCAATAGAAGTCCATGTAGAATGGCCACCCTTGGACTGGCCACTTAAAGAGAACGGAGTTGTCGCTGCTGCTCGAATCTGTGCTTACCTTTTGAAAGTCCACCGAGATTTTTTTTGAGATTCCAATCTAAAAACTCTCAGGCCATTCTCACCCGATTTCAATAATTCCAAGTGTGGTCCAAGTATATCCAAGTATATTTTCAGTTGCTATATAGGTCATGCGTTATATAGTATGCATTTATCACACAAAAGGAAGGGGAAATTTTCGCATTTCTCCATGCACTGTCTCTGTGCCCCGTGCTGTGCATATCGGGGATTCCCCGTTCTTATAATATGGAATACGACACAGCTGTGTATATGGAGCTAATTACATGATCTCAGTCTGTTTGCACAGTATAATCTATTTTACTCTAGGCCTATATATAATCAATTATATTTATAAAATATAATCTTAATATAATCAAGAGCTATTTATAAGTCCTCAATATAAAATCACAAAGAGCTTAATATGCTTATCTTATGTGTTTTTATCATATATTTTAATTTTAGCTTTAAAAACATAGGTGACAGAACTGTAACCAAATAACAATCCTACTGACTCTATGGTAGGATATGTTAATCACTTATCATGTGTGGCATAGCCTAAATGTTAGGGTGGGATGTCTGTATTCATCTATCAAAATACATTTATCTAAATACATCCATTCATCTTCACCTGCTTATCCATAGCATGGTTGGCTGATTGGTAGACTCTTGTTATAATTTTCTGGCTATTAGTATTCAACCTTATAATGTAATGTTCTTGTTGATTTTTATTAGTCAAGGTGGGATAGGACGAGAATTATAGCCATGAAACGATGCCGTGTCTGCCGATCCAAAGATTTTTACTCACTAGGACAAGATAGGTAAGCTTAACCAAAGCGATCCAAATTGATCTTTGGACAAACACTTCGCGCACGCGCATGTGTGAGCGCATGCTGAGAGGGCCCTTTTGATATCGCACCCTTGCTGATGAACCCTAATGTCGCCACTGTTTCACCTGGAACCCTCTCAGGGACCACTGGTGGTCCCGGGACCACCTGTTGAAAACCCCTGGTTTAAGCCATTGTTTTTATTCAGTTTTAACTTAAGTCATTGGAGCAATCCTCAATTGCACCAGCCTCAGCAGCTGGTGCAGTGGCTCTTTGTTTGCGCAAACCTGGCAGGGAGATCTTGGAAACCATTTTTTTAATCATTGCAGCGACGCTGTTAAGACCCACAATGGGAGCGATTCTTTTGTGCGATTAATTCACTTTAATTTGGACTGCTGTTTGTGTTATGGCTTGTGAGTGTGATTATAGGCTATCCAGTAGATGAATCAAAGGAATTATAACTAGTTAGATTGTTCGGCGTAAGATAAAATGTCAGGCTTCTTTTCCACTCTGTATGATTGAGGGATGACCAACATAGCATTGTGCTTTGTGCTGTTTATTCCGTCTCGTTGTGTCATGTGCCTTCCACGCGGCCCTGGCTGTTGCTGCTTAGGCTACTATGCATAGATTTGTAATTTTACATGCATTTCTTTTGGTCTATAAACACAATATAGAAGCACCTTGAAATGCATTTGACTACAACTCACTTCTGGCACCCGTACTTTGGTCAGAGAAACAACATTAACATCCATTGAAACGTATGAAATTGTTTTTACTGCAATACTAACCGCCCCTACCTGCTGCCCCCTGCGCCGAACAAGAAGAACGCGAAGATGAATGGATTCCATTCTTTAATTCATCTTTAGATCCAAACGTACCCTTTGCTGATCTGCGTTTTGTTGCATTTCATTTGGGACAATTTGACCCCCCCACCCATTCTATTCTATCCCATGCATTTGAATGGCATTAGCTCAGATTCTACCGCTTAATGTCTGTTTCTTCGGCAAACCAACCATTTCCAATGACAGACAGCGGTATCTCTGGTCTTGCAACCCGGATATTTTCACATAGAGGATTCTTGAGGCCAGAATGACCAAGACACCAGAAACAAGTCATCACATCACCCATCCGGTTTCTGAGATCTGGCGATTCCAAATGCCGTGGCATAGACACATAGACGTAATCCTCTCGTTCGGTGCAAGGGTTAGGGGTAAATGACGGTTAAATGACCACGTGAAACAGTGCAATTGAAACATCCAGTATTCAGTAGGTGATCTAAGTTAAAATTCCCAGAGTGTGCTTTTTGAAGTGCTGCAAAGCACTTCCCTTAGAGACGGTTTACAAGCTGCCGTGTGTCCGTGCCTGCCTGCCTGGATGCCTGTCTGCTGCGTGCTGGGAGTCAGGCGGCATGTTGCCACGTCCAGAGAAACAACCACAATGGGACGTTCAGGCGGCATGTTGCCACGTCCAGAGAAACAAGCACAATGGGACGTTCCCATTCAGACTCCATGCAGGCAGGACAGACACAGGCACAGACACAGGCACGGCACAGCACTTCATTTCACACGGGGGTGATTTTTCACATAATATATGAAAAAGCACACTATGGGAATTTTAACTTAGTGCATCTTTTATATTAGGTCATTGGATCACATGACTCAATATTATTGAGTCATGTGATCCAATTACCTAATATAAAAGATGCACTCAATGATACTGAAGCACAGCCTGACAATGTACAGCGTTACATCCAATTCATCATGTCTGAAAATGGAGAACAAACTGGAAACTATGGCTGCAGCGGCAGCGATTGTGGGGGGAACTGTAATAGAAATATTGTGTCGTGAAGCAATGGCACCCCCAGTTACTGTCTGATCCCCTCTATATCAACATTCCTTTTCATGGTTTAATGGTCTGAAACAGCCTCTTTCTCTACACGCTCCTTCTCTCTCCGCTAGATCTTCAAGTAAGGGTCTGTGGTCTCAGCTGTCACGATAAGAACTCAATGGAGCCGCACAAGCACCTTTCAGACCACACGAGGGGGTGGGAAGAGAGAGGGGAGGGAGGGAAAGGGGGCGAAAGACGGATATAGGGTGTGAAAAGAAAGCTGGCAGGCTTAATGTGTGCTGTCAGCGGTGTCATACACATTCTTCACATCGCCCCTGTTGTTTGATCTGGGGACATTTACTCTGTTTTTTTCTTTTTTTACGGGTTTCTAATGGGTCTAAAGGTTATGGTTCTATGGTATAGGCTTAATAGTTGCGGCCGCGCTTTCCGCACCATGTGGCGTTGGCAACCGTGACAGTTTTCTGTTCATGAAATGTAAATGCCCCCCTCATACCCCAACCAGAGACTTGAAAGGGGACGGCGCTCAGTGGGGCGCAAATCTCTGCCAGCTGGCACGGCCCCGTAATTATACTTGTTTGATTTGCTCGGGGGAGAGGAGAGGAGAGGAGAGGAGAGGAGAGGAGAGGAGAGGAGAGGAGAGGAGAGGAGAGGAGAGGAGAGGAGAGGAGAGGAGTGGAGAGGAGGGAGGAGGGGAGGGAGGGAGAGGAGAGGAGAGAGAGAGGAGGAGGAGGAGAGGAGAGGAGAGGAGAATATTTTTTCAAATATTGATTTTTGGCTGATTGGTTTTTGATTTTCAAAGACCGTTGAAATCGAGGAAAAACGACAGGCTTATTAACATGACATAACATATAACGTATGTTGTTTTTCATAACTTGTGACGATTTAAAAAAATGTCGATTGAAAAAAAAAACATACTATAATATGCAGTTTTTAATAATTTTTGAGGATTTTCTAAAAAAAAAATCTAAATCATGGAAACACATGGAAGGTGTATGTGCCTTCTTTTGATGGCGCATGCACGCCTCTCACGTGTTCCGAAGAGGCACATGGTCCTCCTGTGGTTATATGGCCCGAAAGGCCTTTACGTCTTCCGCGGTTATGTCTACATTCATGTCTAAAATATTATGGCTGTAATGATGAATTCAAAGAAAACTGACAGGCTATATGGGATCGGACAACATACTATAGTATACTGTTTTTTATCGTTTTTGAGGATTTTCGAAAAATGTAGAAATGGAGGAAAAACGGCAGGCTATAGTACATTTTCTCGAACCACATACTGTATAGTGTATATTATGCCGTTTTTCATCGTTTTGGGGATTTTGAGGATTTTCGAAAAATGTTGACATTTCGAAAAAAGAAAAAAACAACAGTCTATAGTATGTCATTTAAAACAAAAAACGACAAAACAAAGCAAAAACGACAATCTATAGTACATGGTCTCGCACAGCATGCCATTTTTCATCGTTTTGAGGATTGGTGAGGATAGTTGAAAAATGTCAAAATTTCGAGAAAAATGCAAGGCTATAGCCTTACTGTGTTTCTTCGTTTTGAGGACTTTTGAGTTTTTTTTAGTATTCTCGGAAAAATGACAAAACCTGTCAAAAACGCAAGCGTATAGCCTTATGGGCTTGCACAGCATGCCGTTTTTCATCGTTTTGAGGATTTTTGAGGATTTTCGAAAAATGTCGAAATTTTGAAAAAAAGCAAGGCTATAGCCTTACCATTTTTCATCATTTTGAGGATTTTCGACGATTTTCAAAAAATGGCGAAAACTGGCAAAAACGAAAGGCTATAGTCCATGGTCTTACACAGCATGCCGTTTTCATCGTTTTGAGGATTTTTGAGGATTTCCGAAAAATGTCGACATTTTGAAAAAAAAAATAAACACAAGGCTATAGTCCATGGTATTGCACAGCATGCCGTTTTTCATCAATTTGAGGATTTTTGAGGATTTTCGAAAAATGTCGAAATTTTGAAAAAACACAAGGCTATACCCTTACCGTTTTTCATCATTTTGAGGATTTTCGACGATTTTCAAAAAATGACGAAAACTGGCAAAAACGAAAGGCTATAGTCCATGGTCTTGCACAGCATGCCGTTTTTCATCGTTTTGAGGATTTTTGAGGATTTTCGAAAAATGTCGAAATTTTGAAAAAAAAAAAAAAAAAAAACAAAAAAAAAACGCAAGGCTAGAGGGTCCGTGTACTTTTCGGCCATTCAGGATTCTGTTTTATACTGTTAAATTTAAAATCAGAATACACACTCCAAAACGGCCCGTTTCGGTATTCTGTTTTGAAAACAAAATTAGAGTTGTGAATTGTAAGAGCAACATACACACGTTTCCAGGTTCTAATTGTTGTGGTTCGAATCAGAAACACAATTTAAACTCACTGCTCCTCTGGGCGAGGTGGCGAAGCAGATCCTGAAATCTGTTTTGTGTCCGCTGCTGCCACCCCCCCCCCCCCCCCCTCCGTGCTGAGGGCGGAGGCGTGGCCACGGAGCTCTTGATTGACAGCTCGGTTACTGCTGCAGTTACTACAAGGAGACACACGCGGCGCTGTTGGTACTAGCAGTTGATATTATAAATTATTATGAGTAGACAATATTATTATACATTTACCATCCTTTTATATTTAGATTTATTTATACCATTTAGCACTGCCGTTAATAAATTTAATAAATTAGTCTGCATTTAATGCATATTAATACAGTGCTGTTATTACATTCTGATTAGACATTGATGATTGATGCATCTCCTCTGTGTCAACTCTTAATTAATAAAGTAATAGAGACAGATAGACATTTTAAAGAGGCCTACCCGGGACCTCGTCATCTGTGTCATTAATCATTATTATGCAACACGTTATGTTACAGGTAGGCCTGTTTATTTGTTCAATTAAGTGTTTTGGGCCGCCATGGTGCCAAACAAGGTGCCAAACTAATCATTGAAGTAATGTAGTCTGTATACATTATCCTTTATCATTTAGATTATATTTATGACTGCTGCTGTCATTACAAATACATTGGCGTTAGCGGCATTTTGATTGAATCTTAACGGGTCATAACCAGCCACAGAGCTATTATTTCTACCTACTGGTAGCCTATACAGCGCACACTGCAGCGAGGGCGTGATCATGGTGTCACGGATGGACCACAGTGACAGACAGTAGGCCTAAAGGGTCCCCTGGTTGTTGCGGATGTGCACGTCCAAACTCATTCAAATTCAATGATGATGTATTTAATATTTAATTCAAATGTAGGTTGCGGTATCATTCACTAGGTAGGTATTAGATCACACATCATAGGCTGTTGCGCGCGCTTACACCACACACACACACACACACACACACACACACACACACACACACACACACACACACACAACACACACACACACACACACACACACACACAACACACACACACACACACACTTGATTTTATAGACACTATCTATAGCCTACCATCTTCCACAAAGTTGGCTAGAATGTTGAAAACAATCTGATGATGAGCCCCGGTGAGGCATTACTCCTATTCATTTACTTCAATGCCTAGTTCGGTTGGCACCTTGGCGGCCCAAGTGGCGCATCTCATAAACACTTAATTGAATAACGAATACACTATAAACATAGCGGGTTGCATAACAATGACACACATGATGATGGTGGGACACTTACCCTATATGTTGAATACAAAGTAGACTTACTTTAGCATGTTAATTAATTAGAAAGTTTATATTCATGTCTGTCTGTTTTGTCTGTTCGTCTGTCTGTCTCTATTATTTTTTTAATTACTTAAGAGTTGACATGAATGTAACAACAGCCCTGTGTTAATATGCAACCAAAAAGTGGGGCAATTTATTTTAAATTACGGTAGGATAAATGTATAATAATATTGTCTACTCATAATAATTTATAATATCAACTGCTAGTACCAACAGCGCGCGTGTGTCACCTTGTAGTAACTGCAGCAGTAACCGAGCTGTCAATCAAGAGCTCCGTGCCACGCCTCCGCCCTCAGCACGGAGGAGGGAGGAGGCAGGGGGCGGGGCTGTGGAGGCAGGGGGGGGTGGCAGCAGCGGACACAAAACAGATTTCAGGATCTGCTTCGCCACCTCGCCCAGAGGAGCAGTGAGTTTAATTGTGTTTCTGATTCGAACCACAACAATTAGAACCTGGAAACGGGTCGTATGTTGCTCTTACAATTCACAACTCTAAATTTGTTTCAAAACAGAATACCGAAACGGCCGTTTTGAGAGTATTCTGATTTTAAATTTAACAAGTATAAAACAGAATCCTGAATGGCCGAAAAGTACACGGACCCTATAGCCTTAACCGTTTTTTTAGCATTTTGAGGATTTTCGACGATTTTCAAAAAATGACGAAAACTGGCAAAAACGAAAGGCTATAGTCCATGGTCTTGCACAGCATGCCGTTTTTCATCGTTTTGAGGATTTTTGAGGATTTTCAAAAAATGTCGAAATTTTGAAAAAAGCGCAAGGCTATAGCCTTACCGTTTTTCATCATTTTGAGGATTTTTGAAGATTTTCAAAAAATGACGAAAACTGGCAAAAACGAAAGGCTGTAGTCCACGGTATTGCACAGCATGCTTTATTTCATCATTTTGAGGATTTTTGAGGATTTTAAAAAAATGTCGAAATTTTGAAAAAGCGCAAGGCTATAGCCTTACCGTTTTTCATCATTTTGAAGATTTTGGACGATTTAAAAAAAAAATACGAAAACTGACAAAAACGAAAGGCTATAGTCCACGGTCTTGCACAGCATGCTGTTCTTCATCGTTTTGAGGATTTTTGTAGATCTTCAAAAAATGTCGAAATTTTGAAAAAAGCGCAAGGCTATAGCCTTATTTAACACCGTTTTCAGCATTTTGAGATTTTCGAACGATTTTCAAAAAATGACAAAAACTGTCAAAAACGAAAGTCTAAAGTCCACGGTCTTGCACAGCATGCCGTTTTCATCATTTGAGGATTTTTGAGGATTTTTTCGAAAAATGTCGAAATTTGAAAAAAGCGCCAGGCTATAGCCTTACCGTTTTTCATCATTTGAGGATTTTGGACGATTTTAAAAAAGTGACGAAAACTGGCAAAAACGAAAGGCTACAGTCAACGGTCTTGCACAGCATGTCGTTTTTCATCGTTTTGAGGATTTTTGAGGATTTTTGAAAAATGTCGAAATTTTGAAAAAAAACGCAAGGCTATAGCCTTACTGTTTTTCAGCATTTTGAGGATTTTCGACGATTTTCAAAAAATGACGAAATCTGGCAAAAACGAAAGGCTATAGTCAACGGTCTTGCACAGCATGCCGTTTTTCATCGTTTTGGGGATTTTTGAGGATTTTCGAAAATGTCGAAATTTTGAAAAAAAAAACAAAACAAAAAAAACGCAAGCTATAGCCTTACCATTTTTTCGTCGTTTCGAGGATTTTTGAAAAATGACAAAAAATGACGAAATCTGGCAAAATGCAAGGCGATAGCCTTACGGTCTTGCACAGCATGCCGTTTTTCATCGTTTTGAGTATTTTCGAAAAATGTCGAAATTTTGAAAAAACGCAAGGCTTATAGCCTTATGTTTTTTCATCATTTCGAGGATTTTCGAAAAATGACAAAAAATGACGAAACTTGGCAAAATGCAAGGCTATAGCCTTACGGTCTTGCACAACATGCCGTTTTTCATCGTTCTGAGCATTTTTGAGCATTTTCGAAAAATGTCGAAATTTTGAAAAAACGCAAGGCTATAGCCTTACGTTTTTTCATCGTTTCGAGGATTTTCGAAAAATGACAAAAAATGACGAAACCTGGCAAAATGCAAGGCTATAGCCTTACGGTCTTGCACAGCATGCCGTTTTTCATCGTTTTGAGCATTTTTGAGCATTTTCGAAAAATGTCGAAATTTTGAAAAAAACGCAAGGCTATAGCCTTACCATTTTTTCGTCGTTTCGAGGATTTTCGAAAAATGACAAAAAATGACGAAACCTGGCAAAATACAAGGCTAAAGCCTTACGGTCTTAAACAGCATGCCGTTTCTCATCGTTTTGAGCATTTTTGAGCATTTTCGAAAAATGTCGAAATTTTGAAAAAACGCAAGGCTATAGCCTTACGTTTTTTTCATCGTTTCGAGGATTTTCGAAAAATGATAAAAAATGACGAAACCTGGCAAAATGCAAGGCTATAGCCTTACGGTCTTGCAGAGCATGCCGTTTGTCATCGTTTTGAGCATTTTTGAGCATTTTCGAAAAATGTCGAAATTTTGAAAAAACGCAAGGCTATAGCCTTACGTTTTTTCATCGTTTCGAGGATTTTCGAAAAATGACAAAAAATGACGAAACCTGGCAAAATGCAAGGCTATAGCCTTACGGTCTTGCACAGCATGCCGTTTTTCATCGTTTTGAGCATTTTTGAGCATTTTCGAAAAATGTCGAAATTTTGAAAAAACGCAAGGCTATAGCCTTACCATTTTTTCGTCGTTTCGAGGATTTTCGAAAAATGACAAAAAATGACGAAACCTGGCAAAATGCAAGGCGATAGCCTTACGGTCTTGCACAGCATGCCGTTTTTCATCGTTTTGAGTATTTTCGAAAAATGTCGAAATTTTGAAAAAACGCAAGGCTTATAGCCTTACGTTTTTTCATCATTTCGAGGATTTTCGAAAAATGACAAAAAATGACGAAACCTGGCAAAATGCAAGGCTATAGCCTTACGGTCTTGCACAACATGCCGTTTTTCATCGTTTTGAGCATTTTTGAGCATTTTCAAAAAATGTCGAAATTTTGAAAAAACGCAAGGCTATAGCCTTACGTTTTTTCATCGTTTCGAGGATTTTCGAAAAATGACAAAAAATGACGAAACCTGGCAAAATACAAGGCTAAAGCCTTACGGTCTTGCACAGCATGCCGTTTCTCATCGTTTTGAGCATTTTTGAGCATTTTCGAAAAATGTCGAAATTTTGAAAAAACGCAAGGCTATATCCTTACCATTTTTTCGTCGTTTCGAGGATTTTCGAAAAATGATAAAAAATGACGAAACCTGGCAAAATGCAAGGCTGTAGCCTTACAGTCTTGCACAGCATGCTGTTTTTCATCTTTTTGAGCATTTTTGAACATTTTCGAAAAATGTCGAAATTTTGAAAAAACGCAAGGCTATAGCCTTACGTTTTTTTCATCGTTTCGAGAATTTTCGAAAAATGACAAAAAATGACGAAACCTGGCAAAATGCAAGCTATAGCCTTACGGTCTTGCACAGCATGCCGTTTTTCATCGTTTTGAGCATTTTTGAGCATTTTCGAAAAATGTCGAAATTTTGAAAAAACGCAAGGCTTATAGCCTTATGTTTTTTCATCATTTCGAGGATTTTCGAAAAATGACAAAAAATGACGAAACCTGGCAAAATGCAAGGCTATAGCCTTACGGTCTTGCACAGCATGCCGTTTTTCATCGTTTTGAGCATTTTTGAGCATTTTCGAAAAATGTCGAAATTTTGAAAAAACGCAAGAATATAGCCTTAGTTTTTTTTTCATCGTTTCGAGGATTTTCGAAAAATGACAAAAAATGACGAAACTGGCAAAATGCAAGGCTATAGCCTTACGGTCTTGCACAACATGCCGTTTTTCATCGTTTTGAGCATTTTTGAGCATTTTCAAAAAATGTCGAAATTTGAAAAACGCAAGGCTATAGCCTTACGTTTTTTCATCGTTTCGAGGATTTTCGAAAAATGACAAAAAATGACGAAACCTGGCAAAATACAAGGCTAAAGCCTTACGGTCTTGCACAGCATGCCGTTTCTCATCGTTTTGAGCATTTTTGAGCATTTTCGAAAAATGTCGAAATTTTGAAACAACGCAAGGCTATATTTACTATTTTTTTCGTCGTTTCGAGGATTTTCGAAAAATGATAAAAAATGACGAAACCTGGCAAAATGCAAGGCTGTAGCCTTACAGTCTTGCACAGCATGCTGTTTTTCATCTTTTTGAGCATTTTTGAACATTTTCGAAAAATGTCGAAATTTGAAAAAAACGCAAGGCTATAGCCTTACGTTTTTCATCGTTTCGAGGATTTTCGAAAAATGACAAAAAATGACGAAACCTGGCAAAATGCAAGGCTATAGCCTTACGTTTTTTCATCGTTTCGAGAATTTTCGAAAAATGACAAAAAATGACGAAACCTGGCAAAATACAAGGCTATAGCCTTACGGTCTTGCACAGCATGCCGTTTTTCATCGTTTTGAGCATTTTTGAGCATTTTCGAAAAATGTCGAAATTTTGAAAAAAACGCAAGGCTATAGCCTTACGTTTTCTTCATCGTTTCGAGGATTTTCAAAAAATGATGAAAAATGACGAAACCTGGCAAAATGCAAGGCTATAGCCTTACGGTCTTGCACAGCATGCCGTTTTTCATCGTTTTGAGCATTTTTGAGCATTTTCGAAAAATGTCGAAATTTTGAAAAAACGCAAGGCTATAGCCTTACGTTTTTTCCATCGTTTCGAGGATTTTCGAAAAATGACGAAACCTGGCAAAATGCAAGGCTATAGCCTTACGGTCTTGCACAGCATGCCGTTTTTCATCGTTTTGAGCAATTTTGAGCATTTTCGAAAAATGTCGAAATTTTGAAAAAACGCAAGGCTATAGCCTTACCATT
>CM076966.1:10636669-10668978 GCA_039105355.1 Benthosema pterotum
TCCCAACGCTAGATTTCAAGTTTCCAGCAGTAGATTATAGCTATTTGGCGCTATAGATTTTATTTCCGACTCTAGATTCTAGTTTCTGATGCTAGATTATAGTTTCTGACACGAGATTCCAGTTCTGAATGTCAGAACTGGAATGTCACTGAACTGTTCCAGTGTCAGTGATGCTCAACATATTTCATGTCAAGGACCACAAGAATTATCTATATTTTGCTGAGGACCCCCATCTGAAAACATGTTGTTCTAGGGACCCCCCAGAAGCAAAGACTAGAGTGAAAAATGTTTTCTTCTGAAATAATATATCCAAACATTTGTGCCACATTTTCACGATTTTTCCAAAAAAATAGCAGACCTACAAGCTCATAGCGCGCCACTCGGTGGCGCGCTATGAGCTTGTAGATCTGCTATTTTTTTCAATAGCTAAAGTATAACATAATGTTTAGAACACCAGAATGCGTTCAGTAAACAAAAGGTTAAAATGGAAATGAGCTGGTGGTGGTAGCCTCCTTGGTGCAATGCATATTATTTGCCTTTGCTTGAGACACGGTTGCATGAGCAGACCCGATACAAATAAACTAATAAATGAAATGAAATGAAAGATACCAAAACACACACACATGGATGCACACACGCTGTCTAATCCAATCCAATAACAATAAAGTCTCAGAAACCCGGGCCTTTTTTTTTGCTTTACTTGCCGCCCGCCATCCCATGTCGATGCGAATTGCATTACTGCGAATTCCTGATCCTTTTTGCCCACTCTTTTAACCCATTCTGAAGTGGAAAATAACTCAAAAGATTTGTGCCACATTTTCACCATTTTCAAAATATCAGACCTACAAGCTCATAGCGCGCCACGGAGTGGCACGCTATGAGCTTGTAGGTCTGATAACTAAAGTAATGTGAACACTTGCTTTGCCAGCATTTTTTTTTTGGTAGCTAGTGCCGGCGATTTTCATATAAAAGCCATATTTCGGCCCATGTTTCCGGTCAGACAAGTTAGATCGGCATGCAGGATCTTACTTCCGGTCCGTCTCTTATTTGGGTCCCTCAGATGGCAGAGAAGGCGATCGCTGCTCACGGCCACGAGCATAGGGATCATATCAAACAATAGCGATACTAATGAAAGATCGACGTAGATCAACTTCAATGGCAACGGTCGTAACTATTACTTGATCTAGGTAAGATTGACGTAGATCAACTTCAATGGCAGATTAATGATGCTAATAATGCCAGTAATGCTAAGTAATGCTAATGGTAAGTATTGTTAATAATGCTAAGTAATGCTAATGCTAAGTATTGTTAATAATACTAAGTAATGCTAATAACGCTTAGAACACCAAAACGCGTACAGTAGAGAAAGGCTTAATGCAACAGAAAGAAAGTCGTGTTGACAGCAGCAGGTGAATTCATTCAGGCCCCATGCAATGCACTAATCAGCGGTCTGCTCCTTTTCTTTTTTTATTTCTTTTTTTTTTTTTTTTTTACCTTTTTTCCTTGAGCAGAGTTTTGTGCAAATGAGAAGGCTCCGGCTCCTTCAAATCAGTGATTAATTCCACCGACATGGACCTTGCCGGTGATCAAAATATCAGATGGCTTTGAGAGAGGCAAAGTAAGTGAAGGGGAAATAGTCTTTAGGGCACCCGGCATCCTCAATCGATCATTAGTTACTGCTTTGTCAGTGGTATTAATCACAGAGCCATTGCGGTGTGTGTGCGCTTGTGCGCGCAAACACACACACACACACACACACACACACACACACACACACACACAACAACACACACACACACACACACACACACACACACACACACCACACACACACACACACACACACACACACACACACACCACACACACGAGGAGGAGGAGAGTCTGCATGCTGCCATAGCATTGCCTTCTTGGCTTTCATTTCCCACTACACCACCAGAAAGCACTTCTAATATGGTTCCCAAAGCCGGGTCCAACCGAGGGAGGGAGGGGGGGGTCCTTGAGGATAGTTTCAGCTAGAGGGTCCGCCGGCTAAATGATGATTCGGAAACCAAATGGACACTTAAATGCCGCCGGAGTACAAATGGGACCAAATTGGTTTCATGCACTCTCAGAGTTAAATTAACAATGATTTTACACTAAATCGTCAGTCCCAGAGATAGAAGTTCCAGGCCCAATGCATGATTCTTATTGGCTGGTCACCGTCACGTGACAGGTGTAAAACTCACCGGTAACCCACTGCTGACCGCGCCACATTTAGTAGTGTCACTGCAGCACCGGCTTTGTTGTTGTTATGGAATCTTGTTGCAGGTCAATAGATGACATTGCGCTACTGTGAATTATTGTACTTGGTACTTGTGAGATTTTTCATGTTGCCATAATTGTAACCACTCAAGGTTGCAGGTTACCATGGCTTTTACCGCGGTGAAGTGCGCTCAGTGCCTTCTCCAACTGGTATAGGTTAGCAGATGCATTGAAATTGAAATCTATTTGACAAAATTAACAACTTAAGGGACTGCGTGACAAACACGTCCATGGCCACACCTCCAGTTGCAAATAAAGGTGTCTGCATAAAGAATAGTGGCTAAGGCAAGAGGAAATGTGACAAAAAATAATAAGGCAATTCAATACGGGCGGCGGGGTTCAAATACGTTGAAAATCCCTATTGAAACTCTGTTATGGGAGTCCCTGGCATATCCTTTCAAATCAATCAATGTCCGCAGGCTAATTATTGTCAATCTGGGGTTTTTGATGTGAAAAAGTGAGTATGTGAAGTATGTGACAACCACTGTTCTACATATGCTGTATATCCCATATTTTGCATACAACTTGTGTTCTCTTATAAGCCCTGAGAACTCCGGAGTGATTCATGTGCCACTAAAAGAACTTTTGGCAGCAAGGATAAGCCCTATTATGTTCCCACTGAGCATTATCTCAAGCTATTAGATGTCATAAAGGTGCCTAGAAATGGAGTGTACACTAAGTGGTCTAAAATTAATGCTTTTTAACCTTGGTATAGCGTTGATCCAAAACAACATTGTTTCAACAGAGACGTGCAGAACAAAACAAACCTTTTTAAACCAGTTGCAATCCACTTATAGACATAAGTCTAATAGTCGACTATTGCTGAATGGGTCTGTGCAGCAAATAGCATACGAATGGCAGATGGTGACAGAACATAGAATATAGCATAGAGAGGATGGTGTTTACTGTAATGTTGGTGATACATCCTCTGCCTATCAGCTAAGCAGATGCGTGAATAGTGAAATGTTTTACTTCTAGTGTTGATTGTGACAAAATCAAATTTACATTTAGGCAATAGTACGCACGCAGGCACGCACACACACACATCACTGTCAGGATTCCTTAAGCGCAAACACTTTATGCAACCTGCAAAATTGAGGAAAAGGTGTGATATGAAAGCTAATCACCTCCATTCTCATATACGCTGCATTATTTGCATAAACTATAGACCTGCGAAGTGATGTCACCGCCCCGGTTCCACTAGTGTTTTTCCAAATCATTTTTCCTCCTAGACTTTTCGAAAATAATTTATATAAAGACGATTTCGCCGCGGACAAAGCCAACTCGGGTCGTGACAAATCATGATGACACACACAATATCATATAATATCTAATTAGCAAGAAGTAGAAGTTTCGTTTTTCATCTTAGAAATTATTTGATCATCCCAAAAGATTGTGTGTGTCATCATGATTCGTCACGACCCGAGTTGGCTTTGTCCGCGTTGTAATTGTCTTTATATAAATTATTTTCGAAAAGTCTATGAGAAAAATGAATGGGGAAAAAGACCTCTCAGGTCTATAGTACACGCCTATGATAATCCGGGCATATTGCAATAAGGGCTTCTATGATCTCTTCATTAGCCAACGTGTGTCCACTGGCAGTCGCCTTTACGCATCATTGTGTAATGATGGCTTCTACTTCCTTCTCATGAGTCAAAAACTAGACATTACGATGACATCCTCCAGTGACTCTAGTGCCGTTCCAAGACTAGGCCGGATCATGGCCAATTATTAGAGATGATTTTTATGTCATTTCCAGGACGTCTTCACCAGTTGAACGGAACAGGATTTGTGTATGGTTGAAATCAGGTGGTATTCTGATGCCAGATTTGACTAGTCTTGGATTGCCACCAGTGGTTTTCAACCTTTTTTTTTTTATCCCAGGGTCCACCATTTGTTCAGCATCTGAGCCACGGACCACCATTTAAGAACATTTTGGCCTCACAGACCCCAAAACTAAAGATTTCTTTTACGTTGTACTTTTGTCCATCTTCAAGCTGTGTAGACTTGGGCTAATTCAGATGATGAATATTTTAACTCTTGAGTGTAAAAAAATGTTTTCATTTGGTTTCATTTTTACATCCTCAAGAGTTACATCTGGTTAACCAACTTAGCCGGGGACCACCTGGAATCCTCTCAAGGACCACCTGTTGAAAACCCCTGCTCTACACAATCAAGACGTCACTAATTCGTCCTAGCCCTGACCGTGTTAGGAACCCTTTGTGAGGGAACGGAGGACAGAATGCATTCACTTCCCCTTGATAGATTCTCCCTGTCAGAGACCCAAGTCATTCACCACGGCGGTTAGAGCACTGAGTTACAACCATTTCCGCCCGTCCTTCTCTGTGTGTCGTTCAACACGTGTGGAGGAGAGGAGAACGAGGGAACAGAAACAGGAAAAAAAAAAAGATGGAAGCAGGCAATGCATAATTCATAATAACCGCGTATACAGCTCAATATAGTGCACAGCTGAAGGACCACTTAACCACGTTTCAACCTATCCTCATATACAGTAAGTAGTCCTGGCTAATGTTCATGATGAAATAGCATCGTTCTTTTATACTCTGTGTGGGCAGTTCAGAAATCCATCCACCGGCAGTGACATGATTGTTCAGGCATATTTTTGAGTGGTGCAACCGCTACCCAAGCCTGGCTTTGTCCCTATGCTTACAGTACCAGTAGGGGGCGCTGTTTGAGTGATAACATACACGTGTCTGTCCCTATGTTTAATGAACTTAGTTCACACGTTTATGTGATTTTGTTTAAAAGGGTCCCTGGCTAATACAACAAATGGGCCTCAAAACGTTAGAATTACTCTATATCCTAAAAAAATAAAAGCGTCCTAAATATTTTATTTCTTTCTTGAATCGAGAATCTTTCACTCAGTATGGACTGCAAATGTTGCAAGTTGATGATGTCATAAGCCCGGTCCAGCCTTATGGAATTACTTAAAGTGGGTACGTATTTCTACGTATACATTTATTAGAAAGTCTATTAGCATATCCATTCCATCATTCCCAAATTCCATAGGGATAGACCACACTTTATAGGCATATGACATCAACTTGCGACAGGAGCATGAGTGAATGATTCACCGTTTATGAAAGCAATAGAACATTTATAGTGTTTTAATTTTGTAATTCTATTTATAGAGGATAAGCATATACTGTTTTAAGGCATGTTTGTCTTCTGAGCCAAGGATCCTTTTAAACACAATTAAAGGTAGGGGAAGTGATTTCACTTTTGTCAGATATTACCACCCCCCCCCCCCCCCCCCAAAAAAAAAAAAAAATCTGTTAAAATGCTCAATTATAAGGTGTGCAGACCATATATGGATTTTCCCCCTCCCCACCTAGCAGAGGAGCTAATAAAAGTTCCCCAGGTGGAGGGTGAATTCTCCTCCAATCAGGATCGAGCAGCAGGTTCACATAGTGTAGCTACTCTTGGGCGCCCCTCGTGCACCAGGCTGGTACTACACAACGAATTTCAAATCACTTACCCTTCCTTTAAAAAGTAACATTGTGATTTGTATTATCAGGACAAAGATGGCTTCCATTTCAACACTGCAACTTTCTAGGAGTAGAAAACCCTGCAGTTTCTATTAGTTTGGAGCACCCATCAATGATGTCACTGGTGGCAGTGACACCGGGTGGACTTTCTGAACTGCCCAGGGCTCTCCAATGAGACACAGACTATAGAGTATAGAAGTGAATCGTGGCCCTTTTAGCATGGGCATGAGTGAGGACCAATTACAGGAAGGTTGTACCCTGCAAAAGTGGTGAAGTGGTCCTTTAAAGTATCCAGCACGCTTCTTCAAAACTCCACCTTGTGTCCTCACTGAGAGAAGTCTGAACATTTTCAACAGAACAGCGAAGAGACCAGACGTAGCAAATACTCATACATGCTTAACGTACGACGTTCGCCTCTGAGATGCAGCGCAGTAAAAGTACTGAAAATGTGTACAGTAGTTAACCCATTGTGTCCTGACCCTCGATTGGAGTTTCTGACACCAGATTATACAGTATTTCCTGACACCAGATTATAGCTGCAGCAACATTCTAGCTTTTGACTCTAGATTCTACAGTAGTTTCCGACACTAGATTCTAGTTATTGACACTAAATTATAGTTTCTGATGATAGGATCTACTTTTGACACTAGAATTTAGTTTCTGACGCTAGAATCGAGTTTTTGACACTAGATTCTATAGTCTCTGACATTAGATTCTAGTTTTTCTGAAAAATCTGTGTTCCTGTGCCCAAGGCCAAGCCAAGGACCACCAGAATTATCCATATTTGGCTGCAGACCGCCATCTGAAAACATATTGTTCTAGGGATCCCCCAGATGCAAAAAATTGAGTTAAAAATGTTTGCTTCCAAAATAACATATTCAGAGATTTGCAGCACATTTTCACAATTTTTCAAAAATAGCAGAACTGCTTGATCTGCTATTTTTCAACAGATAAAACACCAAAACGCGTTCAGGACACAAAGTTAAGTAAACGCACCCGCACAAACGTACTCATACACTTTCCACCACTGCTCTGCTGAGCACGTCTTCAATCGGAGTTCAATCGGAGCTGCAGCACCATGGGGAAATTCAAGATAGCATAAAGTACGGCGAGACTCAAGTCATCCTATATAGGCCTTAATTATCACTTTAAGCGGCCAGCACTTTTGGGAAACATTAAATCAGCGCGCCGCCATCGTATCCATCCGGACCGAGTTTCGGGTGCACACATGACATCACTGGGCTTCATAGCAGATGAGGCTGAGACTATTCAAAACAAAGAACCAATAAAGAACCAACAAAGACAGGTCATATACTTCCTGCCATGACTAATGATAATGCCGCCATGGGCTGTCAAAAACGAGTGCTTTGATAAGAATTTCATAGCGTTTGATATAGATCAGGAGTTATTGAGGCTCAGACGTTATGTTAGAATGGGGCCGGACGACTCTGGATGACGGACCTACCGATATGTCTGTCACAAGTCAGGTGATATCATACAGTAGCCTCCAGAGCTCCGTTTTTGATGAATTCATCCGTTTTTGATTAACCTCCATTTTTGCAGTGCTGCGGGACTCTTCACGGGGGACGGAAATCTCCGTTTATGCAGCTTAGAGTGTTAACATTCCCAAAAGTCACACTTTAATTGGTCGCGTATTACAGCTAATTGATTCCGCTGATGGCTTTAAATCTCCAGCAGATAATTAAGTGTATGTTGAGGGTTCTGATATGTTGACATTTCGAGAATGAACAACCTGTTATGTGTGGGCACCACAACATAAATGCTAACCAACGTCTTAATCATGCAAATTGAAAAAACACGGCGCATTTAATTATCACCGGTCTAATCACTGGTCCTCATTAATTACATTTAGCTTATTTAGCTTGCATTTGCATATAAGCGAGACCGCAGATTTCCCTCGATTAATGCAGGAGAGTCCCGATCCGCCACCTGCTGATGTGACAAACTTTAATTTTATTCTCTTTCATTAGGCGGCGAATGTTCACTGAAGAGGCCACAAATTAGTTTGTGAACCCACAGTCAGTGGTGGGCGGGAGAACAGCATCTGATACAACACACTGTAAATGTACAGCAGACGCTAGAATGCACTATCAATACTGGAATGCAGTGCATGTAGTTGACAGTACAACTACTAGACAATGTAAACTACATGATAATAATTCGAATATACTACTAGCAACTACTAGAATGTACTACTACTATACTACTAGCAACTACTAGAATGTATACAAACAAACGAAATGTAGTGTTAGGTCTGAAGTGGGCACTTCAGACTTTCAGTAACTGACATTGACATGCTTACATTGCACAGAGCTTTAGTTACTAGCAATGCAACTCTTATATATATATATATATATATATATATATATATATATATTATATATATATATATATATTTATATATATATATATTATATATATATATATATATATAAAATCGGGCTGAATCCAGAGTAGACTCCATTGCAATAGACCACTGGCCACCATTGTAAAATTCACATATATCAGTCTGTGAATCTTGCTCTCCAAGCAGTTAAACCTTTCAATCCAAGTCAGCTCCACCTTTACTTTTCCTAGCCTTTATTGGTAAGCTTATGTTCTTTTCTCCACCCGCGATACTGCGGGTGCACCGACCAGGTGTGCACTAGGTGTTCGTCGGTGTATTAAACAAGTGCTCTCCCACATGTCTTGTTTCACGGCCCGTTGTAAAAAGTCAAGATGGTGGATGGGTGTTGTTGCTTGTGGAATATTTTCGACAGAAAGTATCTAATAACATGCGCACAAAAGCTTTGCAAGTAGAAGGTGGATAATTCAATCTTTCCCTCCAGCTGCAATGTTGGTGAGCTTAACATCGTTTAATACAAGCAAATCGCAGATGAAAAGTCATGCACATTGGGAGTCAACGTTGTGTCTTGCTTAGTTTGCTACATTAAATGCATGTTCAGGGGACCCTATGGAATACCTTCCAGGACCACCTGTTGAAAACACAGGGACTATAAATGAGGTACTTGAGAACAGGGGCGGATTGGCACATATTTTCCCACCGGGACAATTTTGCCTTTGCCAGGCCACCCTGGGGGGGCAGCTGGTTAACCAGATATAACTCTTTGAGAGCGTAAAAATGAAACCAAATGGACCCTTGCGGGTCCATTTGGTTTCATTTTTACACCCTCAAGAGTTAAGATATTCATCATGTGAATTAGCCCAACTTAGTCTGGTCATTTTGATCTGTATGTTCCAGGCGAGCATCTAGCGCATTCTAGTGCATTTTGGAAGTGCCACTAGTGCATTTTGGATCTTGTCCAGGCCACTACGTGGCGCAGGCCACCGGGAAAACTCCCTGTACTCCAGATGGCCAATCCGCCCCTGCTTGAGAAAGATGAACTGTTTTCTCACCACTTCTCTTAAGAGTCCCCGTGCAGGCGTGGATTGACCATTGGGCGTACGGGGAGGTCTCCCGCTGGAGCAGGAGCCGCGTGGACCGGCCAGGGCTGCTCAAGAAAAACAAAATAGAAGAAGAATTGAAAAATATTATTAGATAATAATAATATTGCCAGAATAATACCACCAGACCGCCCAGACCGTGAACAAACAAGCAAAAAAGCAGCCCTGTATTATCACAATTACGATAGTCAGCCAGCCGGCCCTGTCATAGGGCCCAGTGATGTGTGTGTGTGTGTGTGCAGGGGCGGATTGGCCATCTGGAGTACAGGGAGTTTTCCCGGTGGCCTGCGTCACCTAGTGGCCTGGACAAGATCCAAAATGCACTAGTGGCACTTCCAAAATGCACTAGAATGCGCTAGATGCTCGCCTGTAACATACAGATGACCATTAATCTTCTACATTCTCTAGTTGTTTAGACTAAGTTTGGCTAATTCACATGAATATTTTAACTCTTGAGGGGGTAAAAAAGAAACCAAATGGACCCGCAAGGGTCCATTTGGTTTCATTTTTACACCCTCAAAGAGTTACATCTGGTTAACCAGCTGCCACCCCCAGGGTGGCCTGGCAAAGGCAAAATTGTCCCAGAGGGAAAATATGTGCCAATCCGCCCCTGTGTGTGTGCTATATCGCCAATTCAGTGGCTCAAGTTCCACCCAATCAAATTAAAGCTGGTCTACAAGCCATATCACATCCCTGACTCCAATGGTTATGGGCTTGAAGACCTTCTCTGGTAATTCTGTGTCCTCGTGACCTCTAGTGTGACAATGGGATCTGTGAAGGAGTAAATTTTTATTATAGCACAGCACAGCTGGCAGCAATGCAGATGTTACACTTGGCGTCAGACAGTTTGCCTGGTGATGGTCGAGGTGAGGTGGTAAGAAACATTGCAACAGAAAGCTATGTTGACTTGTTTTCTCCAACTTGAAATAATCTCCAACTCAAAATAATGACGCATGAGCTCAAACATCACTGAAAAGCTGGTTATAGAATCATGTCAGCACATGTGCAGACATGGTTTCTTAGCTATGTGATGTGTTTGCCACTAGGTCTAGTTTTCTGTAGTAGTAGTAGTAATAATAATGCATGCAGTAGGCCTATGCATGCAACATATTGTTTGCATCCATAGTGTACCAATCCAATTCAAGGAGCTTTACCTGCCTGAGAAAACAAACGTTTTCATTCCCAAAGCAAGTATCTATATGCTGCTGTGCCAAGTGATTGACAAGTGTTTAAGCCTGTGTCACTCATTGTGAGTGATTTATTATGATGTTAAATTGGACATGAGAACTGTATTTATTGTGCACAAATGCATTGATATATTGCATGATTGACAGGCCACAATCACACACTTAATGTGTTATCCTCACTACGATTTTGCCCACAATTCCATACATACTATTGATGACCAAAATAACAATTATACATTTTCCAGTTGTGTAAATGAAGTAGGCAGCAGCATTAGAGTAGGTGAAATTGAGAGTACATATTACGCTTAAAAGTCCATTGGTAATTTGAGTTAAAGATCTATAATGGTGCATTTGGTTAACTCATTCAGGTGGGGACCACCTGGAATCCCCTCAATGGTTAACACACAAGATGTCCTTTTCTTTTCACTTGAGCCCCTGAAAATGTCCATGTATGCCAAGGTTCTCTACCTGTGTGACCCAGGGGCGGATTGGCACATATTTTCCCACCGGGACAATTTTGCCTTTGCCAGGCCACCCTGGTGGGGGCAGCTGGTTAACCAGATGTAACTCTTTGAGAGCGTAAAAATGAAACCAAATGGACCCTTGCGGGTCCATTTGGTTTCATTTTTACACCCTCAAGAGTTAAAATATTCATCATGTGAATTATCCCAACTTAGTCTACACAACTAGAGAATGTAGAAGATTAATGGTCATTTTGATCTGTATGTTCCAGGCGAGCATCTAGCACATTCTAGTGCATTTTGGAAGTGCCACTAGTGCATTTTGGATCTTGTCCAGGCCACTAGGTAGCACAGGCCACCGGGAAAACTCCCTGTACTCCAGATGGCCAATCCGCCCCTGGTGTGACCTGTAGTCTATCCAACGTGGATCTGCTTTGATCACCCCATAGGGTAGCTTTCTGCCAGTGCCAGGACGTGCATTAGGCAGCGTGAGTAGTGTAGGCAGAGTTGTACCCGAACGCGTTCAAAGAACGAAAGTTCTTTGAACCGTTCATATTTTTAAGGAACTTGAACGGAACGGACCCTATATCTGCTTGAAGAACGGCGGTGTGAACTCGTTCATTTCTGGCGTGAGTGAACGTCACTTTTCTTGCGTTCGATTTTGTTCAAGAGCAGGGCTCGACAGGCTCGCATTTGTGACTAAAATGTTCATAGCACCGGTGCGAGTATTTACATTACTGTAGTACGGCGGTGTTGTTCGCTAAAATAGAGCAGATATACAAGCTATCAACATGTTGAGGCTCGAGGCATCCTTAGCTTGAAGATCTGTTCTCCTTGCCCACCGCCCCGCCCCTCCCTGTGTCAGCAGCGCACAGCATCAGACAGAGACAGCTACGCAGCAGACATGAGAGAGCTACGCTGCGCTTCTCTCCAACACGTTGAATGAGCTTCTAATGCTGTTCATGTTGGTAATAATCTTCCTGCGCTATGCGTGTATTTAAATCATATACTGTCTGCGCAGCAACCTTTTGCCTCACGCACGTGTGACGCTATCCCGTGATTAATCATAAACGCTCCACTGCGCGCTCGGACGCACAACACTTGTGTATTCTTATCATCATTGCCTGATTTGCCGTCGGATCGTTTTCAGTTTTATTTACCGGTAGGCTACAATTAGCCTACTACAAGCAGAGGCGGCCTTAAGGTTTGGGGGACCCTTTCACATTGTTATTAATATAACAATATGGGCTATTGTATAGAGTTGGGATACCCGACCGAAACAATAGCCGCGACGGCCCGGGCTCATTTGCTTAAAGGAGAATTTCACCCCAAAACTTTTTTTTATCTTTATTTGCAGTTATTTATTTAGAAAAAAGTGGTCCAGGTGCTGTTTTGTGAAAACGCTCCTTAATGGCTGTTTCCCCTATCCCAAAATAAGCTTATAATGTGGCTAATGGGTCAAATGCAAGTTCACCTATATACATCACTCCAAAATGCATTTTTCTGCTATATATTGTCTCCCCACCATGTCAGTAGTGTGTTAACACTCACACTTTCACTTTCACTTTTGGTTCAGCAGTGGTTCAGCCATAAACCATGTGCCACGCCCCCACCTTTCGAGACAGCTGAATCACTGGGGCTTTCAGTCGACCTGGCTATGTTAATAAATTGATATTGTAAAATAGTAGCCAACTTGGAAAAATGCTAAGCATTGAGCCCTGTTCAAGAGTGAGACTAGAATGAGCTGAAAATAGAGCAGATCTACAAACTCAGTGACACACTTTGAGCTTGTTGATCTCTATTTCTGCTGATATTTTCTGCTCTATTTTCAGCACACAGAGATGCACAGGGCTGGACTGAACTGAGCGCCTTCATAATAAAATCTTCACAAATCAACTAAGGACATCTTCAGTTGTATATGGCTATGGGCTGCAACCATTTTGAACAAAAAAAAGAGGGAGGGGAAAAAAGAACGAAAAAGAACTATAATAGTTCTTTTTTTGGAACCATGAACTTTAGTTCTAAAATTCAACAATGAACTATGAACGGAACAAGTTCGTTTTTAAATGTATGAACTATGAACTGAACTATTTCAGAAAAAAAGAGAACTTTCCCAACACTGAGTGTAGGATACGCCATTTATGGGGGTTGTGTGTGAATTGTGTATTTTTTTAAGAGTCCAGAACGTGGAAGGATGTTGTTCAGTATGAGTGGTAGTATTAGGGCTTGTTTGTGTGTCCATCGACGGAGAGGGTGTCAGTTTCTGTTATCTGCGTGTTGGTTGTGGTGGGCTGGTATGGGCCTGAATCACCCAAAAATGACCGGACATTTTTCTCCCCCAGTCCAGCCAGCCCTGCACCCATGTTCATTTTATTGTCCATATTTCAAGTTTATTCTGTTCCATATTACATTTAGTGTTAATGTTAATTAACATGTTAATTTTCTACCCAATAAGCCGGCTGGGCTAACAAACGGTGTTTTGCTTCATTTGTTTCACAAACAGTTCACAAACATTTACCTCTGGTTTATACCAACAGCAACATTGGTCAACAAACGTTATTATTTCAAACAGTTTAAAAACATTCTCACAAACATTTACCTCTGGTTTATAACAACAGCAACATTGGTCAACAAACTTTATTATTTCAAACAGTTTAAAAACATTCTCATCAAACATTTATACTTACCACACCTCATTTCTGCTTCTAGTCATTGAAAAGAGTACACAGGGAATCCCAGTCTCCTTTTATAGGGGAAGTACTCACATTGGGCTGCACCATCTCGAAGGATTGTAGAGGGGTGCAGGGTGTTGGTCTAACTGACTATTCTTATATGTATTCATTTTTCTGAGTTTTTCAGGCCAGTTGGTTATTTGCTTTGTCTTGGTAATCGTTTCATGTAAGTGGGGGAATGTTTTCTTTGTTATCATTCATTAGATATGCATAAGTATAAGCTGTTAAGTATACCTGTCTTTAGATAGGATGGTAGAGGCCTCCAGAGAGAGGCCATCTTTCTCATGAGGTTCATTCCAATGTTCATTCCAGTTAGTTTATTTTCCTTTTTTGAAAGTTATGCTTTTGAATTATTTTTTACTTTGAATATTAGTGGGATATTTTTAATAACTTTAATAACTCATTTTGAACAAAACAAATACATTTTGGCAGTAATTTAGAATTTTTTTTGTTTGTTTTGTTTTTTTGTTTGTCATCTGACGGACTCATTCACAATACTATCTTTAAGATCGACTTTCTTTAAGGCAAGTAATTGAGATTTGTTTTTCAATTGGAAGTCTGTGTGTACAGATGGAATCCCTGAATGTTTGAGGAGAATCACAGGTTTTAAACAACCAACCAGCTCAGAACCAGCTCAGTGGCCTTGTGGTTAGAGTGTCCGCCCTGAGACTGGGAGGTCGGGGTTCGATTCCCGGCCGGGTCATACCAAAGACTCTAAAAAATGGGACCCAATGCCTCCCTGCTTGGCACTCAGCATCAAGGGTTGGATTGGGGGTAAGTCCCTGCGATGTACTAGCGTCATGTCCAGGGGGTGTACTTGTACATCAAGCTGCCTCACGCTACAGAAACAGGAGATAGGCTCCTGACCTATATGGGCCTATATGGGCCTCAATGGCTCAGCCGGGCCTCCTGACATCATGGCCTGGCAAGGCTACTTACTTACTTACAGGTTTAAACAACATTAGGGAACAAGGCTAAATAAAAATGCATTCGACAACTAGTAGCTACTATTATTTTCAAGCAAATTTACTGAAAAACAAGGCCCAGGCAGCTTATAAAAAGCATAGGCTCAACTTATGTAACTGAAATGGAACTTGTACACTATGTATGCAGTACTCGAAAGTGTATACACATATACTCTCCTTAGATGGATATTCCACTGTTAGGCTCATAAGGCTACCTATGATTCACGATGATGAATATTTTTTCTGTACTGATGTATGTAACCATGTCTTTTGTTCTTGCTTACAGTAAATCGCTCAGGATTAAGAGCGTCTGCCTAGATTGTAAATGAGCCTCATAGGCTATTTCTTCCTTCAGGCCAAAAAAAAAATCCTGTTGTTGAATCGTTTTTGTTGTTGCTGAATATAAGTGCGAGTGGGTGAGTGTAAAGTGGCGAGAAACAAACATGGCGCACGCATCGGTGCAGAGGCCTGAAAGAGAGACAGACAGCGGGTCATAACCGATGACCCCCCCGGTCTGCTGACTGTGATGACCTCCTCCCGGTTCCACGCGCTCCTCCGCTGCCGTCTTTGTCGGGGAGAGATGGAGGCGTTGATGTTTCTCTGAGTCCTGATGATGAATGCGGCGAGGATGGAATCCGTGAGACGGTACTGTTGGCCATCGTTGTCTGCTTTGCAGCCATGGAAATAAAACTAAGGCCGTGTTTGAATTCCCTATACTCCCATATAGGGCTCCAGACTTAGTGCACTATAATAGTGGTGATTTCGGACAATCCTCCCTTCGTGGGAAGCACAGAGTTTGTTGATAGAGGGGGCTATAGGTCTGCGGTTTCATGTACGTTTTAGTTTGCGTTGGAATAACCGCAGGGTTTTTTTTTTTTTTTTTTCCGTATCGCCTCGTACTCGTAGCACTCTAAAGTTGTTGCATGGTGCTGAATTGGTTCAAATAGCACAGGTCTAACAATTATTATGGATACTTTTTACATGGCTTGAATGAATATTCCAATCAGAAGCCAGGTTTCTGGTCACGTGAGTGGTCACATATGTCACAACAACGGACTGTTTGGCTTAACAACAGACCTCCTACAGACCTAACTTACACAACTGAGTCAGTTATTAGGAAACAACTCACCGGTCGTCGGGCGTTATCCAGGGGCGGATTAGCACATATTTTCCCACCTGGACAATTTTGCCTTTGCCAGGCCACCCTGGAGGGGGCAGCTGGTTAACCAGATATAACTCTTTGAGAGCATAAAAATGAAACCAAATGGACCCTTGCGGGTCCATTTGGTTTCATTTTTACACCCTCAAGAGTTAAAATATTCATGTGAATTAGCCTAACTTAGTCTACACAACTAGAGAATGTAGAAGATTAATAGTTATTTTGATCTGTATGTTCCAGGCGAGCATCTAGCACATTCTAGTGCATTTTGGAAGTGCCACTAGTGCATTTTGGATCATGGCAGTTGGCAACACTGCCTCCAGCAGCGTGAGCACAGTAGTTTGCCTGGCCTGGGCCTGGCACCCTGGCCTGCCCTGGACTTAAAAAAAAATGTCCAGGCCACTAGGTGGCGCAGGCCACCGGGAAGACTCCCTGTACTCCAGATGGCCAATCCGCCCCTGGCGTTATCCCTTACAGTACATATTATAATAATATAATATTAATGAAAACAGCTCGTGTGGCCACCTTGACAATATGAAAATGAGAGTGGGTGTAAAGACATAATTAGGCACACCCAAAAACGGCGTGAATATGGAGTGTGTGTGACTGACTGACTGACTGACTGACTGACTGACTGACTGACTGACTGACTGACTGACTGACTGACTGACTGACTGACTGACTGACTGACTGACTGACTGACTCACTCACTCACTCACTCACTCACTCACTCACTCACTCACTCCATTTAAAAACATGAAAAAACATCAACATCAAGCATCATGAGTAGTTTCTACTTTTGACACATAAAGTACTGTGTAGCGTACATTATTTAATGCCCAGTGCGTTTCTGCGCGTTCACCCGAGCATACGCACGTTGTGAATTCCCAGGACTTCTCACTTACAAGGGAGTACATCGATATTGCGGCATGAGTAATTGAGTATGCTTTCACTTTAACCCATTGTGTCCTGACCCTCAATTCGAGTTTCACCAGATTATACAGTAGTTCCTGACACCAGATTATAGCCGCAGCAACATTCTAGCTTTTGATGCTAGATTCTACAGTAGTTTACAAAACTAGATTCTAGTTATTGACACTAAATTACAGTTTCTGATGCTAGGATCTACTTTTTGACACTAGAATCTATTTTCTGATGCTAGAATCAAGTTTTTGACACTAGATTCTATAGTTTCTGACACTAAATTCTAGTTTTTCTGAAAAATCTGTGTTCCTGTGTCAGTGATGCTAACACATTTCAAGCCAAGGACCCCCAGAATTATCCATATTTGGCTGCAGACCCCCCCATCTGAAAACATGTTCTCGGGGTTCCTCAGAAGCGAAAAGTTGAGATAAAATGTTTGCTTCCAAAATAATGTATTCAGAGATTTGCAGCACATTTTCACAATTTTTCAAAAATAGCAGAACAACAAGCTCATGTCGCGCCACTCGGTGGCGCGACATGAGCTTGTTGATCTGCTATTTTTCAACAGATAAAACACCAAAACGCGTTCGGGACACTAAGGGTTTAAAGTAAAACGCGTGGAGTATTGAATGTCTCCATTCGCCGCCTCAGGAAGGATATTATCCTCCGGGTGATGGAGGTGATGCTTGATCTCCTCCCACTGGAGGTCCTGGTGAGAGATTACTGTCTCCAGGAGTCTGACTAGAGAGCGTCGCCTATGCAACACCTAGGATGTACAATGCATGCTTTCAGCCTCGCGCCATCAGGGCAAACATATGAAACCTCGCCATGGAAAAGAGGTTCATTTCTCTCGGCTCTATGACACCGTGAGGACCTTGTGTTGTTGTATGTATGGTCTCAGTGTAATAGGTTTTTCTCTGCCATTTGTCGCTTTTGTTGCTCATGCCAAACAGACCCGTGAAGAGAAATGTCCTTCAGGGCATTAAATATTATTATTACTGATATATTATTATTATTGGCAATACAGTGACAGCTAAAATGGACAGTGGTGACGACTTTAATGTGCAGATTGAGCATCATATACGGTAATTTATACAGTAACACATACTGAACAGGCTTAGCAGACAATCTAGCGTCATATAGGGCAGTCACAAGTTTGAGTCCCCTTCCTGACGATATTTGCTTGTGTGTTTTCCATCCGTATTCCCCTCCCCCATGTTTTAGGTGGTTACTAGAGAAAGTAAAAGATGAGTGTTTGGGGTACTTCCTGTTATTGCACAACCCCCCCTGTAGCCAAGATACTACACTGTATTGCACAAGCCCATATTGCATGCACTATAAGACAGTCAAAAATAACATGCAATGCATGTTCTTATAATCTTCATCTAATCTAATCTTCCGCATTAGCCGTAAGATTCGTTTTTTTTTTAGGAAATCGGCACAGGGTCTGAATATGGTTTATGAAATGGTACCAAAAAAAAAATAGAACATTCTGCACACAAATCAAGGGCGGACATAACATTTCCCAATTGGGGGGGCAGAAGAAAAATGGTATAATGGTAAAAAATACCATTTTCAGTAGTATTTCAAATTAATTTAAATATAAGCACTGAAATATATTGGGTTGTTTTGCATGCATCATGTTTGGTAGGGCAGACTGGGCATTTAAGGGGGCATTGCCCCCCCATGCCTATGCCTAGATCCGTCCCTGTTTATGAAATCATACCAAAAAAAACTAGAACATTCTGCGCACAAATAAGGCAGAATACACAGCACGGACAACAATAGCGCATGCATTATGCAGCGCAACAAGTGGCGTGGTGTTGAGAGCGTTTGAGCAGCCTGAGAGCTATGGTGCCAGTGGGTGTAATTCACTGAAACCGTTCTGACATTCAGAGAGGATTTCAACAGCATCTGCTGCACTACTCCCCCTCCACTCCTTTCATCCGCAATGATAACAACCCAGCCTGGTTCCTACGTAGCGCTAAACACCATCTATGTGATGTAGAATGGTGTATAGTAGGCCTGCACATGCTACAGGTAGGCCCTTGTGGAGGGAGAAAAGAGAGAAATTAACATATGACTCTCATTCACGAGTTACACAACATAATGAATTGTATAACACTGGCTGCAATGCTAATTTGTTTTTAATCAGTTTGAAAGCTATAGTGAGTGATTTAACTTAATTCTATAAAACAGGGGTTTTCAACCGGTGGTCCGGGGACCACCAGTGGTCCTTGAGAGGGTTCCAGGTGGTCCCCAGGCTAAATGATGGAATGTTGGTCAACCAGATGTAACTCTTGAGAATGTAAAAATGAAACCAAATGGACCCGTGCGGGTCCATTTGGTTTCATTTTCACACTCTCAAGAGTTAAAATATTCATCATCTGAATTAGCACTATTTAATTAAGAAGTCTACACTGTTTTGTTTGCTAAATCCAGCCTGGAATTGTTAACAAAACCAAATGAATTCTTTAGTTTTAGGTCTTTGGGGCTAAAATGTCATCAAATGGTGGTCCGTGGCTCAAATGCTGAATAAATGGTGGTCCCTGGTGTCAAAAAGGTTGAAAATCCGTGCTATAAACACTAACCTCCACTGTGCCTGTGCACATATTGTTACTGTTTTTTCCCAAATCACCCAAATCACTGACTGCTCCTTTAAGTCATGCAGGCGATCTACTGGACATTAGCCTCGACACCCAGGCTTTAATTTCCGTCCGTGTTGCACGAAAACGGAAAGCCTGGACTAATTTGTTACCCACAGTGGCCTAGAAGTCAACCTTCCGGGGTGGGCGTGGCTCCAAATGCTGTGACCTCTAGCACTGCAGTGGAGGGGCGGGCGATGACGACATGTTGGTGAGATCAAATCAGATCAGCTCATCTGCCGTTCAAATTCGGACGGCACCCTGCCCCCTATGGAGCAAAAATCATTTCAGGTGAGGTCAGGCTAACTCAGGGGTTGGCAACCCAAGACGTTGAAAGAGCCATTTTTCGAACAAAAAATGTTGTCTGTAGCCACAAAAAATGTAAGCCTAATATGCCCTTAACAGGGAATTCAATCCATTTTCATTTTTTTTTTTTTTTTTTTTTTTTTTTTTTTTTTTTCTGAGAGTGTACAAATGTGAACCAAATGCGGGTCCATTTGGTTCACATTTGTACACTCTCAGAAAAAAAGGTTCTAAGAGAACAATCCTAAAAGAAAACATGGTGGACACACAAACTGATGATGACATCAAGCTGTGTTTCACCATGTTAATGATTTCTTTTTTCAGACCTCGTTTTCTAGGAAACACATCATTTTTATCATGTCCACACAACATCTCAAAGATATAGTAAACTGTTGAAAATGGGTGGTTCAGATTAAAGCTTGATCTCTAATATGCGCTGGGCTTTTGTGCATGGCCAACAAGCGCTCCGTTAACTGTCAGCACCCAACAGCGCATGGCATGTTGGTGCTGCCAGTGACTGAAATGTTCATATTATGTTGGCGGATCACCCCAGTGTGGATGTAACAGCCAGGGAGCCACTAGGGCTGTGTTCTAGAGCTGCATGTGGCTCCTGAGCCGCGGGTTGCTGACCCCTGGGCTAACTGGACATAGATGGATGTAAGGTGTGTGTTGATGACATCACCGCTTGGAAGGTCCATTGCTCTAGAGTGCAGAGGCTTCTGGGAGAATGAGTTCAGTGTAAGTTCATGGTGACTTTCACTGGGGACCATGCAGTTTGTAGTTGGATGGATGTGTTGTGTTTTTGACAACGAGACGTGGAACTATTTTCAGGGAATTTCATGCATCGAAGGCACAAATATTTTTGGTGTGTGCTCCAAAGGTAATAAATCAATCCAGACAGCCTGGTTAGTTTGGAAAACAGTAACATAAAGCACTTAAAGCCCCAGCGGAGAAAAAAAGAAATCCAGACTTTTACACCACATCTCTGTTCATTATATAACAATGTCACTATGTATTTTCAAAAAGTCAATTCTTTTGATTAAGAGTTAGTCCATTTTTAAACTTCAATGTGACAGCCAGACAGTGTAGTACTCGGTTTAAACTTAATCATCACACTAAAATATGTATATAGGTTGTGTTGTCGGTTACACATAATCCCCTGGGGGGTTCCTCCACAACATTTAACCACTTTTGGTCACAAACAAAAATTACAACGTGGGCTCTAAGCACACTGATTGACAAATCGAAAAAAAAAATGCTTGGAGGGATGCAAACTCTGATTGGTTCAGAAACCAGCATTTTAAGGAACCAGCATTAAACTGTTAAAAGGATCCCTGGATAATAAGACAAATATGCCTTAAAACAATATACGTGCCTTCTATAACTAAAACATGTAGATAAAAACACCTTCAATACTTTATTTCTTTCATAAATAGAGAATCTTTCATTCAATAGGAGGTGCTCCGGTCGCAGGATGATGATGTCACATGAGCATGTTCATCCATGTATTCCATAGAGTTAGACCACACGTGACATCATCACCCTGCGCCCGGTGCAGTTCCTGTTGGGTGAAATATTCTCCATTTATGAAAGAAATAAGATGCCATTGGTGTTTTATTTGTTTATTTTAGTTATATAGGTATATATATATAATGTTTTAAGCGATGTTTATCTAATTAGACAGGGATCCTTTTAAGAGGCAAATATTGTGAAGGTATCTCATTTGGGCCAGGGTAAAGCTTGAGCACAATTTCTCTATTGCAAACCCAGACAGCACGAACTGTGCCGTCTGGGCATTGTGCAATGAGCGGGCCCCCAAATAATTGGTTGCAACAGTGGATTAACAGTGGATTTAGTGTGATTCATCTTTTCTCTCCCTCTCTATCTACGACAGCAGGTTTAGGATTCTTAGACGAATTCAGGAACGATGCACCATTGGAACTGGAAGTACAAAGTGATCTCCATGAAAGTCTGAGTCAAAGTATAGTGTTGGACTCAGAGTTGTAAACGTCTCAAATCAATAGGATATACTATAATTTAGAACTACTCTGTTACAAGTGCTACAAGTTCACTTGTGTTAGATAATTTTCGATTTTTGCAGTGTGTCCAGTGTCTAAGATGATGATCTCATCTCACTGCGTACATAACAGGGTTGGGCCAACGGTTGCGACCGGCAGTAAAACGGTTGCGGTAGCTGTCGCGACCATTACTTGTGTTAGAAAACATGTTTCCCCTCGGGGATTAAAGAATAAAACCATACCATACCATACCATACCATACCATACCATACCATACCATTAGCCACCCGTCGTGACCACTTGCCCTCCCGGTCGCATACTGATTCCGCTGTCTCTCCCCATATGTCACTGGAGTCCTTGGAGGACGTTCCTAAGATGTCCTACAGTCACTCCAGGTGCATGGAGAAAATTATTACCAAAGTTAGCTTTCCGAGCTTTCAATATATGATCCAGTTTATTGCACACACAAAGTACATTACATTTAGAACAGTGGTTTTCAACCTTTTTCATACCAGGGCCCACTATCTGTTAAGAATTTGAGCCACGGACCACCATTTGAGGACATTTTAGCACCACAGACCTCAAAACTAAAGATTTCTTTTGCTTTTGTCCACAATTCCAGGCTGGATTTCGGAGACAACAAAACAGTCAAACATACAGACCAAAATGACCATTAATCTTCCACATTTGCTATATAGTTCTGTAGACTTGCGCTAATTCACATGATGCATATTTTAACTCAAAGAGTTGCATCTCCCCAGACCACCTGTTGAAAACCCCTGATTTAGAATGCAAAGTACTCTAAATGTTCTAAATGCCTCAACATATTTTCTTTCTCTTTTTTTAACCCCTCTTTTTTCAAAAATGGTGGAGTGCCCCTTTAAGTGAGGGAAAATAAACAAACTGGATGGAGATAGTAGGTTTGTGTCTCTGACAGGGGCGGATGTAACATGTCCCCTTTGGGGGGGCAAGAGAACATGTTGGAGGGGCAAGAGAAAATAGTATGGGGGCGGGGGCGGATTGATCGCCCGTGTCACTTCGCGCCACGGGCGATGAAGCCGCACCCATAACATTTACGGTTACAGGACTTTTATTAGTCAAGTAAAGCATCAAAAATAACATCAGTTGTTTGTTGAAGTTGCAACAGACACGCAGCATGCATGAAGCTAAAGGTCTGACTCAGAGAGTTTTCTGTTTTCAATGATGAAATGCTGTTGGTTTAGTGGTGCCAAAATTGTAGTTAGTTAGTAGCAGTAGTCGTGTTTCACATCATTTTAAATATAAGCACTTTAATTTGAAATATCTTGGGTTGTTTTGCATGGCATCGCGTTTGGGGGGGGGGGGGGGGGGGCTGGACTGGGTATATTAGGGGGGCATTGCCCCCCCCCCCCCCCCCCCCATGCCCATGCCTAGATCCGCCCCTGGTCTCTGATGGCATCAAATGGCGGTTTGGTGGGGGTCATAGATTGACACAGCATCTTGGCAGTGACACGTTGCCTTTGATAGTGTTAATTATGAAACCCAGGCAGTGGACAGTAGGCCAGGCTTCCCATTCACACCATGCTGGTGCTACGTCTCTGACAAAGGGAACAGATGACAGCAGGAATAAGGCAAAATCACGACAATGTGCTTATTTATAGCCAGTGCACACAGTAGCTGATTAAATGACTTTATACCAGGATATAAAGAATGAATTCGCGTGGACGCGTTTCAAGCACTAATGACTATTAGTTGGAGCGATTCTACGTTCAGATTTAAAGGAACATTACACTTTCAAAAAGACTTGGTCATTATATCGTCTGCTCTAGCTCCTGCGAACACCCCAGACGGTTCTTGCATATTTGATATTCATTCATATACAAACCCATTATGACTTCATACTCCATTTTAACTATGATAGATTCATCAGAAACATTTTTTTTCCTGAATGCTGCTATTCTCCACCTAATATTGAGGGGGCCGTGGGTATTCATTTACTGTTTTCGCTTATTTTTAAAATAGTGTTTTATTTGTTTGGCTCCACCAGCATGGCACCAAGGCTGCTACATTTTCCACAACCCTGCTCACGTATTAGGAGGACAATATCAGTCACCAATGGGTTTGTATGGGAAGGGCAGGGGAGCTACAGTACTTGGGGCAACAAATATCTAATGAATCCTTCTCAAAACCTCTCAGGGACGGATATAAAATTTCCCAATTGGGGAAATGTTATGTTATATGGTATGGGGGCGACTGTTATATGGTATGGGGGAGACTATGGGGGCAGCTTCCCGCCACGGGCAATGAAGTCGCACCCATACCATTTTCAGTTACAGGACTTATGTTAGGCAAGTAAAGCATCAATAATAACATCAGTTGTTGTTGAAGTTGCAACAGACACGCTGCATGCATAAAGCCAAAGGTCTGACTCAGAGAGTTTTCTGTTTTCAATGATGAAATGGTGTTGGTTTAGTGGTGACACAGCTGTAGTTAGTTAGTAGTGGTAGTTAGTAGCTGTAGTAGTAGTAGTGTCATCTTAAAACAATTGCCAGGAACGTATAAACGAGATTAAGCCACCTTTGCACAGGTTGCCAGGAACGTTAAGACGAGATTTGAAATCGCGCGGCCTCTTACGGGTCCATTTGTTTTTTTTTTTACACTCTCAAGAGTTAAATTATACTTAAACATCTGAATTATGTAAATGTCAACAGAATAATTGTGATTTTTGACCAACGCTTTGCCAGTTCTCTTTCCCAGTTGTGGACAAAAAAACATTAAAGTTATTTGTTTTGTGTGCAAGAGACTAAACTCAACATCACTAACTGTCAACTCAAACCCCAAATACTCTTTTCAAACCCCAGTAGTAGCATATACAAGAAAACCTTTCAATCCTCCCCCTCTATTTTTCATTATAAGTGCATTATTCTATCACCACTATTTCAAAGCTCAAACTTTCAGGGGCCTTGAAATGCATTTGCACTAATGGAATAATCACATTTTTGCTGTGTAGATCTTGTTGAGACGGTCATTTTGAAAGTAGCTCTCAAGTTAAAAAAAAGTGTGGGCACCCCTGACATACAGTATGTCAATGTGGGACGTCCTCGTGACTGGTGCCCATGTGTTGGTTCCCACAGCACTAGTTTGCTGGCTGGCAGTTCTTGATGCCTTTGACAGTGTCCTGCCAGTCTCATTCTCCTGGCTGCTACTTTCTGGCTCACCTTTGGTATTCCCTCATACAGTGTAGTGTTGGCAACATGTTCGCTCTTACTGATGTTAAGTACTACACACAGCATTCTATTGTAGCACCCATCTAGAGATTTCACCATAGAAGAAGCTTGCCATGCAGGTCAAGCTTCCCTGGTTAAACTTTCGTCTTCTAACGTGCTATGATAAAGTCAGTTACTTTGCTTTGATTTGATTTCAAATGTGGACAATATTCCAGTGATTAGAAATTGCTTATTCAAAATATTTCCCTCATGAAATCAACCCAAAGTTAACATTTTCATTTATTTATTTATTTACAACATATTAATTTATTTGTTTGTTTATCTTAAATGTCTTGTCCACTTTAGGAATTGCATTGTGGGTAACAAAAAAAAGTAGCTTTACCCTTTAAAAGTATGCAATTTCCAACTTAGTTTTTAATGCGGAATGGACACTGATGGCTAGCTTTTATCTAGTACCGGTAGACCTATTTTAATGACTCAAATATTACATAATGGGCATATCAGCGCCCCCACCACCTCAGGACATTGTGGTACTGCAGCTAAACTGCTTTTAGCTGTCCAGGAAGAAATGACAGGCAGCTGGTTATATCAGAGTGGTGACTGAGGCATTATAGACAATACAATGTTATTCTAGTAATACGTTGGGACGCATGTTAATGTGTGACCTTCGACTCTGTACTTTGTCTTGGGGTAAAGAAAAAAACAAGATCCTTGCTGTAGCCTTTACTTTGATCAAAGGCTTGGATGTGCTCTACGCTGAAAGCTGCATGTGGGAACTCTGAATTTCGTGTGTTGCATTATATACTTTTTTTCTTTTCTTTTTTTTTTTTTTTTAGAGCAAAGCAAAAGTCCCGGGAGCTTTCCCTGTCTCTAATTAATAATTGGTGTGTGTGTGGCTGACAGGGGGAGATTATTTGAAAAGTCATTAGAATGTAGCCTCTTCCACCCCATCTGAAGAGAAAATGAAGGGAAACCAGCGACCCTGTGGGGAATTTCAGTCTCGCCAAAAGTGTTTCGTTCAGGAAATTTAATTGCGCCATCTTACACACAACGTCCCTGCGAGTATTACCAAATAATGACTCATTCCTAACATGAAATTAGAAGCAAATTGTTTGTTCTTTTTCTTTAATTATTTTTTTGTCGGCTGAGAAAAGCGTACATCCTTAATGGAACAATGCTACATGTTTTCATTCATTATTGCCGAGCAAATTGCGGCTTGTATCATGTCTCAATCTAAGCACAATTTGAGTCCCCCCCCCTCTCTCGTATTTCCAGGCAGGGGCCGGAGCTAGCTTCCATGGCAATTCGCCATAACAGGCAATTATGTTAAATAAAATCCTGCGTGCCAACCCTTTTTCATTTGCGAGCAGCGTTTCAGAGAATCCCGGCGTAACGCATTGCGTTACGGGACGCCGGCGACGCGCAACAACATCAAAGGAAGCGGAAGAGAAAGTGCGGGTCAAAGGCGTCTCGTGCGTCGTGCACTATGAAAAAAGTAACGCTGAGGGAATCGGGGAGAGGGGGTACTTTAGCCCTTACTGTACTACTGTAATGCGTTTTGGTGTTCTAAGCATTATGTTTATACTTTAGCTATTGAAAAATAGCAGATCTACAAGCTCATAGCGCGCCACCGAGTGGCGCGCTATGAGCTTGTAGGTCTGCTATTTTTTTTTTTTTTTTTTAATATATTATTTCAAAAGCAAACATTTTAACTCAAATCTTTGCTGCTGGGAGATCCCTAGAACAACATGTTTTCAGATGCGGGTTCCCCAGCCAAATATAGATAATTCTGGTGGTCCTTGGCATGAAATATGTTGAGCATCACAGACACAAAACAGATCAGAAAAAAAATAGATTCTAGTGTCAGAAACTAGGTTCTAGTGTCAAGAACTAGAATCTAGTGTCAGAAACTAGGTTCTAGTGTCTAGATAACTAGATAGTGTCAGAAAAAACTAGAATATAGTGTCGGAAACTACAATCTAACACACTGAACTTGAATCTAGTGACAGAAACTGGAATCTAGCGCCAAAAGCTAGAATCGAGCATCTGGATCTAGAATCAAGCATCAGAAACCATAATCTAGTGTCTGCACCTAGAATCATTGTCGGAAACTAGAATGTAACGTCAAAACTAGAATGTAGCACCAGAAAACTAAAATGTAGCATCGTAAACTAGAATGTAACGTCAAAACTAGAATGTAGTATCAGAAAACTAGAATGTAGTATCAGAAAACTAGAATGTAGCGCCAGAAACTAGAGTTTAG
The DNA here is from genome assembly GCA_039105355.1 of Benthosema pterotum. Lineage (NCBI taxonomy): Eukaryota > Metazoa > Chordata > Actinopteri > Myctophiformes > Myctophidae > Benthosema > Benthosema pterotum. Next base: position 10,663,811 of record CM076966.1, read on the forward strand.
CGTACAAAACTAGAATCTGGTGTCAGAAACTAGAATCTAGTCTGGATAAAGTGGGTTAGGACAGCAGCCTGCGGAGCGCGCATGGGCAGGTCTGGAGGAGAATGGAAAACACCGGGGCAAACACATCTAGCCTATTGATTTATTGGGAGGCATAGTCTTAGTGACGGGTGCAAGATTGATCAAATGGAAGGTTATCCTTACTCACAGAGGCAAGCTGTTTGCCAATATCCATCACCGGAAGCTCAGAATGGCCCCAACGATCCTTGACATTCCCCCCACCAAACTCTTGCACACAGACAGAGCAAGTGGTGGTGGGTGAGGAGTGGGTGGGAGGGTGGGTGTGGGTGAGTTAAGGGCAAAGGATGGAGATTCACATGCATTAGCGAGAGCTAATCACTCTCAAACCCCAGTTATGTCAAGGTCATCCGTATAAGGCACGGCACCTGAATTTAATTGAGAATTAAACGTCCTTCTATCCGTCCATCTGTCTGTCTGTCTGCCGAACTACAACTTTGTCCAGAGTGACTTGAATTAAGCATGAACAAAAGAAAAAAAACATTGCATTACATCACATACATACACATTTGCTGAATTTACGATTTACTTTCCAATTTACAACTAAACCACAGCCACACACGTTCATCGGAGAAACCGAATGCGAAGGCACGTACTGTAGATAGGAAGGTACATCAACAATGGTAAGAGCTACATGGACTGTGGATCAACGTGTTATAGGCTCAATATGTCACATTCAGTAGATCCTGTGATCGTTTGTGATGTAGGTCTATAGTTAAAAAAAAAAAAAAAAAAGTTGTCATTTTAATATGCTATTTAGGGTACCTATAGGTACTGCAAGTGCTTTGGAGTGATATGTAGTGCAAGTGCTATGCACTGATAAGGAGTCTGAAGAGGTGTGTTTACAGACAGCGATAGACTGCTGTATCTGTCTGTCTGTCTAAATTGATATTCCGCACAGTAGTTGAGACAGAGGGGGGATAAAGCGCGTGTGACAGACACTCCTGGGAACTCTCTCTATTTTGTAAGATAATAAAAAAGTTAATTTATTTACATTTTGTGGAGGGTGCTTCATGAGCTGCTGGAGTCCACTCGCTGGCTCTGTGCGGTTTTGTTTCAATAAATTCCCCTTGAATTTATCCCAGGATTTCAATTTCTACATGCAGCATTCAAGTGGGCTGTGTGACCAAGTCCTTTTTGTTATGTTTCAGGGAATTAGCACCGCGTACGTGCCACACAAAGACAACACAATTCTTCCAGTGCAGGCAGTGGACAAAATATGTTGCCTACTCAAATGGCAGTACTTGATGGAGTATGTACAGTAGTTCCTGATTCAACAAGGACTCAACTCAATGTCACATCTGTACTTAAAAGTGCAATACCACTTGTGTCGAGGTTTGGGGTTGTGTAGTTATACCTACCTGGTCATGATGTTACTCCAAATTTGGACCAAAAAATAATTGCTCTAGTAGCGATTTGAAATGATGATTCAAAATATGCCCCTCATTGACTAGCTACTATGCTCTATGCTCAAACGTCACTCTGTGAAGTACTGAGTGAGTACTGAATATATTGTCAAGATTTAAATCAACACATGATAACTAGATTAATATGTTAGACAGGGACTAGTGGGTAAAAGATGAGTAAAATACAGACAAGCACAGTCAGTTTGCGCTTGTTTGAAAATGCTGAAAATAGCCGACGTACAAGCTCATAACCCAGCGCGTTTTGTCGACTACATCAACCACAGACCAGGCGAATAAAATATTATTGAGCTTAGACAACTAAAGCTAACACTAAATCATTCCAGGAGACAAAAAATGTAACTAAAGCTAAATGAAAAGTACTGAAAAGACTATGGGTTCAATTTTTGTCACAGCTTATCCATAAATGTATTATTATTTACTATTTTGAACAACAATTTAGTTCAAATAGTCAGCCTACATTGTCAGGTGCATCGTGAGCTTGCAGTACTGGCCATTTCAACTATTCAAAAATGTTTTGAAAATAGTGGGGGGGGAAGGGCAAATACTTTTAAAGAGTGTTTTAGCAGTGACAAAAATGGAGGCCTATAGCAATACAAGACTGAAACTAAAATCTTAAATTCGCTGGCAGAACTCAGACACACAGTTTCTTGGGTGTTAATAATGTGCTGTAATGGAGAACAGGTCATCTTCCTGGCTGTCCGTTCTCCCTCTTTTCTCTTGTTTCCTCACGTTGTCTTCTCCAGGGAGGTGTCGGCTCGTTGAAAGTCTATTAATTTCCGTCTGCTGCCTGCATGTGTTGACAAGAACCAGCACCGGGGTTTACTGCCACCCATGTCTCATCTGTTCAGGGAGGAAAGTAGTAAAACCCAGCACCAATTAATCCTGTGAACAGAATTTCACGCGGCTGTCCATTAAGCCACGCCGGGCGGGTACGCCTTTTGCTGTTCTAAGTGTTATTAGCATTACTTAAAATAATTAGCATTATTTAGCAAGCAGTATTAGCATTATTAGCCTTACTCACTTAGCATTAGCAATAATTAGCATTATTAGCATTACTTACTTAGCATTATTAGCATTATAAGCATATTAACAATACTTAGCATTAGTATTAATTGCCATTATTAGCATATATTAACAATGCTTAGCATGACTATTACTTAGCAGTGTTAGCATTAGCTAGCATTATTAGCATTACTTAGCCTTACATAGCATCATTAACATTAATTTAGTTATTGAAAAAAATATCAGACCTACATATCAGACCTACATAGCGCGCCACTCCGTGGCGTGGATATTTTTGAAGATGGTGAAAATGTGTCGCAAATCTTTGAATGCTTTTTCAGTTCAGAACAGGTTAATCTTTTTATATATTCTAACGGCACGCTGTTATGACGCAACCCGGTGGCAGGTCGTCAAAAAGTACAGAGGAACGTGCTCCCTCCCGCCACCGCGACACCTTTTGTTGTCGTCCCTGTTATATAGGCTACCCTTCACTTTATAGGGCAAGCGCATAATGGCGGCTTCAACATGTCAGCTTGCATCTGGCGTTGAGTGTGAAATATCTCTTCATGAGCGTCGTTGTCCGTTTTTATAAGTGGAGGAGAAAGTGCTCAAATGTTTTACTCAACACTCGTGACGCCGCCCTGCTGTCCTTTATGATGTACTGCACATCAGGGATTTTCAAACTGGGAGGAAGGGAGGAAGTAAAAAAAGTCAAATGAAGTCAAAGACACTGTACAACATAAATGGAGGGTGCTTTTCATAATACAATGGATTATTTTGGAAAAACTGTGTTTTTTGTTTTGAATGGATTCCAATGAAGTGGAGGCGGACATCATGGCTAGCTGGCACATGAGACAAACAATAGCACTCTGTCTACAACTGTGACGCTGTGTTGGTGAGTCTGGGTCCCAGCCACTTGTTTATACATAACTAGTAGTTGCACCTATACGCGGTGCAGGCCTCGAGCGGTAGGCAGTGTTACGCTTTGCATGAAACACTTGCCATTAATAGTGGTTGCAACTGTATTAATTGATTGCCACACACTGCATGACACACTGAGAGCTTGTAGGTCTGCTGTTTTCAGCAAGTGTAAAATCAGCCATTGCGATGGCTCAAGGCCCAACAAAATACATCTTAGTTGAGGATATGAAGTAGATTTAGTTTGACAAATACCGTATTTTTGATATTTAGTCGACAAAAGTGAGGCTAACATTAAAAACACTGCAGGTGGCTGAAATATGACAAAAAGAATCAACAAAGATCATGCGTACTGAGTTTTGGATGAAATATGTGCTGTTTTTGTGTTTTTCATGAATCTGCCTAATGGTGGGCCACTATAACTGGCAAATGATGAGGGACACAGGGAAAATGATTTTCCATGGCGTCTAGGGACTGTGCATATAACACCAAATGATGCAGTTATAGGTAAAAAAAAAACAGGAATTGCCCTGCTATAGCGCCACCATGAGGCTGGTTTATTTTACGGAATCTGCAGACTGCGATTTGTGGCATTTTGTTCGAAACAGACCAATCAGTTTTAGACAAAAACTGATTTTAGACAATCACGTGGTGCAGGTCCCTGTTGATCGCATGACTATAGAGATAGTGCATACCAAATTGCATGAAATTAAAATAAAATGTGTACATGTCTACATAAATGTGTTTGCCTCAAGGTGGCGCTGTAACAGGCCATTGTGGGATATTTGGGGCAGAGGTTCATCATTGTCATCCAGGGAGCGTGTGTCCAAAGTCATGCCCAACGGTGTGGGAGATTACGGACGGACGGATGGACACACAGATGGAGTGCATAGCATACTCTCTTCCCATGCCTTTGGCCTGGTGGATACAACAACACCCTGTGCAGTTGAAAGTTTTAAGACGCAGGCTATATCTACACTGACAGGTGTCTAAAATCCTATTTATTGTAGCTATAAATACTCAAACCTCATATAGTGTACATGTCGACATTTATCACATACTGCAGGGATACACGTACGGCGCCTCATAAATGCGAGCACATACCCAACACGGTGGTGTCTATACATAAACGTCTATTTTGCCATATCACATTCCACGGAAATAGCACCTGTGATTGCTCAAGGGTCTTCCGTAATCAGCGAAAAAAAACACTATCTTCGAATTAGACGCGGGAGACGCTGAATACATTTCCTTTCGCGGCCCGCGGCCATTCGAATGGAAGTGACAAGTGTTTTACTGATAGCAACCATTTGTCATCTGGCATAGCTTCTATCTCTCTCGTGCGCGTGTGTGGGCCGCGTATCATCTCGTATAAGAAGCCCCATCCCATACACATTTTCCACCGCAGGCACTCGAGTTACGCTCATCGCGTTTGACAGCTGTTCAAACTTGTCCACACATCTGCTTGTTTTGAGGGAGGGGGGTAGAGGAAAAAAAAAACTGCCGCTATCATTAGCATGTTCGCAACATCGCCACATTTTGCCCCCTTCTTCCCGGCATCTGTTCTCCAAAGTAAACTGTAAACTGATGGTATTATCTAAAGCCGTGATTCAATAACGTCTCTAATCCTTTGGGACTTTTCTTAGAACTCGTTTTGGTGGGGAGGATGCGACGCTGCAGCTTGCGGAAAGGAAAAGGAAAGGAGGAAAAAAAACACACATATAGCCTATCCTTCACAACCCTGAG